>JASCQY010000031.1:17782587-17799711 GCA_030264315.1 Sardinella tawilis
AGGCGAGAGCGGAAATCACATCCTTTTCCAGTCAACAGGAGGGACACATGAAAGTGTGACACGCGTGCGTTTCTCTCAGAGCGTGGGGTCGGCTGCAGATCGGCAGTGACAGCGCCCCGCTTGGCTCCCAGACACGGGCTGCACAGCCTCCAATTAAGGGCCTCCTATGATTTCCTGTATAAATAATAAATGTTTCTGGGCGCAATGGAGAAGTGTGTGTGTGTGTGTGTGTGTGTGTGTGTGTGCCCACGTGGCCGTGTGTGTGTGTGTTTCTGGTCTATTTGCGCTGTGAGTGCACTTCTTACAGTCTGCCAGAGTGCCAGGCTGTGTTTGCGTACAGTATGTGTGTGTGTGTGTGTGTGTGTGTGTGTGTGTGCATATAAGTATGTATATTTGTCTAAGTGCCAGGCTGCCTGTGTGTTCATGCATGTGCAATGCGACTATCCTGTATTGGTATCTCTATATTCCTTTCCTGCCTCTCTGTCTAAAGCGTCTCTTCTCTTGTGGTGTTGGTGGTCGCTCTGCATGCGCTCGTGACACCAGAAAGCCACAAAAGGTCCTTTTGGAAACTGAAGAGGGCACATTGGATTTCAGTCGGAAACCCGACATAGGGGATAGGGGACTGCTCTCTCTCTCTCTCTCTCTCTCTCTCACACACACACACACACACACACACACACACACTCACACACAAATGCTTAACCACAAACACACAGTCCCTGTACTGAGCTGAAATAACTGCCGGGAAACTGAGCCTGGAAAGACTTTCCAGGAAAAAAACACACACTCTCTCTCTCTCTCTCTCTCTCTGTCTCTCTCTCTCACACACACACACACACACACACACACACACAAAGGCACACAGAGGTGTTGCGGAGAGCAACCGTCTGTCTGCATAATGTGGCAAACATCCATCACCCTCCGGGAACACCTGGATGGCTGTGCCACATCGTGGCAGGCGGGCAGACGGGCATTATCATCCTGATTACTGATGATAGCCCCCTGAGCCCCTCTAAAGCCCAAGATAAAGAGAGCCTCCATCTGAAGACAACCCCGAAAGAAAAATCTAATAATAATGACCATAAGAACAGAGGCAGAGATAAGGAAGAAAAATAAGGAGAAAGAGAGAGAGAGAAAGAGAGAGAGGGGGAATGAGAGAGAGGGAGAAAGAGAGATAGAGCATGCAAGTAGAGGGCTAAAAGAGTGATAGAGGGAAAGAAGAAAGAAAAAAGGGGGGAGGATCACTTTTTTTTCTTACCACAAAAGGACAATCTTCTTTGGGACATAATCTATGCAACCACACAACCAAGAGAGAGAGAGAGAGAGAGAGAGAGAGAGAGAGAGAGAAAAAAAAACAGTCCAAACTAGATCAGCTTAGAGAGAAAACTTCATTGGACGTGTCATGAAATGTGTGTGCGCAGCAGAAACACCAGCGGGGGGACTTGCCGAGAAAAGCAGCGAGAGTTTGGCCCCCGTCTCTCGCCGACTTTTTCTCCTCCCCGCTGGGCGAGGAGAGCTCGACTCCTCTCCTAAAATACTTTGGCGGGAGGCTGCCATATGCTGTCAAACCTGCGCCCGCCATGACAAAGCTGATTGATTAGCCCTAATGACTCCTTGAATCTTTCAGTGCCTTCGCTTATCCGGGTGAAAAGCCTGCACATTCCAGTGGCAGCTTTCTTCCGGCTCCTGCCTCTTCTTGCTTCCTATCTCTCCCTCTCTCTCTCTCTCTCTCTCATTTTTTTCCACAACTTTTTTTTTTGCTTTGTCATGTCCAAATAATCCTTGTCTTGAAATCCAACTGGTTCTAGTGGAGACCAAAATAACCCCTAAATCCTTTGAAGATTATTCATCTGAAAATATAAATACACAAAATGCATGAAAATGTTTGATGCGCCGGCAAGAAAATAATTTCACAATAATTTCACAAAGTTTTTAAACAATCATGTGAAACGCAATCACACCTATTTTCGTTCTGACATATTGAAAATTGTAATCATCTATTAAAGGAGTTATCCGGAGTGAATAAAACCGAAGCCCTGTTGTCTGAGGCTGCCGAGTGCTGTCGATAGGTATCAGAACGACAGCAATAGCTACAAAGTAGACCGAATTCGCGAACTGGCCGCTACCGCTAACTGATTAGGGTACTGTATGTCTGTTTCATTTTCATATGCCCTAATCTGTTAGCGGTAGCTGCCAGTTAGCGAATTTGGTCCACGTTGTACCTACTGCTGTCGTTCTACCTATCGACAGCACTCGGCAGCCTCAGACAACAGGGCTTCGGTTTGATTCACTCCGGATAACTCCTTTAATTTCCAAACATCCTCGGACATCTGCAACCACTGCAGTCAGGGTTGCTATTTCCCCCCTTCATCTGGAGTTGAAGGGCAGGGTCGCGAGAGATGCTTCGACCGCCTTGATGGCGACTCTCGGCCCACTCGGGTGATTAGTTTGGGTGGCGCGACACGTTCCTGTGACCATGGCGTGTCGGGACGTGGAGGCCGCGGGGCGAGGCTGCCAGTGATGTATCGGGCAGGCCTGACCTTGAGGAAGGGCCCGAGCGCTGGCTCTCCTTTCGCTCCGACCCCGGCGCTCCCCCCGCCATGTTGGCTGCCAACCTAATGAGCTGGGTGAAAAATCACCTGCTAGCGCCTCAGAACCACGGCGCCGCCGCACCTCAGCTTGGCGTCTCGCACTGGGTCTCTATCCCTCTCGGCGGGGCTTGTTCGCTCTCTCTCTTTCTCTCTTTCTCTGTCTCTCTCTCACTCCTGTTTTTCAGCTCTCTGTCTATATTTTCCCTCCATCCTTCATTCTCACTCTTACACTAGGTTGTTCTTTGCCTTTAGTTTCTCATTCTCTGTCCCATTCTGTGACATTTCTCTCTCTCTCTCTCTCTCTCTCTCTCTCTCTCTCTCTCTCTCTCGCGCTAGTTCACTGTGCTTCTCACCCTGTGGATCTCTCCAAGGTCTTTGTTATGAGTTGAGTTCCCCTGCCTGTTATGTGCTGTAGCTCAGGGCTGTTTGCTGAGGATCGGTTTGTGACTAACCGCTGAGTTTTCACTGCTGCCATCCCACTGAAACCCAGTCCCGTCTCCCCTTATCCCCACCACCTCTGTCTCTCTTTCTCTCTCTCTCTCTATCTCTCTCTCTCTATCTGTCTCTTTTTTTTCCCTCTCACATTTTTTTTCTCCTTGTCTCAGAGTGTCTTGTTCCAACAAAGCCAATTTTGTTGTGTCCCTCCCCTCTGCCCATGATCAGGAACAGAAACAGGAACAGGGCCACCTTGGTCAAGCCTCCCCTGGTAGAACATTAGCGCCATGCCCTGCAGCAGCAGCAGCAGCAGTAACATTTGGGTTGGCTGGCATAGGGTCTCCACTGCTGTGGGAAGGTATTGAGGAATGAGGATGGGGGTGGGGTGGAGATGGGGGTGGGGGTTGGTGGTTGTGGTGGTGCTGAGGCTGTAGTTGGAGGTTAAAGGAAGCAGCTGTCAGTATTTGCTTCTTTTATCTGTGCTGGTTTAGACTCTCTCTCTCCCTCCCTCTCTCTCTCTCTCACTCTGTCTCTCTCACCCTCCTACTCTCACCCTCGCCTCTAACCTCATCTGGGCTGTCACCAGCAAGGCTACTGACACGGCTACGCTGACAGCACACAAGTCTGTCGCCAAGAGGCACACTGTCTGTACAAAGGCAATTCTTTGCAGTTCATGTTGGTGCTGCTGCCATTGCTGTTTGTTAGTCGCATAAAAAAAAAAAAATCTCTGCACTGTAGATATGCCGCCGCTAACCCAGACTTGTACCTTGTGCAATTATTTTTTAATGTTTTCCCTTGAATTCATAAAAAATGCAGTTAATTATCTCATCCATCCTTTCTCAACACATTTAAGACTGGTTGAATCTTACATAATAAAAGCAGTTAAATCTTAATAAAAACTCACAACCTCCCGTCTTCCCCCATAAGTATTACATAGCTTGCAGGTTCAATAAAATACATTTATTGGACATTATATAGACTCAGAATATGAATGCATAGGCCTATTTTTTCATCCAAAATAAAAGGGGGGAAAAAAACAGGAAAAACCAAACTACATAAAACATAACATAAATGACTAATTGGTTTGGTGCAAGACACACATCCTGGAATTAATTATTCAAGTGGACAACTCCCACCAACAGCTTTTAATACTGTTTAATATGAGCAGGAAATTAATCAAATGTTGTGAACAATAATTAAGCTATAGCTCACTACAGTGGGAGTGGGGTTGTTAGCGGGTATACCCACGCTTGTTGTTTGGCCATCGGCATGATCTTTGAGTGGGTGTGGCCTCAGTTTTTGAGCTCTGAGGATGCACCATGTAATCCCCATTAAATAAGAGGCAGACATTGATGATGACAGTAATTAGTTAGTATGGCAGTTATCTGACACAAACAGTGTATGAGTCATCATAAACCCATTTGTCACAGGAATGTTGTTGTAGAATGTTGTAGAATGCCTTAATGGTCTTCATAGTCTCAGATGTGTGGCTGTCTTTTATTTCATACTTTCTTTTCCAGAGATTCCAAAGGATCACAAAATACCCCATACATGCATTAAAGTGCATATAATAGAATAATTCCACTATAGAGCTCAATTATATCAGTAAGAATACTACATCTAACACACGTCTGCAAGCCTTCTGTCCCCAGTAAAGGCTACAGCACATAAGCTATAAGTTAGTGGATGGTGACAGCATGAACAACTGCATTGCAGCACACCCCGCTCTATTAGTGTGCATTACTGAGTGTTACTGTGGAGGACAGAGGCATTCAGTCTGAAGTCAGTTCAGTTGTAGTCAGACTTCTTCACATGTAATCCATTCTCATCAGGTCAATCTCCATTCATACAGTATACCTGTATATAGAGAGAGAGCAGTGCACAGTCTGCAGCAGTCAACATGAGCCAGGCTCATCACTCTGTGGCATTTAAATGCGTCACTGTTTCACAGTAGATATGGGTTAGAGCAGGTAAAGAGATAAAATAGAGCCTCATAGTAAGAAACATGTCAATTTATAGTCACCTGGAGAAATTATGAGCAAAAACTTGGAGGCTTCTGTTTACATATTGGTGAGATTTAGAGATTTGGAAACATAAATCAACTGTTTCATGTTCATATTTGAGGATCAGTGCCTCATTAAGGCTAGACTTTTGCATGAAACCATGACAAACCATCCTCGTCGAAGTCATGTCCTCCAACAGATTTAATTGAAAGGAACAATTTCTAGACCAAATGAGTTGCCGATTTAGATTTGGTGAGTTACATTCATTTAGTAAAGCTTATCAATCCATTCTCACTCCCTGTCAAAGAATGCAAAAATATTTTGTTAAAAAGATAGGTGGTTAAGGCTCCGACATCAGTCAGATCAGTAAGTGTGCTTTCAAAAACGTTTCTGAAAATCTTGACTGAACAGAATTTAAATGACATCTTTGCTGAATCAATCATAAGTCACGTTTTTTGAGCACATCTTTGAGCCTCACCTGAGATGTCTTATTTTGCCTCTCCATGACAAATGACACCCACTCCTACCTGTCATGCGTTCACTAATTGAGTTCTATTTAAATCATTAGCAGGCAAAGCGAGCTTGAAGTCCCGCCGGCTCTCAGTGATCTTGGTGCAACAAAGGCCACCATCCCCCTCCACACACACACACACACACAAACCCACACCCTCCTTAAGGACACCGGGCTGTCCTCCTTCAGTTCAGTCAGCATCAAGCTTGTGATGTCAGCATATCGCCTGCTGCAGTTTCTTGCAAAATAAATAAAAAAATAATAATACAGACCTGTGTAGCATGAGATTCCAGCTCAAGTAGCTCCAGTGATGATTTATAGCATGGTGATGCAACAGTTTAAATATCTATGGTCTACTTTTCTCACACTTCAGTGATGTGGCAGGAATCCCCTCAATGCATTGCAACAGGAAGTAATATGACAAGATGTTATGATGATCTGACAATGAGTTGTTAAAATAAAAGGATGGCAATTAACAGTTTCTGCTCTAACACGTTGGCAGAGGTCGCAACGCTGCATTCAATCACAAATATTTTACATGAGTTGCTGTCCCTTTTGTTTTTGTTCATATTGTCATATTTGTCAGTATCTTTTGGTCTGTTTAACCTTTCCGTTAAAGACCAGTGAAAAACTGCAGGTCCCCAGCATGTGACTGGGCATTTCAGGCTTGTCAGTTGCAGGTTTCCTCCTTTGTGGTTTGTCTCCAGTAATGACAACACAGACAGGTTAATTTGACCTGAAAAGGTCAGGGTTTTCATAGAGAGACTACATAACCGAAATGACAGGGACAAAACAGGGATGCTCACAGATAAAAGTTGACTGCAACTAAAGGCCAACTGTTTCTCTGAAAACTGCTTGCGAAAAGTGAAGCCTTTTCTGTTAAATACTTACAATTCCGAATTTGATTTTTTTCCCCCCCTGATACTAAAAGGCACTGAAGTTGAGCCGCTTTGAACATAATACCTCTTCCAGTAATTCCAATATCTTCCATTCTGCAGTGCTATCTGTCTCAATCTTTCTCATTTTCCGTCTCTCTTTTTCCCTCTGATATGACACCATTGCCTCCCTTCATCTCCACCTCTCTCTATCTCCTCAAACACACACACACACACACACACACACACAAACATGCACACACACACACACACCTGCACACAGAGAGTCTATCTCTGTTTTTCTCACTGATATGATAGTGTTACCTTCATCTTTTCTCCCTGACTATGACTCTCTTTTCCACACCCTGAGGCAACATATATTTTGTCTATCTAGTTGTGTGTGTGTGTGTGTGTTTGTGTGTGAATACATTTCTGATGGTTGAAAAGGGGGATCGCTATAGCCACAGAGGAGTTGATAAGAAAATACCCCACTCCCATCATCGTTGGTTGTTCTCCTCCTTTTTCATCTTTCCATCTCTCTCTCTCTCTCTCTCTCTCTTCTCCAGCCCCAGTCCGGTGCCGTCCCTCCTTCCACATCAATTCCATGGCTCCGAGAGGCAGTCACTCGCCCCCCACAGCCGTGACAAATTATACTGAAAACAGGGGAGACTAGCTTTCCACCGTCAGGAAAAAAAAAAAAAACATATGAAATCACCTCACACCTGCAGTTTTGTCACGTCATGTGTCTCAAAATAAAGAGATAGCCCCTTAAACTCAATCAGATATCACCTTTCTGGTGGATACCCCACTTCCTTTGGTATGACTGATCTGTACCAATACCCTGGAAGTCCAGAGATCTTGAATTTGAATTGTGCCTACAGATACTCTGGCCAAGATCCATAAAGCATGTTACGTTTACCCCAAAAATTTGGGGTAAAGAATCAGAGTGGTACTTCTGACATAGGCGGGCCAAAGACGAGCTAAAATGATGACGACGGTGCTGACTTGAATCGTTCCTTGTTTTGATTGATTGTAGCATTATCTAGCATCTATGAAACTGTTCCCCACACTGAAGCATTCAATAACCTGTTACAATATGTTACTTCGTTATTTAGCCTACTGGAGGAAAAAGTTTGTTTCATGTTGTGATATCTAGGCTATCATCTGCAGGCAAATTAATGGACAGCGCTAGAAACACTTTTCTCCACTTTTCACCGCGAGGTTTTCTCTGGGTATGAAAGACAGAAAGACTTCGTTGAAGTTCATCACTGACATGTACTACAATCAGCAAAATGAGTAGGCCTATGGGTCTTTAAATTACATGTAGTTTGTAAGAAAGTTAGCAACCAACATTGTTGGTTGAACGTTACTTAGCAGGGAAATTATCACTTTAATGACTTAAATGTCGTATTTTTCGGGCAACGTACAGACACACAAGTAATTGTCATACCTGTTGTCAGTGTTTATTGAAGCAGTCGTTCTCAAATCAAATGCTGTCGCCCACTTACATGAATTTCTATAAACCGCCACCATTCATTTTAATGGTTGCCTACCAACGTTAAATTCCCATAGACGGTTAGCATTATGACGTTGCAGGTGAAAGACAGAACAACGGTGCTCACAACTGTCGTTGCTATGGTAATGTTTGCATCATCCCAGAGTGGAACTCCCTGTTGATTTGAATATCAGTCTTAATTCCTCTTTATTTGGTTCACTAATCCTGTACAATCTGCTTCTCCTCCAGCAACGATAAATGAATAACCTTTAAGGCTTTTTTGTCGTAATTATTTTGAGTTATTAGCTGGCAGGCTGGGCTGCTGCAGTTTTGTTTTTTGTTTTTTTGAAATGCCAAAGGTTAGTTATGCTGGTGGTGAGTGGGCCGGAGGCTGCAGGTCTTACTCGGCAAGGATAAGGGAAATGAGCGAGAGTGAAAATGAAAAGCTTTAAATATCGCAAGGCAAAAATTTGCTATGGCAATATGTGTTGATTGAGTGTGTTCCTCTGTGTTTCTGGTTTGTTTGCGTGTGTATATGGGTGTCTGCATGGGGCCCTCTGGGTATGCTGTTCTCTATCCGGAGGTTAATCGAAAAGACATGGACACACACATGCACAGGCTCTCTCCCTCTCTCTCACACACACACACACACACACACATTCGCACACACCTACACACGCACATGCACACACGCACACTGTGATCCCAGGGGGAGATGGGTCTGGTGCCACACAGAGTGACAAATACAGATATCGGTGTCAGTTATTTTTACCCCATTCTTTTTATAGTATGTTTTAATAAATCTAAGAGGGCTTCGGAAGGCCGCAGCGAGTGAAGCATTCATCAGCAGAACTCCTGAACCGTGTGAATGATTGCCAGTGATTAAAGGGGTGCTGAGTTCTTCCTGCTCTTTCACTTGTGATCACACACTACCATCCGCCATCGCGTCCTGAGCCCGTCTCGTCCATGCTGCCATGCATTACAAGACTTAAAGTCAATTAGTTGTCCAGGTTTGTTAATTAAAACTTCAACTATATCCTGTGAGTCAATGAATGGTGATTTGTGTACTTCAAGTGTGTGTGTGTGTGTGTGTGTGTATGTGTGTGTGCATGAGAGAGAGAGAGAGAGAGAGAGAGAAAGACAGAAAGAGAGTATTTATGTGTTTATGTGTGTGTGTGTGGGGGGGGGGGCACAGAGAGAGCATGTTATATACAAATGTGTGTGCATGTGAGTGCATTTGTGTATTCAATAGGCGAGGAAACAGACACAAAAAAGCCCTCTCTATTCCTTTGCATGGTAAGACCTTCTCTGCATGGCGCTTGGTTCCCTTACTGAGTTCACACAGATCGGCTGTCCATCACAAGCAGAGTAAATAATGTAATGTAGGCGTGGCCCTGGACCTGAGGAGACAACCAGCGCCCAAACTCACTCGAGCTCAACCCAGTGCACACAGTGCATCTATCTGCAGCAGAGGCATCTCTCTTCTGCTCACACATTAAAGTGTTATATTTTCTCATGAAGATGCAGCCTTTAACACCATTGGTAAAATATTACTGCGGCGCACTCGATAGGTCAGCATGGGCAAGACTGATGAAATTTCATCAGAATACGGAGCAATGCATAAACTGGGCTGAAATTAGCCTATTAGCAGGGTATTCTAGGGGGGGGGGGTTCCAAAAGCCGAACCTTTCGTTGCCAATAAAGTTTTGGGACGTTGGGTAAGAATGAGACAGATCTGATGATGATTATGTTGTAAGTACACTCTAATGAATGGTTTTAATGTAATAACCATCCTGTTACATTGTATTAACACATTTTATAACATTTTTCTATCTGTAATTCATGTTTAGTGTACAAATATAGAACATACTTTGTTAACATATATCCATCTTCCCAAGTTCAATTCAATTCTACCCCCATTTAAACTCATACTGTGCTGCAAAACATAGCAGGGTTTTGTTTCAAAAGTCCCAATGCAATAGGTGTGAGACAACTCTTGTGTTACTTATCAGTTTTTTTCCCAGTCCAGATGCAGACCTGTTGATAAGCCTTGCATGGAACAGTTTTCGTGAATTAATTGCCAACACCCCCAACTTTTTCAGACAAATATACTATGATGCTATTAGGCGACATCTGTCTGGGGTTATGTTTTCACAGAGACCGTCTGATTAACACAGCTCTTCATCAAGATCATTATCACGACCACCCACGGTTCTGGATATGCATATTTTAATAGCAGAACATACATCCGTGGGCAAACCCAGACCAACCTGTTTGCAAAAGTGAATTACAGTACAGTAGGCCTATATACAGGTCAGTCTGAAGTCACCTACTTGGCAGGTCACTTCCAAATCACCAAACTAGTCATATCCACTTGTCTGACGTGAATAATGCACCAGTTTATCTTTCATCTTCACAGCGGTTCAGGTTCACCAATAAACCATATAGAAGAGACCACGGCATTTCGCCATTGGACTCAACTATGAGGTGTATCATCGAACTGCTTACCTACAGAAAAGGTAAACAAAATGAAGTGGTGAGGAAGTCAGACCACAGATACATTAGTACTGTGCTGTTACAGGTCAGAAACACGAGGAAGAACGCATTTATTCACCTGACAGTTTGTAGTCACGCATGTAGATGAGGTAAAATGCTCATGTGGCCGGCGCCGTGATGAAAATGAGTTTGGTACTCCTGGATTATGCTACAGTACAGTATATCACTGAGTTCTGCTTTGACCCTAAACAACCATGGCATGAGACCATGAATGAAACTCCGCTCAGACGGGTGGTCCCACTCTCCACTCGGCTAAACGTATAAGAGAGGGGTGCTGATTAGAGGTTCAAGGTTCAAGACAGACACCTCTTCCCTCTCAGCTGCTCTAGATATACAGTACAGCACAGCAGCAGCAGCCACCTTCCTTCCCCACCGCTTCCTTTCTTTCCCTCTTTCTTTGCTATAGCCTAATCAGAGGGGGGAGAGAGAATGTGACCTTTTACTCTCAGAGAATAGACAAGCCGAACACAAGACATCATCTCACTAATAAGGGAGTTCAGGAACGCAGGTGACCTTAAAAATACCTTCACATAATTTCCCAGTGCCCCCTGAAATCAGGCTCTGCTGCGTGATAGAGGAAAGAGGAAGAGAGAGAGAGAGAGAGAGAGAGAGAGAGAGAGAGAGAGAGGGAGGGAGAGAGAAAAAAACGCTAAACATCCACATAATGACTTTGAAAGGCCATTTCTGCAGAGCAGCACATCTCAGTGTAGCCATGGGTGGCCCGAGGCGCTTTCCTCTCCTGTCATCGCAGATAGGACATGAGAGGGAGGGAGCACGGGACAGGGAGAGAGAAGGGAGAATGGCGGCTTTTAGATTGTGCTATATAAAACATGTACCCTTGTACATATTCAACTACCAGGAAGTTGTGTTTGCAGTCTGTGAGTGTGTGTGTGTGTGTGTATTTTGAAGTTGCGCAAAGAATGATGCTGTGTATGTTGAAGGGTGTTGTGTTATGTGTTCTTATGTATTATGACATTAACGTATCAAAACCTGAGAGTTCTTGTCAATATCTTATGCGAAATGTCTGTTAAAATCAGATACATGTAGCAGCTTTGAAGCTCATGAAATGTAAAATTTTCATTTCTGATCCTCTTCTCTCTATACATATTTGCCTACGCCTTTACAATTTGGCTCCCTTATTGCATTTACATTTCAATGCAATCAGAGACACTCAGATCTTGTTCGAGGGCAAAAGCTCATGCAAAATCCTGAGCCAAGATCTATTTTCACCAAACATTCAGGGCCTCACAGCGGTAAACATCTCAATTATAACCCCAGACCAAGCAGGAAAGTTAATTAAGTGCTGTCGATGCTGAGTGTTGACAAGTGATAGACGAACCCACAGTTCACTGCTAGACTGCAAGCAGGGGAACTATCAGGAATACACAGGAAGTAGCTGTTTGGTTCCTTTCCAAGGTGTTAATTTGATAATTGGTCCTTATGTAAGTTGTAGTTTTTGTCAGTCTTCAATCCAAAACAGTTTTTAAGTTTAATTTGAAATATATTGTATGTATGTATGTATAATTTGTACATACATGCATTTCTGTGTGTATATTAGCATAAATGTACATACAATATGCTGTAGGCTATATGACCTTTAACCTAGGAAACTGCATTGTGTTTGTTGATCCATGTCATCACATTCTTTGTGAAATGCTATTGGATGGAAGGTAACATTTACAATTATTGTCATATAATTCATGTTAGCAATGTTTCATAGGCTCACCTGTTTGTTTCCAAATGATCATTATCATTAACTGACAAAAGCCCCCAAAACATGCAAACTAATTTTTATGTTAAGACATGTTCATACATCTGCCAAATGACCATATAACCATGTGCCATTTCATCTTATGTATGTGCCAAGACCTTATGTTTGCCACAGAACACCACACAACACCACATCAACAAATGAAATATGAGAAGGGGTTCAGATAGCCTGGTGGACCAGACGCTTTCACTTTGCCTTTGGAGAGTAGCCTGACAAGCCAAACTACAAACATTGTATTATCTGGGATCGGGCCACTGACAGAGCTGAAGCCTGTGGGTAGATTCAACCATTGTCGTTCAAACTGTCTCTCCACGTAATAGACCAACGATATGGCCAATCAGAGCATCTAACACGGTGACGTTTGAAGAGCGATAGAGAACAGCACTTATTTGTCATCGGTAGAATCGCTACTTTTTTTTATCAAGAAAGTGGCTGTGCTTTTCATGTGTCATAACAATAAAATGTGGGTGTATAATTACTCTGCAAACAGCATGCTACTCTGAAATGATATTCTACCATTCTAAATGGTTGCCCTGCAGGTTCCCCTCCACTGTAAGCACTTTGGGTATCTTGAAAAGCGCTATAGAAATTTAAGTAGTACTGTACCAAAAATATCCAAACAAATTCACAGAATAGCCTAACCAAGGTTTGTAGCCTAGCCCTAGCCCCCCTGGGTTTGAAGTCGCCTCCCTGAAATAGACCTTTCATGCCAGCCTCAGGAATGTGTTTTCTTCTTCACTTGGTTTAGAAATGCACGTCTCAATCACACTTCATTCTCTGTCACACTGAAGGCAGATAATCCCAGATTAATACAGTAGTAATGTTACTTACCACCTCATTTTAATGACTGACTTGGCTCTTGTCGGAGCAAACAAACATAGGCTACTGACAGTGTCTACAGATCTAACTGAACACAGGGATTTTTTTTTATTATGAAAACTTTGCCTAAAAGCCCAGCTCATCACACATAACACGCTAGCTTGTTAGCTTCCAACACTGAGTGACTATTTTGCCTAGCCTATTTTGATCATAATAAATTATAAAATGATATTTAATTCTGTGCACTGTAATATTGTCTAAAGATTAAATGTCTCTACCGGACTCCAAAAAACTAACATAATGTCACATAATACCAATGTGCTGCTAACTACAAGCTAATGGTTTTTGAGCTTTGCTTGAACTTAATATAGGCTATTGTTACAGTATAACTTAACTTTATTTTGCTCTGTCCACTATAACTAATGCCAGTAATTACATTAATGTTATCTAACTGGTTGTCATTCAGTGAAGTAGCACTATTAGCTTGCTAGGAATGAGTTGTAGCTGCGGCCAACATCTACTTCCACTAGCCGTAATTCTCTAAGTCAGCCTCCTACGTCACAAACCCCCGCCATATTGAGTTGTAGGGAAGACGGCTGCCTTGTGAAAGTTACGAAATCGTGAGATATTACACAGAGACAAATGGAATGCAGAGCTCTATTATTCCAATGGGTTAAAGTCCCATTTCTCTCTGTCTGATATCTCACGATTTCAGAACAGGGCAGCTACCTATCACAATAAACAGTAGATCCTACTGTTTCCCATGGTGTATAGCATTCCTCTGTATGATTAGTAGTTCCTGAGTACTTGGGTCTTGAAATCAGACAAAAATACGTTGTTCCCTATGAGAAAACACTTGTGTTTTCCCCCAATTCAATATGGCGCGGGTCTGTAACGTAGGAGGCTGACTTCGAGAATAGGCTAGAAATTATCACAGATACAGTACTTGCGGATTACAGCAGGTAATTCACAAAAAAACCTGCAATAACTCCAGAAAGACGTAATGACCAACTTATTGATAAAATTCCACACATGTCTCATTCATTTGCATGTAACGAGGTAGGCCAATGACTCTGTAAAGGGGGAACTAAACGAACGTTGGTTCATCTTGCTACACTCTCTCTGGCTCAACTTTCTAAGCCTAAGTCTGCTTATAACTCTTCCAAAATCGATGACAATGCCGATTCAAATGGCCGCTGTTCATTAGCCAGCTATCTTCGTTGTTCTGCTCGATTCTGCCATAGGATTCTGCCAAAGATCATGGAATATTGCTCCGCTTTTACCCTCTCTGAGTTTGCTGCCTGCTCCATCGCACACCGTGTGTCATCGTGCTAAGCCCGCCCCAACAACTCGCTACACAGACAGAGCGTTTTGATTGGTCCAACCGACCTAGTGTTGAAGCCAGGATTGGCTCCTACTGTGCGATGCTGGACCACAAACTAGGCAAGAATATTTTCTGCCGCTACCTGGTCTAGATTTCTAGGGGGTCATTCCTGTGTTCCCCACTCTGGTTAGGGTTAGGTTTAGGAATAGAGTTAGGGTTAGGGAACATAGGAAAGAGGGGAACACAGGACCCGGGGAACACAGACAGACTCCAATTTCTAGGCTATTTGGACAGTGCTCTGACATAGCAAAATACTGTATTGAGCAGAGGTAGCCTACTATGGCTGCTCTAGCCTTAATACCGAGATACAAAATATTAAATAAATCTTGAGACAAAGTTCCCCAAAGCATCCTTTGAAGCATCAATGGAGGTGGGAAGGCAGGTCTGTGTGTTACCCAGCGACAAACCAAAACAAACACAGCTGATTAGTGTCACTCTTCTGGTGCTTAATCTCAGCGTGTTCTCACAGATTAGCGTGCTAGCTGCTCAATGCTTGATTAGCTCACACTCTTTGATGTTCCTCAATAACAGCTCGCACACTCCTCCTCATAGATAGACACACACACACACAGACTCAAATGAGACACACACACACGGACTCAAATGAGACATACACACACACGCACACACCCAAATAAACACCCCAAACCTTCCGGTGAGGTGTTATGTGCAAATTGGATGGTCCCTTCTTTCCTCCTTGAGGCTCTGATTGTCTATTTCTGCTTTAGCTGGTTGGCAACCGAGGAGAATTCCGTCAGAATTGTTCTCAATGCACTTTTTTTTTTTCAGCAGACGTTCAGCACTGTACGCCAAGTAAACCAAACTAAGTCATAAATGGTTTGCCATGTTGTAATTACATCCAGCACTGGCAGCTGAACACACCTCTCTGATACCAAGCCAAGGGATTCCCTTAGGACGGTTGGAAGGGTGGGGGCAGCCGAATGAAACAGGTGTAGTGTGGGGGTACAAAACCCCCTGCAGGACCGACTCTATCCCCCCATTTCCCCAAACTCATTCACCCACCTTTCCTCATCCCTGCTGGGATTCCCTGACCCCGAGTGAAACTCAGTCAGGTGTGGAAAATACATTATTACCCAGGGGTGTGGGGGTAACAAGGGAACCCGCCTAGATTTTGGGGGAAGGCAAGGGGTGGAGCAGAGGGGGGTGGGCATTTGCTTTGATAAGCAACCCCCCCTTCCCCTTTACCAACCATCACCTCATCTAGACAAAAAAAGCCCTTATCCACCTTTAATTTTCCTCAATAACACCCTTCCCAGATGGGTGCCATAATTGACTTGGTGCATATAAACAGGCCTTGGTGGCGCCTTTCCCTGCGTGCAGACGAGAGATAAAGGATAAAGGACTGGTCTGTTAAGCTCTTCATGGGCAGCCCCCAGCCCAGCCCGACCCAGTCCCTCCCCCCCACCCTCTCCACCCCAATTCCTTGCCAAGGGGAGAGAAACCAGCGAGCCATCAGCAATGCTGGATTAACTTGATGTGGAGATCTCCCCATCTGCTTTCATTACCGCCTTACAGTGGGATGTCTGAAATTACTGCTTCAACAACAACAGGAGACTGTTCTGCCACGCCCCAGCCCACAGGACACAGCAATTGTGTGTGTGTGTGTGTGTGTGTGTGTGTGTGTGTGTGTGTGTGTGTGTGTGTGTGTGTGTGTGTGTTTGCATTTGGGTACTCGTGTGCTTGTGTGTGTGTGTATGAGTGTGTGCTTCAAATTACACACCAGTGTGTGTTTATGTGTGTGTGGCGTGGGTGTTTGTGTATGCTTCTGAAATAGTGTTTAAAGAAGTGGTTGTGTTTAGATTGCATCTGGATGATAGAACAGCACACAACCCCCTCCCAGCCCCATAAACACAAACACACAAACACACACACACACACACACACACACACACACACACACTCACAAAAGATATTCACTCATTTGCCTTCATTCATTTGCTGTACTGAAAGTAGTCCTTAATCATGACCTTCCCAGACAACATTTTGATGTATCCACAACTGGAATGCATTTTTTTTTTGTCTGGGTGACTAATATGTCATTTATGCATAAAGAGGCCTTGACTACATTGGAAAATGTAAATAATTGATGTATTTTAAAAACTTTAATCAGCCTAACTTACTCCTCTATCTTCTACATGTGTCATTCACTCTGTTAACTATCTCTTTCAAAATGTCTTAAAGAGGGCATAAGCCAAAATGTCAGCATTCTGAAAGATAATTAACTTACAGTAGGATACATATTACAGTCCTCAATTATGATTTGTTCGATTTGTTATGATTTATGTTTGATACCGTTGTAAAATCCACGATATACCAAAGCTCAAAAGGCATTTCAATCTTTCTTGCTGCGCCATAGCCTACGAAAGTGTGACTGCATTTGTGTGTTAGGCTACTTGGCAATCATTCAACTAGAGACTAGAGGAAATGTATTTCTTTAGAACAGACCATTGCAACAAAGCCTATGGCAATACTAGTTGGAATGAAGATCCCGCATCTGTCTGGACCCCAAACTCTTCAACAACACCCCCACCCTGTCCCACCTCCATTTACCCAGATGAAGGAAGCGAAAATGAGCACAGCCCCGTACCTGCACTGTTTAATTTGGGGGTGGGTGGGTGGGTGTGTGTGTGTGTGTGTGTGTGGGGGGGGGGGGGGGGGGGGGG
>JASCQY010000031.1:17867337-17880092 GCA_030264315.1 Sardinella tawilis
TGTGTGTGTGTGTGTGCGTACGTGTGTGTGTGTGTGTGTGTGTGTGTGTGTGTGTGTGTGTGTGTGTGTGTGTGTGTTTGTGTGTGTCTGCAGACACCTGGTGGGAGCGGGTAAGTCAGCTACAGGGTCCAGCCTGCTATTACCACTAATTGATGTCTGAAAGGCTTATCGGATACCTGACGTCAACTGTGCAAAAAGCCACTCGAGTCTTTGATGGTCATGTGCTGGACACTAAAGATGACCTCCGAATGCTGATGTGATGTCAAGATCTCACCAAAGTGTATATATCGATTTTTCGAGAATGACGGAAATAACACCTTTTAACCACCTGTGGTGTGTAATTTTATCATTTTTGTGTTGTGACAAATATGCCCTTAAGTTTCAAGGTTACTTTGTTAATTTTCTAGAGGCAATTTTGATCCAAAAAGTGTTTGTTTCTCCTGACAATTTCTGGCTAGAAAAAAAGCCGTATTGTCTCTTCATTGTAAATACTGGTCAGTTCAGATTCAAAAAGCTACAGTAATGGTGATTCAAAATGAGGCTGCACCCATGCTATCTGTAAGTAAAAACAGCACCACAAAACCACAAGCTAATAACAATCTTTGACAGCATTAAAAAGGTCATGTGTATTCCACATGGATAATGGACAGGTCATACTTAAAGGTGCACTATGAGATCCTGAATGATGTCACTTCTGTTGATGTTCCATGTAAACAAACAAAGCGCTACTCTCAAATTCACACTACCAAATCAACTATGGTCACTGCCCCCCACCCATATGTGCATGCTCACTAACCCCCACACCCTCCACTACCTGTTTTGTTGGTGTTTGGATGGAATGTGGTTTGTTATGTTTTTGTGCACAACCTGTGCGCCCAGTGTTTGTTTGAAGTTTACAGTTCCTGTGTCATCTTCAGAGACCAGACTTTTTCACAATGTATACTGGGGGGCAGGCAGCAAGCTGATCAAGGAGAGATGCCTACCATTTGAGATAAAAAAAATATATAAAATTGCGCTATAAACAACGCTAGATCTCACAGGCCACCTTTAATAATGACAAAATGGCAAGATAAAGTAGACAACACAGACACAAAATAAAGTGGCACCAAAATCTGCTGACAAGAAAAGATACTGGCCTGCAGGTGCTTCTCTCCATACTGTATAACTTTCCCTTTCTCTTTCCCTCCATCGCTCTCTCTCTCTCTCTCCATATGCCTTCCCTCTCTCTTTCCCTCCATCTCTCTCTCTCTCTCTCTCCATATGCCTTCCCCTCTCTCTCCCCTCCATCTCTCTTTCTCTCTCTCTCTCTCCATATGCCTTCCCCTCTCTGTTTCCCTCCATCTCCCCCTCTCTCTCTCTCTCCCCTCCATCTCTCTCTTTCTCTCCCAGTGTTGACAGTGGCTGGGTGTCCGTGGCTGCGGAGCTCATTGTCACTCGGTGGCCCTCTGCATCAAACCCATGATTAATAGAACAGGTCTTTTCACCGCTCTCAGCCTCCAGCTCTTTCTCACCTTCTACATGCACTGCTCTTTTGCTCTATCTATCTGTCATTCTCTCTCCACCTGACTCTCCCTCCATCCCTCCCTCCCTCCCTTCCTTCCTCTCTCCCTCTACCGTATATGCCCAGTTCGCTTCTTCTCTGACATACACATAGAGTACACACAGACTAGACTTATATATCCTACTGTATGTCAAATACTGTAGTATACAATTTCAAATCAAACAGACTCAATAGTTAGTTACACACATCATGTCTGGATTATACACATTTAGGTCCATTGGTTTTCAGAAACCAATCATGAAGGCAATGTTTTTCCACAAATCCAAAATCATGTAAAATTTAACATATGATCACATACAGTATGCAACGTCCTGAGTCCTTTGAATCCTCCTGTGTAATCACCTTGAGGCCTGGCAGCATGTGGTAGCCTGTGGTTATTATACTGGGAACGTTGGTGGATGCGGCGGTGGGGTTCGGTCATTCGGGCCGAGACCGTTAAAGGGTGTGATTTCATGTCTCTGACCGTGGACAACCTCCCTGGGTTCCGTGTCCTCTGTGAGTAGTTCATGTTTTATTCAGGCCCTCGGCCTGGGAAGCAGGGCTGTTCGGAGGTTTCAGGTGCATTAGAGTACTGTAATTCACCTGTAGTGAGCTCTCTGTGTGGGAACACCAGAGGCCAGGGAGCATCAGGACGGGGTGAATTTCTTTTCCTCCATCCTGTTTTTCTTTTCTTTTCTTTTCTTTTCTTTTTTCTTTTCTTCCCCTCGCTCTTGGGGATGAGTTCATGGCTTTTAGTGCCGACAGCTTTCTCTGCTCCTCCTGGCCCATAAAAAGAGATGTTTTCAGGGGCCCTGAATGCTTCTTCTGCAGATCTCCACTTGTCTGTCTCTTTGCTTCACCCTCCATTGGATCAGCACAATTTCATTTCTCCATTACCGCCTTTTTTCGGGCCGGATCGTGTTCTCTGCCCCAAAATTGAATCACGCTCAATCCCTTTAGCCTTCCCTTCCCCTCCCTTCCCTAGCTCTCTCTTCTCCTCATCCTCCCTTTGTCCTTTTCCTCTCTTCACCTTTCTGTTGCACTTTGCTCTCTATCTATTCCTTCTCTCTCTCTCTCTCTTCCCACTTTCCCTCTGTGCTCCCTCTACCTCTCCTGCCCTATCTGTGCTCTCTATCTCTTTCTCTCTCTGTGCATTGTGTATCATTCCTCTCTTTCTCACACCATCCCTTTCTCTCTCTTTCTCTCTCTCTCCTTCCCTCTCTCTCTCTCTCTCTCTCTCTCTCTGCGGAGCTGTGAGTAAATGATGCATGGCCAGGCCCAGACACTGAGCGATCATTAGTGAGGTGGGCCAGGTGAGCAGGAGAGAGGGATGGCGGAGAGAGGGAGAGAGGGACAGAGCAACGGAGGGACGGAGGGAATAAGAAGGAGCCGTGAGAGACATGTTTCACCCCTCAAGCACTTGCCTGCCTTCCCTGTCACCCAATCCAGAGGTTGTTTGTGTAAAATGGGGGGTTTGCAGCTTTTGGTGAGCACACGGTCATCAATCAGCATGCACGCACAGGGAGACAAGTATAATTTCGGGGGTGGGAGTCACATGGAATGTGATCCTATTCCACTCTCTTGTGACAACATGAAATGTGCACAAAAAGATCCACCATTTTTGAGACATGTCCCATTTTCCACTTGCACCCCCCCTTTCCCCACCCCCAATGCACACACATAAACATGGCCACATTTACAAAAAACAACTCTTTTAAAAACAGCCTTTAAATAAACAACATTTATTTTCAAACCAGAATACTGATCTGTCACAGACACTATGAGAAACATTCACAATGCTCTGGCTATTTACAGTACATTGAAATGCCAGTAGACTCCAGTTCTGTGGGAACGGTAATGGTATCCATGGGTTACGCCAATGGTCTTACAACCACAAATAAACAAACCTCATTTCATGTTTTTTTTTTTTTCAGTGAAGATTTAAATGATCTGAAGCAAGGATCACAGGCTGTTCTAAACAGTTGCCTATGTGGTCAGATCCCCTAGCTCTCTGTGTGGTTTGTCTTTTTCCCTTCAACATCATTATTTTAGCCTGAACAAGAAATATCTCAAACAAAATCTAATTATAAACTATATAACCTACACCAGTAGGAATACTATAAACAATAATATTCAAGAAACTGAAAAACACAAAAAATGAATCAGGTTCATCTTAAAGGTGTCCTGCTTTTTTTTCCTCCTGAGTCCCCCCCACAGGCGGCGATTCTTTTAAAAAATACAAGATTGTACATTCCATGTAGTTGTAGTCTGCAAACCAAAGCATATGTTTCATTGATGGTCATTTTCGTGGAGTTATGTTGACTATGAATGTAATAAATGTGATTTTGGCTAAATTCTGGTTAGGTTTCGTTTTGCATGAACCGAGTCCTTTCCACTGCAAGTGCGCTAACGGCACAAGGAAACGATAGAGGCCAGTGAAATAGCCTTCATTCAACCTGGGATGAGCCATATCATCATCCAACTAACTACAAAGCTGATAAATTAACCTAAACACATTGCATGTCTTTAAGATACACCTACTTCAAATAAGCAAAGAATATGCTTAAAAGAACAACCATATGTCAGAACATTGCATGCACACACACACACACACACACACACACACACACACACACACACAAAACCTTTCTGACAATATTATTTCACACATACTGTAAAGGCATAAAAGTCACCAGTCTCCATTATTACAAAATGTATGCTGTTGATGTTCATGCGATATGATTTGTTTGCATCTATTCATCCATGGCTGCAGAGATACTGAATACTAAATGATTACATAATACCCACTGTGTGTTCAGCTGAATAAGGTAGCCAGCAAAATCAATTAAGTTTGCTTTTGCCTTTTAGTGTATGTCTGGCAAATGCTAATCTCTTACACCCTCGATTCTTCCAGGTCTCCACGCACACTTGAGTACCGGTAGTTACTCTGGTAAACAAACAGGAGGCTTCAGGCTCAGTGGTGGGTCTACCACATGTAGGTCTGATGTGCTTGTAACTGCTCTGAGATGACACATAAAAGATGCACAATTTAAAGAACAAGCTTGTGCTTGCTGAGTCACTGCATCAGTGTTCAAGTTCATAATATCTATGCAAATTATATCTCTCTGAACAATGAGCACATTACAATCTGTAAACTGCAATTTGTGACGGCTTACAGTTCATTTGACAAAGGTGATGGATGTGTTTCAGGAGCTTGTCCGCCCATCTCTGATGGAACACCAGACATTCTGGGAGCATTAGCCTATGTGTCATCTAATCAGTGTCACTTCACCTACGGTGTCTGGTGAGGCCATCTGAAATATCATAGGCTTTAGATTCATAATAACACCAGTAAATTCATTTTTACATCTGCCATCACGCAAATGGCTATTTGAGCTGCCCTTTCCAAAAGTCGAAAGTAAAGTGCTTACAAATGACCGTGTTCTTTTTTTTTTTTTTTTTTAAATTGTTGCATATTTTCCAGCTCAATGTTTTTTTTTTTTTTACCATGTGTTAGCTTTAGGCAAGGTCTTACATTTCGGCACACAGGACTGATGGACTTGAAAGAAGGTGAGGACACCCGAAATGAAAATAAAAAAATCTCTATTTTTCCGGATTGTTCTGTCACCTTTAATTTCATTAGGCTGCTCTGCTCCCCCAAGCAGAGGGACAGCAGAATTTCTGGGGCAACAATCAGAGTAATAGAGCAGCAGATGCAATCTGCTAAAAGCCCCGTGGCACAGGAGCCCAGGTGTGTTCGAGGATTAGAGTTCAACAGAACAGGTGAACCAGCACAGGACACATACGTAAGGACCCACACAGACATACAAACAAGCACACATACACACACGCACACACACACACACACACCTGCAGACACATAATACATAATGGGCCATGGACACAGGAATACACCACACACACACACACACACACACACACACACACAGATGATCACTCCAGTAGCCACAACCTTAGACGCAAGGACAAACTCTCGAGTTGGCACACACTGACAGGATTTACCATCAGTTTTATTAGATGCTAAAGGCTTTGCCATGCCAAAATCCTCATCCCTCAATATGCACTTGAGTTGAGGTCACATCTCTACAAGCTCCTCGTGAGAGCCATATGCTGGTGGACCTGAATCATACGTATCTACAGGATATCCATACAAAAAACCCTCCTCCCCAGAGACAACTAATATTGATGAGCTACTGTATGGCAACCTTGCTCTACACTTTTAAAATTATCGGACATTCAAGGCTCTTTTTAGGGTTCCTCACTTTGCTACACTGGCAGAACCATTAGGGAGCTTCCATGGGAACCCTTTAAATAAAACTAAATAAAACTGATTTGACTTGACTTGACTAAAACACATCAGTTCTATGAGGAACCCTTTCTTACATCTTGGTCAGGAACCATTTGGAGTGCTTCCTAGCCCCAACTTTACCAACCGAGGTTCTTAAAAGAATCTTAGCCACATTATATACCATAAGGGTAGTCTGAAAACCCAATATTGCTACTAGTGTAAACAGACATTAAGGACTCACACAACTAGCCTGATGCATCGGCCACTTTTATGATAAACATCTGACAACAACGAACCATAAGCTTGTGTTTGCTCCGTCTCAAAACTGTTACGGCTCAATGAGCAAACAGAGATTTCAAACTATGCATTCATAGTGATTGGCTGAAGTCACAAGCAAAGAGTTGCGATTGGTTTTAAGCAGAAAGTATTGGCCCACCGCGGAGCGAACAAATGCCTATGGCTGGGGTTCAGACGTTTATTGCGAAGTGAAACAACGTGAAAGTGGCTGATGCATCAGGCTACCCCACAACATCTTCCCACAACCAACCAATGCAATAGCCTGGGAATACCCATGCTGCCTTGCGCGCTCGTTCCGAACTGCACGGCAGCCTGGAGACCATGGCCAAAATTTTCGCATGAATTTGGGAACCAATCACACAACGGGGAGAGATGGCAAGACGATGCGCGAACTTTTGGACAAACGAAACCTGACATCCCGTACGAGAAAATGTATAGGTGGTCCCCAGACTAAATCTCACTTGAGATCACTACCAATGCAACACATTCATACTCATTCACTTTAAGTCTTTTAGGTCATACTAAGAAATATTACATGACTATGATCTGCATGAAAGCTTTTGCACATCTGATTCATTGCTATTGAAATCGATTAAAAAACATCAACACGTTCAGTCGACAGGGAATAATTAGCATTCTGGATGGGTCAGTGTTATAATTCCTGAAAATAATATTCAATTATCTCTTCATTGACTTTCAGCTCACGTGTCCTATTAATAGATTCTCTCCTCCATTCGGTCCTGGTGGTAAGTGTTAGCTTTTCAAATGCTAGAAACAAGGGGAGACAGTCAGGCTCTCTTGATCATTACATTTGATAATAGCTCTAAACCTCCTCATTGCCTTGGTGTGCTCACTGCATGTATGGATTGCAACACTGTATAATTAGTTTTCTCGTTTTCTCTCATTTTACCCACGAAGGCACCCCATGCAATTACTGTGCCTCGCTGCCCATCTGTATTCGTCAGTCTATGTGGTTCCTATGAATGTGAATCGAGATGAAACAGAATGACTTGCTATGTCTTATCACCATCATCTGCTGGCAATTAGTCAGGAGATCCACCTGAGATAAACGTCTCACATTCACTCACATTGAGTCCTGCTGTGTTTCGTTGTTGCAAGCACTGATATGGAACAAACGCCACAGGTTTGACACAACAATAGTCTGTGATGACAGACCGTGACATGCTCCCCGCTGCACTGTTACCGAGTCATACCAAATCCACCCCTCATTGTAGATAAGTGATGGCAGCATTTTCTCTTTTTTTATTGATCCAAATGGCGTTTTGAATGTTTCCTCTTTCAGAACCGCTCAGATGGTCCAGGGCTTTAGAAAATGATTCAAGTATCCATACAGTAGCCTCTCATTAGTTATGTAACAGGGGGACTAATATGGGGAAAACAATTATGAGGTTCACAGTGTAATTGACAAGAACACTTAAGAGTAAAACTTCAACAAACAAAAACACATACCGTATTGAGGAAGTCTGTGGGTAGCGACGCTTTGCAAGTACTCATTTTCAGGGTGCGAGAAAAAGCACTTCTCTTCCCCCAATGTCTCACATTGCCAATCTATTTCTGGTAGACTGACTATTGAGAATAAGTGGCAGTACAGACTCTGTTTTTTAGAGGCCCACAGCTCTCTTTGGAGAGCTGGGTGTTTTTCATTGTGTTACCATTAATCAAAGGGTGACGGGAGAAGAAATTCATTACTTCAATGTATTTTCCTTTAATTATTTTTAGCTTGTGCTATATTGTACAGTATGTAGCACAAAATGGTGAGTCCCTGTATAGCTGCAGTGCATCTGCCTGAAGGCTGTGTTTAAAGCTTGTCGCACGTTGTTAGGTTTTTTCGGCCTTCATTGAAATCGATCTTGTCTACCGTTTAATGTCCTTGATGTGGCAAGAGAGACATTAGGAAGATGGAATGCGTGATGGGATGTGACGGACCCACGTGCTTTGACTTGCCATCTTAAGGCGACTGCAGGACATGCACGCACACACACACACACACATACACACACATACACACACACACACACACACACACACACACATGCACACACACCGGAGTGGCTTCTGTGCTGCCACCAACTCATGTAAGGCTTGGTGCAAAATCATATGCAAAAGCCTATGAGGCATGTTATTATCTTGTCATGGAGGAACATGGCTTTGCCTGTCAGAATTGGGGTAATGTGTGTCTCTGACACGGCACACAAACATTATCTTCCAGACTGTAATCGCAAAGCAGATTTACTCAAATAAGCCTGTTTCAGCACAGATATCTGTGACCCATCGTGGGATATGTGCTTGCAGACATAATGATTGCACAGAGGAGCATGGTGGTAAAAAAAAAAAAAAAACATCCACTTGCTTTGGTCAACAAGTAACAGGGCATTTATAACCTAGTAAACTTTTGTTGTCATGACCAGGGCCAGCGGCAAAGTAGAGATGTGTGTTGTTGGTTCATCACACCCAACCTCTGTGTTAAAAGTGCCAAACAGGATGCCCCAAGTTGTGGCTTCAGAGACTAGTCTATATCTGTTTCATTACACTGGCTCTTCCACCCATGTCTTTTAATCGTCAGTATCGTAATTTCATGTCACTCACTACTGTGGTGGATAGCCATCTTTGTATTTTCAAAATAATTGGCCCCTGGAGGCTTCCGGAGAGGTAGAGGTAATGGCGCCCTCCTGTGGCGACGCATTTAAGGCCCTATGGCGAAACATTCAGGCACAAAAAAACATAAATAAATAAGAACGTTAAGAAAATAATGAATAACATGAAATAAATAAGTAAAAGCAATTCAAAAATGTCGGCCATGAGCGTTAAGGATTTTGGCCTATGCTGAAAGGTAGGCTATAAAGACCCAGTGGCTGTCTTGTGGTGTCAGAAGTAGGCTACTGTAGTCCACCAAAATGCCAATTTTACAGTGCATAACGCAAAAAGAATTGTCTGATAGGCTACCCCATTCTTATATCCAGGACATGAAATCGAATAAACAACATAAATTCAGCTATCTGAACATGATATCTCAAACAATAAACCATTCACAAAACAAGTCATTCTTGCTCGTCACCCTCAAACGTCCTGTTTTGTTTAATCCATACAAGTCCGGTTCCGGGTTTTGTGTGTGTCAGATACTGCTACTCCCTTCAGTTCTCTTCTCTCACTCACAACTGCATGCGCTTTCGATGGCTGTTCGCTGATGCCAAGTGATTGGTTGGTAGGGAGGCTGGCGTTTCGATCCAGGGCTCATACCCGTGTTCGTGTTTACACCTTGAACATTCTGCGACCAAGGCAAAGCTGGCACCTAGAACGATGAAGGAACGGAGATAACAGTTGGGATTTGCAGCGATGTGAACACCGCAGCTTTTGTCTGTAATCAAAGTTATCGGTGCTTTTAATAGGAGTATTGTTGTTGTTTGCATTTTTACGTGGAATATTGAATCCCTGGAATCAGATTACCCTGGAGTTGTGGCAAATCCAACTTTCCTTGACTTTTCTAACCACGGAGACCACACGGCTTTTGCGCTTTCTGTTTTGGATAGAAGAGTTATTGTGATCAGTTTTTGTTTCTCTGTATTTTGAAAGTTAATTGTTACATCGCATTTTGAAAATGTCAACGTTTCTGTAAACTTGTTGGAAGAGGAACTCTACGTTGCGCATTTCGCATAGAATGAACTCAATCTAGACTGGCCGTCTGCGCGTTCCACCGGACTTATTTGGGGCAGTCTCGCCGACTCAGTGTGCAGTTATCCGGGTCAGTTTGTCAAAAAGCGACATATTAGATTTTTTTGTCAAACTTGAAATCGCCTCGACAAGTGGAGGTGTGGAAAACCAAGGCAGAGTTGCCTAAGAACGCTTGGGAACATTCAGCAGTGGCTCTACCGGGGGAAGATGTTCTCTGTGCGGATACAGCGCTGCTCGGGTCCCGGTCATCTGCTGGTACTCATCTTAACATGTGGAACTCTGATTCCTCACACAGGTAAGAACACGTAATTCGCAAGAGTTGATATGTAGGGTACAATTAGAATATTTTTGGTTATTTCATCAATGCAGTGGGTGTAAGCCAACCTAACCATAATATATACTGTTTTGGATAGGAAACGTGCTATGGTAAAGTGTCAGAAGTGTTCGTTTCAACAGCTCATTTTTATTCGTTTGGCTGTTAAGATTGAACATTTATCAGACTTGCGGTCGCCTGTCCGCCGCCCTGCCCGAAACCACTCGGGCAGCACTCCTCATTCTGACAGAGAAGTCATTTGATAAGAGGCTCGTTTAGTCTCTTTTCAACCCTCACCTCTAGATTAGATCTGAATGCCTTGAGGTTTGATTCGAAACAGGCAAACAACTGTACATTTCGCAGATGACGGATAATCGTCTTGGTAACTTGCCATAGGCTGCAGGCTATTAGAAACGTACAGTCGTGACGTTAATGAAAGAGTATTTATGCTCTTTCTGACTTAGGTAATGGTCTTTCTCTAAGTAATGTCAGCTCTGTTTTTTTTGAGGACAAACAAATATAACCTCGACAACAAGGCCCATAGTCTTTTGGCCATGTTTTCACATTAGGCCTACTATTAATTGTTTCATCTCACATCAGCAGAGGGATGTGTCGCATGAATGCTCACTCCGATTAAAACAGGCTGTTTAATGAACTCTTACAACATATTAAACGGCGCACGGTAAATGGATCAAACTTCTCTGGGTAGTTAATTTAATATGCGGCCTATTTAATCCTAGGTTAAATCACTCGAGTAATTTGAATTAAACTCAAGAATAAAACGGGCATAATGCCCTGTCATTTGAATTACTGTTTTGGTGAATTTCATCTGTTTTACTAGTTGCCGTTTTCGTCATGAGTTTATGTTATGGATTCCTCCGTCAACCCACTACTCCCACGCAATGAAACAATTCCGATTTTCGTCTTTGGCTTATTGACCAAAAAGCAGGGGAAAAACATAAAAGTCATTGAGCCGCAGTACATCACTTTTGCGTGCAAGTCTGGCTGATGTTGCCTGTTGCGCGTTGGATTTTTACCTGAATCCGGGAACATAAAGTTACCGCACATAATTTTCTACTTTCTTTGCCACACAGTGTAGCGCGATTGTAATTTCAAATTGTTCTAGACATAGTCTAGAATTATGCTTATATGGTTTTAGGTGCATTACGTTTAAAGGCTCGCCACATTTAAACGTGGAGTGCACCCTCTCTTGCGCGATAAAGTATCTGTCTACCTATCTATATCTGTATTTTACTGTCAGACTGATGGGTAAGTCTGGAAGGCACGCTAAGCATTTACTTTTTCGGTCAGTTTCTGTTGTCAGACACACTGCTTCTTTCGTGGTCTCACGCTCTCCTTGCAATCAGATTGAGAAAGGTTTAATGGATTACCGTTTCTGCTTAAAAATAAACCTGGAAAAAACAATGCCTTGTATTGTTTACCCTCGGCGAGGAAACGCACCGAACTCGTCAGTCTAGCAGTTCATGAATCTCTATACACTGCTGAGATTTACTGAAACTCTGGTCACAATATCAGACACAGATACTACTCCTCCACCCCCACCCCCACCCTCGCCACCTCCTCCACCCTATTCCCTTTTTCTGGTTTGTGGAGTCCCAGGGCAGCCATCACAGAAAAGCTGCTTATGGTTATTAAGACGGACTGTTTTGAAATCCTTCACATGAGAGTCAAGTAGCGAAAGCTGACAGAGGCAAAAAAAAAAAAGGGGGACAAAAACATAAACTGTGAGAAAAATGTCAAAATCCTGCCTCTGTGTACAACCGCAGGAGAGGGCACAAGGGTCTAGTGAGAGCCAGACTGAGCCCGGCCCAGATCGATGTTTCCCACTGCAGACACGCCATATGGGACAATGACCCAGGTCCAATTTTAGGCATTCATCTCGTCTGTCATTAAGCAGCCAGTTATGACTATTCCTTTCTTCTCCGTCCAACTCAGTGCCTCCTCCCCCTCCAACCTTTCCTGCCCCCCTGTCTGTATTGTGGATATGCTGAGCTCAGGTTTCCGGCTATGGTGCCAGTCTATAAGTGTTGACATATACATTAATTAAACAAGACTGCCAGGAACCTGCATCAGGGACCCCCACACCCTGTTCAGATAGATAGACTCTTTGCTGTAATTGTGCTTGTGTGTGTATGTATGTGTGTTTGTGTAGTCTGTGTGTGTGAGTGTGTGTGTGTGTGTGTGTGTGTGAGAGATCTCCCCCATGTTTGTGTTGGTGGAGTGTGTTTATCTTCTCCATTTTATTTCATTTCGATAGAGACTGCATTAGCTTCCATGTTTGTGTGTTTAAAAGATAAACACAGACATGAGATCAGGGAAGGGCACAGATGAGAAGAATGGCGAGGATGACTCACAGAAAAAAATCTCCAAACTAAACACCAAAGTTTGCTGTGAGAAGCCACACACTCAGTGAACAGTGTGTCAGGATTAGGCGGAGGTGACCCAGTGCCCTTGCCTAGTGGTCTGGATCTTAACGGATTGAGGTGGAGGAGAGGGATGGGTCATTTGACGCCAGACGGAGCTGAAGGGTGAGCGTCTTGGGGGGGGGGGGGGGGGGGGGGGGGGGGGGGGGGGGGGGGGGGGGG
>JASCQY010000031.1:17931559-17943685 GCA_030264315.1 Sardinella tawilis
AAAATCTTGGTAGGAGAGGGTTAGGGTCAGGGTTAAGGTTAGGGTTAGGGTCAGGGAAGTGCCTTTCAGGCAACGCTACCTGGAAGGTTCCGTTGAGGGCAAAAAACACCATTGAGCTCTCTGATTCGCCATGCTGACACCAAAGACTTATTTGGAACACTGTCCAAACCTGACCTTCAAACAAACACAAGCACAAAACACACATGATAACAGAAACTGAAGATGTAACTTTTGCAGTCACAAACAACTGAGCTGATTTGGCACACTGTTATCAGTTGAACAGGAGATCAACAGACCAGGGGAAGTGCAGTCAGCCAAAAACAGTGCTGCTGTCTGGCGGAGATGATTAAACACCCCACATCTCCATTCTGTCAGATAGGGAGGCCATCATGACAGAACACACCAGAACAAACCCACTGCTCCCCACTGTGGTCAAACAGAGGGCAACATGTTGCGACACCAGGGCATGCCTTATGAACCATTAAAATACATGGCTTAATTTCACACCCATCCATACATCCAAGGCCTGTGCACCCACGCATAGGAGATCACTGAGTAAGTGTATAAGCTATCTGTGAATGTGCATGAATATGTGCGTGTAGCCACCTGACAATCTCTCACAGCATGTGCTACTTAATTAGAAGGATTTGACTGTTCAGGGCTGAGTTTCCCAAGTTAGTTAGTTGGCAAAGGGAAATTGCATTGCAACCAAAACGGTTGCCAACTCAGCAACTTCGTTAGTTACTTTGCTTTCAGGAACTCGCCCATGGCCTTTGCTTTCCCAACCTATACTGACGGTCAGAAGCTCTTGACTATGGAGGCTCAGTTCACCTTAACAGCCCTGATTTGATTGACTCAGACTTGGTCAAAAGTGCTGAATGAACACAGCTGAGGTAAAATATCTGAAGTTGAACCTATAGGCCACCAGCAGAGTTTCGACACATCACACACTTGTCATGAAACTGCGGTTTCGCCACTCGTGCATGAAACTCATTGTGTCCCTTAACCTCTTGTTCCTCAATTCCCTTTCTCAGACTCAGAGTCTTCCTAATACTATCTTAACGGCCTCACAGACTTGCATTGCAGAGAATATTGCAGAAGTGCCATTAGTAAAGATTTCATATACACATTTGTTTACTTTGTGGCTAACAAAATAACAGACTGCGACTAGACTGTTTATCTTTTTATTGGTTATATTAGCCCATTACACAACTTTATATTACCCTAAACCCTCTATCTATCTATCTATCTATCTATCTATCTATGCACAAATAAGTTATTAAAAATGTGTGCATGTCTGTATACGGCTTTACTTTGACATACTTTCCAACTTACACTTGACACAAAAACAAGTATACTTGGAGGTATTAATTGGCGGGCTCATAGCATACTGCAGATGAGACATAGAGAAAGAGAACAAGAGAAAAACACATAGGGAAGTGGTGGGACCACTCAGTGTTATGAATCACTGCCTACGCCAGCTTGAGTGGACCCACAGCACAATGTGAGTTGGCTGTAATCATACACACGTGAGATTGCTTACATCTTTAGGAATGCCATATGTGTGTGTGAAAAGTATGTGGAAGAGTTTGGTGCATGCCAAACATATCCAGACATATCCATGGTATGTGTTGCACCCACAGTTTAATGTTGCAACTGCAGTACATGATATGGACATAAAGCTTTTAAGTGGCCCTATAACCCAGATAAATGGAATACTGAATTTTGATTGGCTAGCAGGATGTGTGTTAATTCCATACAACAGCACACCAATGAAAAGTCTCATCACTGTTCAATGCTCTTTTGAACGGTAACTATAACAACGATAATAAACGGCAGTTGAACTTCCCAGCAACAATGGAATTAGCTGTTACTAGTGATAACTGCCGTTGAAAAGAAAGTAGTACAGCAACTGAACAGGTTTCTTTACAAATGAGCTGCAAGTTTTGAAGAATACATTTTAAACTGACGTCCATTCCTTATAGCATACGCATGAGTTGCAACCGGGTGATAAGCAGATAATGGCCTTCGAGGTGTGCTGTGATACAGAATTAATGAACGAGGCGGCGACAAATAACTTCACGATGGCGCCGGCACCACGGGAACTTCACGATGGCGCCAGTGAAGTTCTCCAGGCGCTGGCGCCGGCGCCATCGTGAAGTTATTTGCCACCACCTCGTTCATTAATTCCATAATTCCTCGTCGGCTGTTATCCCCTACGCAACACTGCAAGTCTCTGTGGTGATGAGCATCATGGGAGAAAGTTGCTACTGTGCATAACCCGACCACCCCCCATTCCAGTACAGCACCAGGTTTCTCAAGGAGCTACTGTATAAATGTAAGGTTGAAGGTTGTTCGATGTTAGGAAGTGGAGTACCAGTGTGCACTTTTTTGTTTTTGCCAGGCTTCAGTGGTAGTTCATTCGCCAGGCAAGCGCTGTCTTGTGCTTCCACTCAACAACGCAGCACTGTGTCAGGGAACTATCCAAAGGCTTAGGTTTCCTTTGACACATTTGTGGATGACCAATCAGCAAACAGAGGGCTCTGGCATGCCCAGTAGTCTTAAAGTTCACAGAAAGTATCTGCCCAGGAAGAAGGAAACGTACGCCAATTGAGGGGTCCCAGATGCTTTGCCCATGAAATGACATGAAATCATTTGGTATACCAGGCTGGTAGTTATATTTTATATAGCAGTTCTAGAAGTTTGTATACGTCATACTTCATAGTTCATGTACAGGTAGTATAGGAACTGGTAGCACAGGTAGTATATGAACTGCCACTGAATATGTGCAGGCGCAGCGTAGCGTATCGTCATGGCAACTGACCGTGAGTAGGCTAGTTTGGGGAGCAGCAGATACATGACGATGCACATGAGGATGAAGACATCTGCCGTCAGGAAGTAGAACAAGGCGCTATCAGTCACGTCCCCAGCTGCCGCCAAGTCGATCACAGATGCCACTGCACTTAACGTGCCGCCCATCGCTTGTCCTGAGACACACACACACACACAAACACACACGCACACACACACACGAGGGCAGGCATTAAGGTTGGAAAAATGACAAATTCCTTTTGATTACTTCAAAGACTGCTGCTGTAAGACCCAACGTTTTGACAAGATTACCTCAAGGAGGTAACCATATTTAGATTCTGCACAAATCAAACCAAAGCCAAAAACATAACCTTTCTGTAATAAAGTCGGAAGAGGAAGAGTTGGAATCACGGAAAGTTAATGAGAAAATAAAACTCATCAAAGTCAAAATACACAACAACATGGTCATTAAAACCATCCCTACAAACATTTACAAACATCATCAGCACTGATTTCCCCCTTATTTCACACAACACAGTACAGTGAGCTGTGGCTAGGGTTCCCATGCATAGGGAGTCATCTACTGAACAAGTAACACTGTACATCTGCAATCCCCTCTGAACACAGCTGTGTTAGCAAATGTATGTATCACATGACTATATTTTACATACAGGTATCTATTGAACAAAGGACAACACCTGAACGCTACTTTGAGGTTTGAGAACACTGAGCACAGATGTGTATGCAGCAACTACATCACATGACTTTTTACTGTGTATTCACACCAAGAGCTGAAGTAGAAGTAATTGAATTTCTATAGCCAAGAGTGACAAAAGTGACAAAAGTAGGGCAACTAGAACAGCCGAAAGAAGTTAAAAACTGCTCAACTATATGCGAATTAGATGCATTACGACGGTAAATGATGTCGATTGTAAAAACGATGTCAATGGGCCAGCATGGGCGATTAGAGTGACTTGAGTGAGCAAAGATATTTCAGCAGTGATTTTTATGAGAGACAAAAGCGATTTGACAGCTTTAGTAGCTGCTGGTGTGAACGCACAGTTAGGACCACAATTCCACTCAACTACAGCAAGAGCTCCATGCGGCACAGGCTAAAGACGGATGGGTGGACTGACGGCAAAATTTGACAGACAGACAGAGACATTTCACAGACAGTCGAGTACTGAAAGCCATTTACCTGAGATGAGGGCCTGAGAGATGCGCATGGGGAAGTGGCCGCTGATGCCAAACACGCTGCCGGAGAAGAGGTTGGAGGCTCCGCTCACCAGGGCCACGCTGGCCAGTGTGCCCCCAAAGAACTGCTGCTGGCAGCCCGACACGTCCACCTTCACCAGCACCGTGGTCACCACAAACACCACCAGGATTAGACCCAAGGAGGAGAGGATGCGGACCTTTGGAGACAGTCTACACACACACACACGCAGATGCACACACGCAAGCACACACACAAAAAAAACATTCACACACACACACACAAGATATGTTTAATGGCACGTCACTGTTTCGGCAAGTACTACTATTTAACAAAAACTGAAACAGCTGTGAATATCCCACAGGTCTTCAGCAAAATAAACATGGCCACAAGTCTGTGGGGCTACATCCAAGAGCTGTTGTGATGTTTTCCACCAAGAAGGTTCGTGTGATCAAACCGGTCCTCTGACCAAATTCAATTTGTCGTCACACCACAGAAAAATGCGTGTCGGACAGGATGCTATTTATCCTTCGGTCTCCCTGACACATCAGCCAATTACAACAGAGAGAGGACATTTTGTTCTCAGTCTTCATTAGCTTCGCCACGGTAACCTTTTAGGTGCAAGACTTTACAGGGAGCCTTTCATAAGCTTCACACACTGATTGGTGGAAAGGTGTGATAGTCCCTACTGTAACTGGTTCTAGAGTTCACGCCTAAGTCTAGTCTAAAGTCTGCAAAAGGTTTTGTCTCAAAAAAAGATCTGTCCGTAAATATCTTACTAAATACAGGACCACTGACCGTCTGTCTTTTCCTACTAAATGATAATATAGCCATTCTAGCATCAAGGTAATAGCTTCAAATTGCCATATTCATGGGGGGGGGGGGAAATGACCTCGTTTTCCAATGATAGTACACCGATGACCATGTAATTGCCTCATAAGAGGAATTGTGAAATGGTTTAGTTTCCTCTGCAGTGCTTTTAGACTGTGTTGCTGACACTGCCGTCTACAGACATGGCATCTCGGAGAAACGTGAGCTTGCCGTCATCAGCAGAAGCCACAAATAAGCACCTGATCAAGTGTGACAATGTAATGTGTGTGTGTATGTGTGTGTGTGTGTCTGTTAACAGACACCACCAGCAGAAGCCTCAAATAAGCACCTCAGAGTGCCTGATCAAGTGTGACAATGTGAATGCGTGTGCGTCTGTTTACCCTACCATCAGCAGAAGCCTCGAATAGGCTCCTCAGTGTGCGTGATCAAGTGTGAGAATGTGTATGTGCAATCGTGTGTGTGTCCGTATATGTTTACACATGCCATCAGCAGAGGCCTCAGCAGAAGCACCTCAGTGTACGTAATCAAGTCTGACAATGCGTGTGTATGTGTGTGTATGTGTGTGTGTGTGTGTGTGTGTGTAGTCGTGCATGTTTACACATACACCTCTGCATATTAAAACTGTGCATTCTCATTATTTACCTGTTCACGAGGAGGTAGTTGAGTACCAGACACAGGACAGAAGGAATAGTGGAAGCGATGGCTAAGTAACTCTCAAAGTAGTCCTGCAGAGATGACACACATACACACACACAGCATGAAGACCTGCTACTGACCTCACATACACTCACCATGAACACAGAGAGTGAAGGGAGTGATGAACCACTGAAAAATCCGGTGGCTAATTGGAAATTTAGAGAGTGCAAATGAAACAGTCCATTAAAGGTTAGACTACTGGGAATTTCAAACACTGGGTGACAGGATGAAGACACAACTTTAGTAAAGACATGCAGAATTTTAAATGTGTGGTGCTTTGCAGGTCAAAATAACACATGCAAAATTAGGCCTCCATATCCACTGGTTACTTCACCGAATGAGTCTCCATGAATATTTTAATACAGACACACAGATATGTGTGTAAAGTCTTCCAAAAATGCTACATTATACATACAATACATGTGAATGTGCAAACCTAAGAAGAATTCGAGGGATGACAACCATATGGGCACAAGCAACATTCTTCCCTTTCTGTGGGAAGGATTGGGAAATGACACAAATCAAACACAAATTCCCGGGCTTACTGTATGGCATGATGATATAGCCTACTGAGCCACAGAGCCCTCTCTTCTCAATCTCCTTGAACTGAACAAAGATATGAGGAAATTTGTAATGAATAATGAGTAATGAAACAAGGTCAACAGACCGAAGTCACGCGCAAACACTGCTGTCACTGAAAAAGGCAAAACGCTTCCCCACCAACCGATAGACCGACATATATAGCGGCGTATAGAGTCACTTAACACTGAAGTCTATCTATGGTAATTTTTTTTGTTTTGGCTCTCTTGCAGAATCGGTGAAATGTCACTTACACCCATATGATTCTCATGCCTTGAGTTGGGCATTGCTAGTACAATTATTGCTCAAACATTTGTGACCATTCATACCGATTCCATAGCAAATGTCTCTATCAACTAGTGAAAGGGAATCCTAGGATAACTAAAGTCGTATGAGAAGTAGAACCCTGGGGTCTCCTTGGCAACTAAAAAAAAACAACAGTCTGAGTGCACTTGTGTGTTGTGTCCTGAAATGTACCACTCCGAATCCTGATCCAATTAGCAGAAAAACAGAAATGCTTTAGGAACTAGCCTGGGCACATTATTAGATCAGAGAAAGAGTGAGCCAGAGAGCGAGAGGGAGAGAGTGAGAGAGAGAGAGAGAGAGAAAAAGACAGAGAAAGTGAGATGGCTAAATAGAGAAGTGGGGCCAAAGTGGAGCTCTCAACATCATCTTTCAGTCTGGAATCCAATCATATCATCATCATCTGAACTGTGAATGACCTATCAAATACGGAACAACCTATGCACTTGTACGGTAGCCGCTCTGCGTGAAAACCTAATTCACAAAAACATCCGTGTCTCTACATCTGACCAGGGTCTCCCCAGAGTTCTCCAGGATGTTAACCATTTAATTGTGTTGTTATGGCTTCGTGAAAGAACACTCAGTTCTCAATAATCACGAGACAATCCAGGACTCCAGGATTCCAGGTCTGACTCCCCTCCTTCTCTAACACTCCTGCTCCTTGTTACTGTTTGCTTACCTTTCCACAACCACAAATGTGACAGCCAAGGGGGATTCCTCCTCGGTAACATAAGAACAGGTACAACAGGATATGTCGCAGATTCACTGTTATTCACACAGTCACACAAACACAAATAACACACACACACACACACTTACACTGAGGTCTGAATGTGGTGGCTCCCCGTGGCCATCTGTCTGCGAGCTGTTGCTAAGCTTGAACAGCCAGTACTGCTTGGCCGTGATGAAGAAGTTCCAGGGCAGCAGCGAGCCGATACCCATCACAAAGAAGATGATGTACACCAGGTAGTTGGTGTCCTCTGGGCTGTGGCGGGCAGCCAGCGGCCCCCCCGGAGCACCCAGCAGCGGGGAATGGTCGCTCTCGCGACCCTGGGCCTGGTCTTCCTCCTCGTCAGACATGATGGAGGAATGTGGCACGGCCACGTAGGCAGAGTTGAGACTGGCCTGTGGTGGCTCGATGCCGTTCATGTCTTAGGGGCTCGAGAAGGAAGGGACCATGGGGTGGGGGAAAAGAGGGAGGGAAGGATGGAGGAGGGATGGGAGGGGAGGGGAAGAATGTGGGGGAAGGTGAAAGGGAGAGAAAGGGAGAGGGAGAGAGGGAGGGATGGAGGGAGGGAGAGGGAGGGAGGAATTGAAGAGGGGTGAAAAAGACAACAGGAGAATGAAACAGCAATAAGAGGACAAGAGAGAAGGGGAACGACAGCAATGTGAGGACTTGGAGGAGATCACAGGGTCACTGGAGACAAAGAAGAAGAGAAATGGCTGTAAGCGAGACAGATGGAATGAAAACAACACAGATCGCACTGCTGTTCGAGGAAAAACCTTGTGGTGCTCAATTACCTTCACTTGTTGCTCATGGTTGAGGGTGAGTGCGACTAGCTCATCTGAGAAAGGCCGTCACTGGGAATGTGGTCCGTCATGCTGGCGTCCAATCTGCCATGGGGTCTGTGGAGACACAAGACTGTGAGATAAAGCCTGACCTTGAAAACACACTTTTCCACTCAATGTTATGCTTCCTCACGAGGCCCCCCTCTCACGAGACACACACACACACACACACACACACACACACACACACACACGACACAAACACACTTACACGAAGACATTCTGACCTAAGTCACCCTGCTAATTTCTATGCGTTCACATGCACATCCTATCCATGTTCTTGGAATATAGCCTGATCACATGATCCCATGGTACTTAAAGTAGTAGCACCCCCTCCCACCCCCCCCCCAAACACACACACACACACACACACACACAATGGGATATAGGGAAATAGAGTGAAAGAGTACAAAAATCAACAAAAAACACTTGTCACCACAAAGGACATTCAGCACGTCTGTATGGACCAAAGTTACTGTAGGGTACTACACGTTAATAGAGCATCAAACTGAGTGACTGAAGAAGGGATGCAAAAAGTAAAAGGTCAACTCAATTCGAAGGGAATCAGACGTAGTGTAATAATAAAAAGAAGATTCGTTTATGTGGGCTATAACGTTAGTAAGCCTGACGTTGATGCAGATGCGCCTTCATACTACTGCTGTTTTGATTGCTTCCTGGATTTGAGAAAGCGGACCTCTAATTTGCTTGCTGATTGCTTTTGCCTGGTCGATTACGCGAAGTTAGGTCTTATGGTTTAATATATAACACACATAAGCAAAACTGTATATTTAAAATGGGAAAACTGCAGATGATTGACGACTCCTTCAGAGACCATTTGTTTTTCAGTTCGCACTCATGCAAGCAAGCAAGCAGCGAATTGAAGATAGCCTAACGTTAAAGTTTACTTAGTGCACATGAGAGCCGACATATGCCACTGTAACAATGTCGCATTCGAAAAACCCTTTCAGTCGTAACAGTGTAACAAAAAGTAAAAAGAAGTCACAGTAGCCATCAGCGCAGTAGGTGACATGAAAGAAAAACTTCTGTGGGGGAATTTAGCGTTGATGCAGCATATTATGGTAATGTTAGCCAAGCAACAACAGATGATACCATGTCATCAACACCTCTTGACATTCTAACTCGAGCAAAACAACTCAGTGTACACAATCAATCAGGTTCATCTATTTCCGATTTCAAATAATTGTCCAGTTTTGTTGTGAGCTACCACTAACTAAGCAAGCAGTTGAGCAGGCTGCATCTCAAGAAAAAGATAGCATAATACCAACCTTTGTTAAAATAAACAGTCTAGTTACAGCTCCCATAGCTGTCTTCTAACTGCGAGAGGTAAACTTCTACAGCCCTTTCAGTTACACAACTAAACGTGAGGGCTTTAGAGTCAACAACCCTCCGCTCCACTGTCTCGAATGTACCCACAGAGCGGTGGCATTCTTTTTAAAAGCTCTGTTCCGCAATCCGGGTTGCACACGCAAGACTGAAGTAATCTATCACACATCTAGTCGTGTCAGACATTGGTAGATTGAGTAGACTAGAGCAGAAGATTTCTTTTAGGCTACTCACTATGGCATGAAAACATTTCCAAAACCAGCCTCAATGGCCAAAGATGGTCAAAGTCAAGCTGCCAATCCATCAACCCATGCAAAAATATAAGCTTGTGAAAAAAAAAACTCAAATCAGCTTGAACCCTCTTAAACTTGATGTGCAGAATGTAAATGTTATTATATTTTATGTTAATTCAAAGTTAATTATCCTCAGAACCTTTCATCTTCACTTTGACCCTATATGGCTCACTGCCTGTTAGCCATCATGTCTAAAATGGCCTAAAATAGTCATTTTTACACAGAAGTACAAAATGTATTACCCTATCTGAAGGACATGCAAGCACATTTTTTCTGGTTGTATCAATAGTATATGGCACACTGTAAAACATACAGTTTTCTTGTTTCCTTTCATTTTGGGACATGTCTAAAATTGAAAAAGGTCAACCCAAGTGGAAATGGTAATTTTGGTTTACATTATATTTAATTTAATTAATTTGGTTTAAATTACGTAAAATTTCTGGAAACTTTTTCAGAATTGGTGCAAATCCAATTTCTCTATTGTATTCTAGCCTAGAATTGTCAGCCAAATTGTATGCCACCCTGATAACAGATTAAAAGTGTTATAGATTTAACTTTTATGTTTTGCAATCCCATTTAGGGCACAGCAGAACATCACAAAAAATATTTTGTGATTAACTTCAAGAGTAGGCCTACAGTGAGGTGATAATATATATGACAAGGATGAGGCAATAAGAGAGAACATGTATTATTTGTCTGAGTTCTCTACTTTTACCGATTTTGCATAAGATTCAGATGTACACAAACAGCACATAATTCCAAAGCGGGCCCTTCATATTTCTGTTCTCCACCAGCAGAGGGCAATGCAGGACAGATCAATGCAGAGCTGTACTCGGAGTCTGAATCAGTACTATAGCCATGCCATTAATTTTTTATTCTTCTGTTACAGTATAAGTGCACTCGGGAGAAACAGTGATTGGACTACTGTACATAGTATAAAGCCATACTTAGTCACATTTTTGTGTGCATCCTAGAGAGGCATACCATAGGCCCCCTTGGACATTACATGCACATGTACATTACTAGTGTGGGGTAGAAAATAGGGTAGAAATGTGAACGAATAGATCTCTTCATGACAATATTTTTTAAAATTTCATGAAACCTACTGTATAAGACAAATATTGTCTCTGGGATAGTTTCATGGAGAAATTTTCTAGATGCATTTCCCACCCAACCTGTAATGTATTGAAAAATAATGCAATGAAAATATCCAGTCATGATGATAATTATTACTAGAAGGCTTGCAACTCAAAATTCAGCTTGGGAGCAGATCTACTTGAATACAGCATTCCTTAATTGTATTAATTATGACATTAACTTCTAAATAGCCCCCCGAGCCTTAGACAGGCCAATTTTCTAGACATATTTTTATGTAGCTAACCCTGAATAGACTAAGAATGGCCACCACAAGCTACATCCACCACAAGATACATTAAATTATCACAGTTAGATTCTCCCCAATAATGAAATTGCCAATTTTCCAATGCACTTTGGAAAAAATGGCCTGTAGTCTTCGCTGTCAGGTTTCCCCACATGCATTTGGTCTTTTATAGAGCAAATGTATTTGGCATCAGGCTGTTTAATCTCACTAAAAGCCTGCACTCAGCTAGAAATCATGTTAGTTTTGAGGGAGAGACGTGGTAGTCAGCGTGTAAAAGTTTCCGATCTCGATGGGTCCCATGGGAAAGGCACTGTGTGTGTGCAGGGCATTGTTTGGTTGTCTAGATTCAGCCAATGGTCAATGTATTCAACACCGTGTTTCTTTTCTCCTGTTTTCTTGTTGTATTCAAACTTAAGTTGATTTAACCGGTTGATTTTCACTAGTTCACCCATAATGATAGCTGGTTAATAAATGCATTATAGTGTATATGTGGCAAGAATGAGTCAGAGAATGTTTATTGTTAAACTAGGAAATATAATTTATTGCATAAAAATTATTATTTAGTTACAAGTAAGAAGGCTAAACATTTATTTACAGTTGTAGTTGACCGAGCGAATGAAAAACAAAAACAAAATAATAATAATAATAATAACAATAAAAAAAAACACGGCTGAAGTAATGGTTATGCCTTCTTCCCTTATAAAACACGTTCTTCCCACAGCACAAAGGCCCCGATTCTGACTGAGTTGTGAGGAGGACGCGTCATCCACTGCCCCAAGCCAAAGCAAGCCGCTGCCAGGGGGGCCCATAGTCTCTGTGGCCTGATTGCAAGTGGTTTCAGCAGGAACCGCACACACTACCAAAGAAAAGAGCAGGTGCATGTCTGTCATGGTTAGTGATGGAGGGAGCAGCTTGTGAAGAGTGATGGTGGTGGTGGTGGTGCTGGGGCCGTAGGTCCTGCAGGTACAGTACAAGGCTCAGTCCTGCAGGTCTAGCACTCTGTGTTGTGTTGACACACGAATTGGAATATCAAATCTCCAGGTTCACAGCCCAGAGAGCACAGAAAAATACATCACACGACCCACGATTTGGTGGGGTGGGTGGGT
>JASCQY010000031.1:17960851-17973351 GCA_030264315.1 Sardinella tawilis
ATAGACATATCAACTCAGACACACACACACACACACACACACACACACACACACACACACACACACACACACACACACACAATAAACAGAGTAGCACACTTTTACTTTTGTAAGCTGAAAGAAAAGCATCTCTAAACAAACATCAGGGACAGACACCAAAGACAATTACAAAGTTCTAGTACAGAGGCAAGGTGATTTAGAAGAACTGAGCTGGGACTGAAACGTTTTACATACAGAATGGTGTTTTGTGTGTGATCAGCTATAATTCCCAACCCTTCTCCCATAGATCTACAGTATTATCTTTATGCCATCTCAACTCCTCTTGCCAAGACGCAAATTAGGGTCCACGGTTAAGGAATTAGGGAAACGGTTTGGGAACTTAATTTTTAATCTTGCATAATGTCAAATCAAGACACTTGAGGAGGGGAAAGCTTGAATGATTAAGGGGAGTTTGAAGATTTCTCATTAATTCACTTTCATTTGTGTAGAAGGCTGTCGGAACATTGAGTGTTCACTCATGGGAGACTCCTGCCTTCTGATCTCCACTGAAATGGGTACAACAGCTGTTGTGCATCTCTCAGCTATGCTATGATGCAAGATGACATGCACTCTCTCTCTCTCTGTCTCTCTCTTACACACACAATCACATACACACACACCCACTCATATACATACACAAAAACACTATCAGGCATGCTAACACACACACCCACACATAAACACTATCACACACACAGACAGGCATACAGGTTGTGAAGGGAAAGCACAGTTTGTCATATATACATGATGACATGAAGACACATTTCCAGCAGAGCAGACACAAAAGATGAGCAGACAGACCAACATAACAAGAATCAGACTAAAACATCCAGACAGACAGACAGACAGACAGACAGACAGACAGTCAGTCAGATATAAACTGTGTACACCAAAAAAGGTGGATTTACAGTGTGAAAGGTGGACAGGCTGATAAACAGACAGACCCTGCAGACTTACGTCCACAGTAGACATGGAAGCAGACGGAGGGCCGGGGAAGTCGGTAGACGTAGTAACCCCCTGGGCAGGCCTTGACGTCCACATTGGCAGTCCAGTGGCAGCAGTTGTCATTGAAGCTGGCACAGGCGGGCAGGGAGACGATGCCGTCGCGGGGCTCAGGGTGACTGCCGTTCAGCCAGATGGGCGCGTGGGTGCCGCAGTGGTTCTCCTCGATGCAGAACGTTGGCATGGCGTCACCGGCCATGCCAGTGAATCGGTACCACTCGCCCGAAACATGCCGATCACACAAGGGCACACCTCTGGAGTTGTTGACGTGATACTCTGTGTTGCGCCAAGGCTCATTTAGACTGATGTACGCAGTGCAGGGATCCAAGACTGAGAGAGAGAGAAGAGAAGGTGGATAAAATGAGATGAGATCCCTTTATAAAACACATCAAAACCCAGTTAACTGCATAGACTGCCACTTACTGTATCTGAAGGAATTTTCAATTGATAGTATTTACCTGCAGTATATTAGACAGACGGTTACTGAATCTGTGCACAAAACTGTAAGTAATTGGTCTTTTGGCAAAGGAGTTTTACAAGAACTGCCTGGTCAGATACGATTCACTGTAGTTTAAAGTGGAGGGAGATTTCAGGGGAAAAAACTCAATTGAAGGAGAAAACAAATAGCAGTGGCAGTGATCAATACCCTCCTCCTCCTCTTCCTTCTCCTCGCTCTGTTTCCAATCTCACTCTTCCTCTCTCTCCAAACTAATTAAGAGGCCGAATTAAGCCCGAATGGAAAAGAGCTTGTGGACTCTACATCATGAGGAGTGACCCCTGTCGCCAGAGGGCAGAGGATTCAGGCATGTCAGCAGGCCAGGCAAGTGGGAGGTTGGTTGCGAGCCAGTAATCACTCCTGCCGAGAGCTTTCAACGTCAGAGGAGACATACTACATATGGTAGGAGCATAACTGTAGAACCCTGTGTCTGCGATTACCAATTGCCTTTGGTCTTAAAAAAAAAAAAAAAACACAGAGAAGAACCTTCTGAGTCAGAGTTGCTTTGCCTGGGTTAGACACAAACTCAGGCTGGAGACGAGTTGCATGCACATTCAAAGAACCATTCGACCTTCACACTGGCCACTATTGAAAGAATAGGGTTCTCTCTCTATGTTCCTAGGGTCCAATGTTCCCTAGATTTGTATAGAAGATAAAGGGACCATGACAAAGGGTCCTTTGTCTCCAGCTTCCTATGGTTTGCCAGCCCTACACTAAAGATGCTCTCAAGGTATGCCCTCATTCAATATGTGATAACTTCTCAAAGTTGCTCAGTATGGCTGCCATGGGCCGATAGCTCACTTACTGTACTAATATAAATCGTGAAGGAACTTATCAAGTAGAATAAAATAAATGCCAACAACACACCAGAGGAGTCTGTAGGCATTTCAAAAATAATTTGCTGACAGAGAATATGTGATGTACGGACACATTTTGAATTCCTTTTTCTTTTCCATTAAACAATTTATCAGCACCATATGCTTGTGGGAAGGAAAGTCTTTGTGAATAAAATAAAATAAAGTTGTACTCTAAAGTGGACGTTGTACAGTAAAAAGAATAATACTGTCTTGATATGCAGCACTAGCCTGGGAATACCCATGCTGCCTTGCACGCTCGTTCCGAACTGCACGGCACCCTGGAGACCATGGCCAAAATTTTTGCATGAATTTGGGAACCAATCACACAACGGGGAGAGATGGCAAGACGGTGCGCTAACCTTTGGACAAACGAAACCTGAAATCCCGTACAACACAAATGTATAGGTGGTCCCCAGACTAAATCTCACTTGAGATTTAGGCTGGTGTTAGCCAGGCTAATGCAGTACATGAATTTATTTCAAGTGTGACTACAGAATAATGTCTCTGTGTCCCACACACATATCCAAAGAAGACATGAATCTAATTGGACACTTGAGATAACACCTCTCTGGCTCTCGGGCACCACCTATTTCACCAGCAGCTACTTAAATGAGATTATTAGATTCACACCACCATCAGTTTCACAAAATTCAGGAGAACTGAAGCGTTAAATGCATGAGATGAAATACCATAGTATTCAAAGTAGTTCAAAGTAGTTTCAGTTTACTTTCATTTTTATTTTTCTGACAAACTGTGTATTCTTAAGATTAAGGGCAATGCAGACAGACCACAGTAGGACAACACCATACTATTACGGTATGAGATAGGGTCTTTAAAAAGTAGCATTTTCAAGCAAACCCGTAAAATCACTGTTTATGAGCATGTAAAGGCAAATGTCATTTTTATTTATTCAATTCTGTTTGTGTGGAATGATTATAAACAATTCTAATTTGTTTAGCTATGCGTTCTTGCTCTAATAATATCCATAGAGAAAGCAAGTGAACCTTTTCAAAAAGTAAACTGAAGAGGCACAATAAATACCGGGGAAGTTATCTTCAGGCTTTGACTTCATGCAATAATTTCACAGCTCTTTTTTTGGGGGATGAAGAAAAGACTTACTGTTACTGCTAATTAGTTTTGTTCATATGCACAGCCATGCACAATTCCCAACCCTTATAAGATCTTAATGTAGTGTGCTAAACCAAAAGAATATTTTCCCCAAAAATGCACTCACCTCTGGCATTAGTGAAGAGAGCAGTGTGGAGGAGAATGCCTATAAATGGAATCATATTGTTGGCAAGGCAGTGGAGCAGAATGCTGTGGGACAAAAGCACTTGTCTTTTAGAATGTCAGATACAAAATGCTTTATGTCACTTAGTGTTCCCCTGAGCTCCTCCACTTAGACCAAGGCAGCGTAATCTTCTTTTTTTTCTTTCTTTCTTTTTTTTCCAAATGAAAGGACACTTCATCATGGGACTCTTGCCTGCCTGTGGGCTGGACTGCATGGGAAGGGTCTGTGTGAGGGTCCCGGGGCCAGAACAGGACATCTGTCTCGCCTTGACCTTGTCCCTCCTGTCCCCTCGTCCCTGCCTAGCGACACACACATACTGTACACATGGACACACACACACATACACACCCTCTCCGGCGCATGACAGGACCATCCTTCTATTGTTCCACAGGCATCTTTTATCCACACCGTGAGACTGAATAGAAAGAACCAACTTGCTATTTCAGTCAATAAGTTTAACTCAGGCGCAAAACTTTTAGTTAAATACAAATTGGTGGGGGGGGGGGGGGGGGGATGCATTCAACAATAAATTAAAGGCACATAACACAATGTTCTAAAACAGCATGTCTCCCTTGAGAGCTTTTAAAAGGCTCACTCCAACTTATGAAATCGAGCTTTGAATTGGATTGAGGCGCTTTCTGTTTGATGATATCAAAGCGCTCCTGGCCATTGTCTCAATATCCCTTTTTTAAACCACTATCTATTTTCAAACCCCTAAACGCCCCTGCTTCTTTCAGCCCTGCCTCTCTCTCTCTGTAAGCAGCTGATAACCTCAGAGACAAAGTTCCAGTCAGAGCCCATTCATCTCCTGTCCTCTGATACACTTTCACTGGATCTCCATTCTTCCTTCCTGTCTTCATGCGTGTTTTTGTCTTCATATCTCAACGCTACAGAACAGACACAAAGGCCTAATCAAGAGTATGCCGTTAACTCCGAACTGCTTCACAACATAACCACAATACCTCAAAGAGGGGTGCATAGGCATAGAGAGAGGTAGACATTAATGAGTACTTGCTGAACACTAGGGTGAACACAATCGCAGGGCATTTTCTCTGAGTGGTCTCCACATGAAATGAAACTGTTGTTGGCATTGTGAATTCCTTTAGGATGGTGCCTGGGTTCAGCATGATGCTGGCAGATTTCTCCTCCTCCTCCTCCTCCGTCTTTTAATTAAACGAATGGCTCCTCTAATCAATGAGGCCATTAGGAGAAACGAGCTGGAACATGTCAGGCCTCTTACACGATTACTCTCCTGCCCATGCAGACCATCTCACTTCCTCCTCTCCCTCTCGCTCTGTCTGCAGACATTCCGTTTTAATGAAGATGTACCTGCTCTGTGGGCCAAAGGAGCAACAGCACATTCACTGATTGGGTCCTCCTGGCTCCCGCTCCACCACTGCATGATGAGGTGGGCTACACCTCCAGTCCACACATTATTGGGCTCTAACACACACACACACACACACACACACACACACACTGAATTTCACCGGGCAAAAATGTATGATGACACATACAGTACCTACACATTCATACACATTAAAGAAAGAAATATGCAATTATCACCTCAATATCCCTGTTCTTTGAGGTTTCAGTATGCTGTCGGTTGGTATAACACAGCATTTACTGTAGTTTGACAGTTTCCTTGGCCTCAGCAGTTAGTCTCGCCTGCAGTTTAACTATTTGGTGTACCAAATATTCTTGTTCCTACTCCTGGCTACAGCTCTAGGCAGCCACAAACAGGTGTAGAGGTTGAACTGTGCATCCTTATACTGTAGAGTTTCTTAGAATTCCTTTGTTAAGGCAATACAGTACATCAGAATTTCCTGTTCCATTTCCTGCATGCATTGTGAATATGACTGATTGACTGATCTCATTGCTGTGGTCTAGTAGCCTGGCTAACACCAGCCTAAATCTCTAGTGAGATTTAGTCTGGGGACCACCTATACATTTTCTCGTACGGGATTTCAGGTTTTGTTTGTCCAAAAGTTCTTGCATCGTCTTGCCATCTCTCCCCGTTGTGTGATTGGTTCCCAAATTCATGCGAAAATTTTGGCCATGGTCTCCAGGCTGCCGTGCAGTTCGGAACGAGCGTGCAAGGCAGCATGGGTATTCCCAGGCTAGTGGTCTAGTACTTACTCTGTAATAATGGGATGTGCTTTCTCTCTGTCACACACTGCCATAGCCTGCAGACAGGCCTATCTATTGAGGATGTCCAGCAATTACAGGAAGGCACAGAGGCCAAGGATGCCCAGATGATAAGGTCAAGGATGCCGTGTTCCCATCCGTCTGTTGTAAACATGGAAACCCAAACTATTCCATGAGGGCCGTGTGTTACCAATCTTTGTGCAACAGCTGTATGGAGATGGAGAAAATATAAATTTCATTAACAGCTTTGATTGAACAGGGATAAAAGACCTGAGAATCAGAAAACAAAAAAAAAACAACCCTTCTTTTCCTCCCAATTTCAAGGTACTTTGAACACTGAGTCCATAATTGAATTGTGCTTCCGCTTCTGCTGTCCTCATTTCCTAAAGACAATGTGAGATCTACCATTCCCATCAGTCCCTGAAAAGCCTGAATACTGCAGAGGCTCACATAATGAAACGGCTGCCCCATTCAGCTCCGCTTTAGCGTGACCGCCTCTTATCCAGAGTAAGGTTACATCTCATCACTGCAAAAAGAGCCTCCTCAGGGACACTAACAAATTGGGCACACACTGATTGTGACAGTGTGGACCACCTCAGACAGTGACTTCACAGTCGCTTACAAAATGTTCTAGTGAAGACGCAGACTAGAACGCTGCCTACTACTGCAGGTGTGTATACTGTACTTATATGCCTATCGTTGTCAGGTCTATGGGCTTATGGGGTCAGCTGGAGTATCCAGATGCTAACATATAGTAGGGGGTGCCCTCTAAAGAATCCGTACGTCATCATAAAAATGTTAATCACAGGATTGCTCAACATTGCTGATTCAGCTTTTTATCTATTATGGCCCATTGGAGACATTAAGGGTTTTCCAATCTGAATTAAGTTAGCATAGTTGAGAGCATAGCTGGCTTTAACACACATGCTACAGAGGATGGAAATGTTAGACTGCTCAATTATGGTTAAACTGTTGGAAAATAAGTCAAATGATAAGACACAAGACACAAAATGTCCAAAACTGGATAAGTATTTTATTGATAACTGAATTACATTTCTCTTTTATACACATTTCTTAAATGATACAGGATTTTACATTTTCATTTTTATAGTCTTCCAACATTACAGCATCCGATGCCAATGGGGGGGAACAAAAGAGATGGAAAACCTAAGAACTAGAATGAAGAAAACAAAATGATCACTCAATCAAGGATCCTGCATAACTCTCTTTGCCTTGTTTCCTTTTAAACATTGGTGTAATCTACTGTAAGTGCACACAAACAGGATAAAAAAAATTAAAAACAATGCACACAACGAAAACAAAATACATTTGATTTGGTATAGAAAGGGGAAAAAGGGCGCAGGGGTTTAAAAAAAGAGAGAGACTGCTGGAGGACAAAACAGAAGAGGTGAATGAATGGATGGATGGATGGATGGATGGATGGAGGTCAGTGAGAGAGGTAAACGAGTAGGACAGGGGGGGAAACGTGCACTCAGGAAGTCTTCCCGAAACATGCAGAGAGCACAAGACCCTCTCTCTGCTCTCATGGCAAACACCCACACCCACACCCACAAACACTCACTCACACATACGCAGACACACAGAACACACACAATCACACACACATGGGGAGGTTGGGCCCATCCCTGCCTTCCATGATGGCTTGTCTGGTTTTATCCCCAATCAGTCCAGGGTGGTTCATGGAACACACTGACCATGTCAAATCCAGCAGACCTGACTCTTTACATGTAGATTGTTTTTCAAGGGCCCAATTTAGGCTTCTACCACTTGCTTCACTTCACAAATCAACAACTGCTGGACTATAATTCTGTATTGGGATTCATCAGAAATGTCACTTGGCTCGAGTTACCCCATGTGACAATTATCTGTGATGTTTTGAGGTCAATGCTTAGTTGAAAGAAGGCAGGGACCAGGGGTCGATATGAAAAGGAGATATGGGAAACCCAGAGGACAGGAGATAGGAGACAGGAAGTTACATGGGGGGTCAAAGGTCACCGTTGGCAACAACAGACCCAAACATCATGGAAGGGGAAGGGGTGGGCAGCGGCCAAACCTCGCCCTCAACCACCAAAGAGTCCATGTCTCATAAATAATTTTTGCCTTTGTATTTTTTATTTTCATTTTTATATAATTTCCCCATGTAAACATACATTCATGCAACACCCGCATTTGAATAGTTCCCTATATTTGATATATTTTTGTAGAAAAAAAATAAGAAAAGCAAAAGACAGAAAAGCCAAAAAACAAAACAAAAACAAAACAAAACAAAAAAAGTACTAACTCAAAGCCAAAATTAGACAAAAAAGAAAAAGTGGTGGATCAATGACAAACGGGGGATGGGAGAGGAGTCCTGAAACAGCTGGGCGATGCTGATGACGGACATGGAGGTTCACAGGGCATCTCTACTGGACACCTGGAGGCCTCTACAGCACACACAGTACAGTAGCTGACGAAGCCTTGCCCTCTAATTTGAGATGCATGCATGAGTGTGAGCGTGTGTGTGTGTGTGTGTGTGTGTGTGTGTGTTTAGTGGAGGGTCTGAGTCTGATTCATGACCCTATATGATAAAGGTTGAGATGCTGGAAAGAGGCGGGAAAAAGACTGATTGATTGATGGTGATATTGATCTGAACCAATCAGAGGAGGGATAATTCATGAGTTCATTGATTGGCACTTTGCCCTTAGATTCACACACACACACTTCTGCCCTCTCCACATACCATACAGTATCTTCTCTCACAACACAAAGCCTGATAACACAATTGGATAGGTGGGTTGGAACCTAATTAATAATGTGTCAATTCCATAGGATCACATACATGTACATGTTTGCGGAACTTGTCTAGCTGCCCAGTCAACCTCTGTGAACCTCCCATTCACGCAATTCCCTTTCCCATAAACACGAAGTCAGTTGCTGTTTCAAATAAGGTGTCCACAACCCGGCAAGTGTAGCTGTGAGAACATCAATGTCAGTCCAGGCCAAACATGACTACACACATGTGAAACGATATCCAATTCACGTGTGTGTATACAGTACAAACATACACACACAAAGACAGACGGACAGAGACAGACAGACAGACACACAAACACACACACACACACACACACACACACACACTCAAAGCCGTGTCAGGGTTCAGGTGGACACCACCTAGAGGGAGGGGTGTGAGGGTCCACAGGGAGTTGGGTGATTTGATTGTGCTTCCCATCGCCCGTGGACACACATCACCTGACCAGCTCAGCTTTGGGCCTACCCTGCTTTCCATAGACAGGTAGACGGGGGAAGAGAGGGACAAACCAACGAATAGACAGACCAACCAACCAACCAACCAACCAACCATTACCCCACTAACAGAAGACAGGGCCCAGACGCATTTTAAAGACAGACCCACTAGATGCGCACACACACACAAACACACACACACACACACACACACACACACACACACACACAAATAGAAACACAAAACACGGATATGGCTTCAAGCTTCTGCAAAAAACTACAGCCCACCGAGGGCCGAATGGTGAACGTAAACAAGTGGGACGTGTCCTAATGACAACATTTACATTGTACTTCCCCACACCACATCTCTAATTCATAAAGGTTATAGTAGTGCATGCAAGCAGTCTGCTTTGCCTTAGAATCTGGAGGGCCAAGTATGTGCATTTGTGTGCGTATTTGTGTGCGTATTTGTGTGTGTGTGTGTGTGTGTGTAAAAAGTAGTTTAAATCACTCCTTGGACGCATATGTTGGATAGGTGGATATGTAGCCATATCTAGTTCCATAAAGCTTTTAAAAATGTCACCTTTTTTAAAAAAAGAAAAAAAAAAAAGCCAACACAGTCATATCAAAATGAATTTAACATTTGCCCAGAGGCTCTAATAAATTACTGTTGATCTTGCCAACGTAGTCTTGAAGGGCTTGCTTGAGCCGCTGTGTGTAAACAGTATGTAATCGGATAAAGAGATGCTCGAGAAATTACTATCTTGCCAAGGTTATATGAGCTGGGCTTGACGTAGGCTTAGGAAAATTGTCTTGTGATATTTGTAATTTATGTTTTGTCTCTCTAATGAAGGCCCCCTCTCTACAGACACATCTCTCTCTCTCACACACACACACACACACACACACGCCCACAGACATACATACATATCGAAACATACGTACATACATACATACATACATACAGTAGATACATACATACCTACATACACACACGGACTAAAAAGATGCAACAATCTCGCTCTACAGCATGCCTGGATGTGTGCGAGAAAACACACTAAAACTACGATCTACGTATATATTACACCGTTCCCCCAGCCAAAGTCACCTTATGACTTCTTTACATGTCGCCCTCGAGCCTCCGCACACAACGTCTTGGCATTTTCAGGATTCTTTTGCATGAGAGAAGGGGAGCTGAACAACGCTGAATTTGCAGTTGGTGCCCTTGTTACCCCCCTCCCCTCCATTACGGTCGACTTGCTTGATAACCTTGGATGTGTCTGCATCTCGGAGAAAGAGACAGAGCAGAGGCAGAGTCGCACATGTGATGTGACTCTGTGTTCAGGAGCCTGAAGACTATTGGGGATTCCTGCATACTATGCAGCGCTCTGGAAATGTGTGTTTGTGTGTTTGTGTGTGTGTGTGTGTGTGTGTGTGTGTGTGTGTGTGTGTGTAGGGGGGTGGGTGACCAGAGGGGCGAGGCGAAGGGGAGCCCTAGGCAGCGCACTGGAGTGCTCTGCACACTGGGAGGCACTGTGGAGAGAGAGAGAGATAGATAGAGAGAGAGAGAGAGAGAGAGAGAGAGAAAGAGAGATTGAGAGAGAGAAAAGAGAAAAAGAGAGAGAGAAAAGAGACAGAGATTCAGATAGAGAGACAGAGAGAAAGAGAGCAAGCAAGAAAGAGAGAGAGAGAGAGAATGGATGGTGGCTGTGTTGGTGGTGGTGACCAGTGTGGTGCTGAAATCTGGGGCAGGCTGCACTAGGTGTAAGGGAAGCAAAGATCCCTGCTCTGGTTTCACTAAACCACAGCCACGTGTTCCTTGCATGATAAAGCGCCCTCTACTTTTGGACAGGCGGAGGTTGGTTTGTCTTAGCAGGCACCGCAAAGCAGGAGTAAAAGTAGTCAGTACCCAAAGAGTATTGCGTGTGTCTGTGTGTGTGTCTGTGTGTGTGTGTGTGTGTGTGTGTGTGTGTCTGTGTGTGTGTCTGCGTCTGTGTCTGCGCGCGCGTGTGTGTGTGTGTGTGTGTGTGTGTGTGTGTGTGTGTGTGTGTGTGTGTGTGTGTAAGAATGGGAGGGGCGCGGGTGTGTTATGCATATGAGAGGGCTGATAACTGGAGTGGGTATCTGCAGATATGCTATGATTGACAAGATGGGTCTGAAACAAGACAGTCTCCCTCCCGAGAGAGAGAGACAAAACAAAGAGAGAAAAAAGCTTTCTGTTCATTATGTTTGATTGTTTCTCTTTTTTTCATAACAAATATAATATGGCTTTTAAAATAAAAAGTGCCAAAATGTTTCTTTATGTTGAATTTTTCTTTTTTTTTTCCTTTCTTTTTTTTTTTTTTTTTGGAACAGTAGAACCCACAGTGATGTTCCGTCGGCCGCTGGAGAGTCTGATACTGGAGAGAGAGAACCAGGCTTGAAGCTCCTTTAAAGCTTCACCCCCACCAACCCACCCGATTTGCTCCGATTCGTCCCAGCAGCTGTCGTTCAAAGCCCAGTGTGTGTGTGTGTGTGTGTGTGTGTGTGTGTATGTGTATGTGTGTGGGGCCTCTGGGACCAGAAAGTGCAGCCAGCAGAGTCTCAGCGCCTCAGCCAATGAAAGATAGAGAAATGGACTGAAGAGGCGGGGCTGAGTGCTTGTGAGGATTCAGGAGGGCTGAAGGTCAGTTGAAGGTCAAGCAGCTTTTGCAGTGAGGTGTGTGTCCCTCATGATGGATGGGGAACATGTGAGGGGGGGGGGGGTCTGGGAATCCATCCTTGTCAACTGACTTTTAGGATGAGTCCTGAATCTCACCTCCTTCTACGGGGATTCTGACAGGCTGAAGGACTCCACACACATCCATGCTCGAACAGTGATGTGTGTATGTTTGTACTGTATGTGCGTGTGTCTGTATACATGTAGTGTATGTAAGAGTGTGTGTGTGTGTGTGTTTTGAACAGTTAACAGCCCCGCTAATTCACTCTGTGTTGTCAGACACATCTACCCTCCAGAAGGCTCTGAGGCTGCAATATGTTTTTTTTTTCTTTGTATGCATCATTTCCTGTTTAGAAGCAGGAAGTTCCTGTCGTGTCCACAGAGGTTTGCTGCAGGTGGAGGGTGGTTGGTGGCATGGGGCGGGAGGCTGTATTGGCTGCTGGTCTTTTGGCGCCTCTCTTGCTTGGCTGTCAATCAAAGCCCCACCATAAAGTTCACCTTCAGCCACACCGATATCAATCCATTTTCCAATTCATGACCCTTGTAAGCTTCTCTGCTTCGATTTCATCCTTCTATACACGCTTCACACTTGCCGTCATTGCCATCGATATTTTCAGCCAGAAAAGTTTGTTTTTTAAAAAAAGAAAAAAAAAAGAAAAAGGAAAATTAAAAAAAAAAAGTCCCTCCCATGGACAGGAGAAGAGATGGTTCTGTCAGAGGGAG
>JASCQY010000031.1:17981486-18002587 GCA_030264315.1 Sardinella tawilis
TGGAGTCAGACACGAACTTCTAACCTGCACTAGTGTCTCATGCCTGCAAAAAAAAAAAGGAAAAAAAATGGAGGTAAAAGTAAAGCCATCTCTGCTTTTCAACACAGTCAACTGCACAAAAACTCTCATCTACACACCTGCCTTCACAGTGACATCCCCACAACAGGCACATTTTTCTGACATCATATCAGGTCCCATCCACCACTGGCTCCCTCTCAGCAGTCTCGACAGGCCTGTTAGAACTGCCTGTGCTTGTGCCTGTGCCTGTGCCTCTGCCTGTGTCGGCTTGGTCGTTTTGTCACGTCCTGGCTATGTCCTCAGGCTAACATACAAATGCCATGTCAACGGCAGATCAGGAGAAGAGGTGTGGGTGTTCACTAATTAGCCAGGCACTAACAAAGTGTACGTGGCGTCTCCTGTTCACCATGGTCCACCGCTTGTCATCCCACTTCAGCTCCAATGTGAATGCAGCAAGCCTGAAAATGCCAGGACTTTTCCAATGTCACTTCTGCTATTTGATTCCGTCCTGCGCTGCTGGACACCCAATCGCAACATACCCTCCTTTTAAATGTGCCAAAGCCAAAGTAGTCTGAAGGGGAAAGTTCTAGAAACAGCAGACACAACATTCAACCAGCATATCCCACTTACTGTGGGAAGGTAATTTCCATGGTAACAAACGCAAGTCAGGTCACGGTCAAATGAAAAGGTAACATTGACCTTGAGAGAGATCTCGATGTGACGGCTGTGCTGCTATTGTTCTCCCTGCGTGATATAGGTTAGCTCATGCCTCAAGAGGTAGGCTAGACAGTAGCCTGCATTCCCAAGCAGCTATGACAAGTCAGCTTTGGTATACAAATAGGAAATCAGGTGCTTTTTAAAGCATTTGGGTAGTTGCAGTTGGCTTATCTTTTAGGCCCCAAAACAATCTAGGCTACAATGTTATTCAGTGCTAAGTGCCAGATGGCAACTAAAGGCAAATAAGAAATACTTTCAGGAAGTTTAAATGTCAGGTCACATATCATATTAATGGTTTTAGATGTGCGGGGTGGCTTTTTGGATAAAACATCTACTTAATTAGATAAAGATACAGTAGCAACAGAATATGAAGAAACAATCGTGCTGACATAATGTAAAGAACAATTCTATTCTCATGATATCCTATTTATTTAGCATGCAGACCAACTTTCAACAAAATTCAATGGCCTTCAATGGTTTGGCCTCAAGTGTAATAATTGCCTATATCCAAAATGGCTGGGTCTAAAAGGTTAAAACAACCTAATGCTTTGGAGACGAGTGGAGAGGGATCATTCAGATATTCCACCTACAGTACCACTTTGGACCAAATGAGGAGGCTCACTTCTCCAGCATTGGTAAAATCTGTCAGAAAATCAACTTTGGCGTGAGTGCCTTAAAATGCCAAGATTCAGGCTGTTGAAGATTATCCATGTGATTTTCAACAGCACTGCAGGAAATATGCATACAGAATACAGTTGACAAACTCCATTGATGTGATCCTTCCCAAGAATGTTTGATTTGTGTACCATTAGCCTAGCCCTAGGCTATCACTGATATTTCTAAGGACACTCTGCAGACCTGACCGTCTGGTGCAGGTAATGAGTGCAGATGCACCTTCGTCTATCATTTCCGTCATCTCTTCATAGTCTCTCCATTTTGTGGTTGAGTGATTGGTGTTGGTGTCTCTGCTTAACCAGCACTGCGTCTGATACAACCACTTATGGATTTCCAGAGGTGCATCTTAAAAATGATGAACCCGGACAAATCGAATCTGTCAGATTTCATTTATTGTTTTTAATTAAGCAAGGCACAGAAATGAAGATCAATTGGTCGGGGAGGAGGTGGGTTGTGGGTACAATGAGTTAAGGAGAAAAAGGCTTCAAGGACAGGGAGTGACGATGATGAGGAGAGAGAGAGAGAGAGAGAGAGAGAGAGAGAGAGAGGGGTGTTTGGAGAAGCTGGGAAGAATGGCAAGCATGGAATGATGGCACCGTAGTGGGGGCAACTAGCTAGCTATGCGAGCCATCGTGACAAGCATCCGAGGACAATAAAATAAAAGCAGCTATTTTAGCTCTATTCTGGGCCACACACACACACACCAACACACCCATACAGGAACATGAGACTAAATGCTAGGGACTTTTCTGTTAAGCTAGGGTAGGATAGCAGGAGCTCCTTTCCTCCTTCACAACTTGACCTTCCTGTTAGGTGTGATTAAATGAAACAAACTTGATTTAGATCTCTCTCTCTCTCTCTCTCTCTCTCTCTGGAAGATTTGTTTTCCCCGCTGTGTCACATTAATGACTTTCTAAACAACAGCCCTGATTGTGTCGATTGTCTCAAGGTGAGCCGGAGCAGTTATGACAGCACCTCCGTCGCCCCTTTCAACAAGAGTTCAGAGCAGGCTACACAGGACAGGCGATGGAGGCAACTAACCACATCCCTCACCCATCCGTCAACTCATAGGCCTCGACTCACTGGCCTAGTTTCAAAACCTCATCGAGGACAACTGGCCACACTTTTAAATGGAATATAATGGTGATATAGCTAATTGCTCTCTAAGAGGCTAGGACTTTTACACATGATAGCAGGTAAATTAGCCCCTTAATTGAGACCCCTCCTGACTTTCTTCCAGGGAAACCCTTGTGCGCGTTCTTCTTCACAGACTATCAGCGCTCCGAAGAGGCATCAAAGGAAGTTTTTAACAGGGAAAATAACAAGCCTCCTAGACTGTAATTAGGGGCCTAGCGATGTTATGTTCATACTAGGTGCTTGCGCTGAAACACACCCACACAACCTTTCAGAACATGAAGGCCGTGGGATACAACAACGACAGATGAGGATGTAGCCAATAAAGACAGCTCTAGTGTAAACAAGCTCTCATGGGTATTCTGGATGTCCTCAGTACAAAATATATCATAAAATATCTGACCCTCAAATCAAGGTATTTTTGTTGACCAACAAAGGGGGAAAAAATCAGCTAGGCCTTGGTGTATTTCATAAACTTATGTGTATGTACTGCACACACTAGGAATGGTCAATATAACCTAGTCTTAAAACCACTGTTTATTTTCTTATATTTTTGGCAGTGGGGATATCAAAATGAGAATTATTGTACTATTTCCCACTGTTCTCCAACACCTGAGTCACATCGGTTTACTGTCCTGAGAGCTGTGCAGAGCCAAAAAAGTAAACTTGATCCTTCCTGACCATCACTACTCATCAGCAATAAGCTCCTCTTCCTTATCTCCGGTTTAAAGGAGTTATCTGGAGTGAATCAAACCGAAGCCCTGTTGTCTGAGGCTGACGAGTGCTGTCGATAGGTATCAGAATGACAGCAGTATGTACAACGTGGACCGAATTCGCGAATCGGCTGCTACCGCTAACTGATTAGGACATATGAAAACGAAACCATAGCGAAAAAGATACGCCCTAATCAGTTAGCGGTAGAGGCTAGTTCGCGAATTCGGTCTACGTTGTACCTACTGCTGTCGTTCTGATATCTATCGACAGCACTCGGCAGCCTCAGACAACAGGGCTTCGGTTTGATTCACTCTGGATAACTCCTTTAAACTCCACACCGTCATGTCTGAGCTTGTGACTTGCTGCCCTTGCAGCATATTATAGTGTATATAAACCTGTCATAAACCTCAACATTAATATCACATTGTGACTCTTTTTCAATACGGAAAGGGACACTACTGGAATATTGATAATGATACAATGGTACATCCATACTGCAAGCACATCCACAACACAGACACACATGCATGCACGCCAACACACACACACACACACACACACACACACAGAAAGACTAACTGAGGCCGCGCTCACATGGCACCGCCGTCCTTTACCTTCAAGGTGAACATCTGGCATGTATGAAAGGGGCCATGAAACAGCTTTGGCATTGGCTCTCTGTAAGTAATGAGGGCTCTAACAAGACAGCCTGTGTGTACTAAAGCCATCGCAGCCAAAAGCACCATTCAGCCTACAACAACCCTCCTGGAATAGACCCGCTTCCAAAGCCAGTCTGACCAAATGCAGCCCAAGGATGACTGACAAGACCCCTAATCATTTTCATGACCTCAGTCTTCCTGATAAACAAACGGGGAGCAATAACAATTTGGGCCTCTGAGAGACACACACAGAGAAGCCTGAATGCAATCTTACAGACAGAAGCTAAGTGCCCATTTTTGTGAGAGACTATGACAACAATTAAGTAACCTATTAAGCTTGTTGAACATTTGATTGCATTTTGAATAAGAAAACCTGTCTCCTACCTACAGTGATAACCACTACTAACTCTATTGAAATAAGGTCCCACTAAGACAGAAAAGCTTTATGGAGCTTTATGGAAATACCGACCAAGGCCAAAATAACAGAACTAACCCATGTCATGAAATAAACAAGAACAAAAGCATGGGATTCGTCACTGCACGCACAGATTAAAGCATTAGCCTACATTCACAAATTCTCAGTACATACTGCTATCCATTTTCTTAAGCATCTGCAATTACACAACCGCTCAAAATGGTGAAATACGATAACAGCTGGCACTGTGATACCACGAAAATATGGGCAATGCATACTGTGCAATGCCAGAAGGTGATCTATTTTGTGTGTGTGTGTGTGTGTGTTGTCTCAGATGTAGCCTTCAATTTTCAGACACAGCCAAAGAGCACTCAGACTTAGCTACTTCTGGCATTCTCAACATTCACGTTACATTTAACGACCGAAAACATTCCGGCATACCAAATTCACAAGGTACCTCTTCTCTTGGAGGATAATTACACTGGTTTGATATTAAGGCGGGTGATTTGAACCAACCAGCGAAACACTCAATAGAGCTTGCAGCATGCAGTGCCGCATTGCCCGAGGGCTCCCTACTTCCTGCACAAAAGTTCTCGGTGGACACAGACAGTCCCAGATAAAATCAGAGCCTCGACTGTTCAATCAGAGGTGTGTTCAAACTGGGCAGATAAAGGGAAAACTCAGGTTAGCATTTTTATTCTCAATAGGCTATTCAAAACAACTAGGCTAATGAAGTGAATGAAGTCACTTACAGGAGTCATGAGCAAGTCAGTAAGATCGAGGTCATCCTATCTTGCCAAAATTCCTCAACAAGAGTAACCATGTAAAATCAAAAAATGAGGTACAGTGTGTTCAAGAGCCCCATGATCATTCACTCATTCATACAGGCCTATATATTAGAGAAAGAAATTCCCCAAATCGTATCCTACAGCAAACATTTCTTTATTCCCCCTCTTTTTCAACACCAGGAGTCTCCCTTTCAAGGATCAATTAAAGACAGCTTCGATATTCATCTTTGTCAATCATTCCTCCTCCCCTAACACTCCAGCTCACCAACAATGAGATCAGCTTCAAGGAGTTTCTCCTCCTCGTCAAGTTGTCTGACAAGTCTCTTATCCAGCTAATCCAGATTGCTTTGGCCAGAGACTCTATCAAGGCAGTAGGGGTTAATTGGGTTATTTAAATCCTGATTGGATTAACATGCTGTGGGGGGTCTTGGCTTCACGGCCCCAGTATGCACAATTACACTAAGAGAATGTCTGAAGTTTAAAAAAAAATGTATAATGAAATTAAAAAAAAAAAAAAAAGTTGGAAAAAAAATTCTCTCTCTTTAAGATGTAGGTCTTACTTAGGACACAGAAAGCACTACTCTGCAAAGACCCACTGATTGCGCAACGAGGTTGTGTGTGATGGATTGATGAATGGTAAGGGAAGGGGCCCAGATGGCAACACTCAGTCAAGCTGGTTACCGAGATCTCATCTATGCCTTGCTGTGATTTACTCTCTCTTCTTGCAGGAATTGCCCATTTCCCTCTCTCTTGCTCGCTCTCTCTTTCCAATTCCGTGGGCTGCGCGCTGACAGAACATGTCGCATGCAAATGGCAGATTTTTATTTGGACAGCAGAGTCGACAGAAGAGCAGAGCAGGTTAAGTGGCAGGCTCCAGGGACCCCTGTCGGAGTCACAATGAAGGTATGACCAACAGCAAACACGGCTCTGGATGACAGACCCAGATTATAATAATGACTTTTCCCCACCCCCTTCCATCCCCAAGGCACGCTCTCTGTCTCTAGGGAGTGAGGGCAGAAGCCGAATGGTACTCTACTGAAACGGTCAGCAGTTTTTGGGCAATAAGTTACTTGAGGTGTTGCACCCACTACTGTAGGTGATGTGTTGGTGTGTAGTGGCTACTCGATAGACTGACTTACAGCAAAGCCGGTGAAGCAAACTAAAAGTATCCGTATTTAGCTCGATGGAGGACAAGCTTGCTCAGTGCTGTTCCTCCCAGGTGAAGAGATGCAAATGCTGTCAAGTGAGGCTGGCGTTCTGCTGGCATACTCTGACAGGTCTGAGCCAAACAGCCTGATGATGGACTGTACCGTACTGGGCCCATGTTACGCACTGAGTAAATGGTTGGGGGAAAATAAGAAATGTTGAATTATGTCAAATTTACTCGAAAATTGAAGGAGGAGGTCTTTGCCCGGACTGCCTGATATGTGTAATTCCTTGAAGAATGAAAAGCAAGTGTGCAGGCATCCCTCTGCAGGCAGAGTGGAGACAAACTAAACCAAATGACCACAACTGGGAAATCCAGTTTACAGAACACAGGGTCATTGCTTCATTCAACGAAACATCTCAGCAGCACTCCCACTGCCCCACTACCAAGTGAAACGACAAAATGCTGTGCTGCGTTGAGATGCACTGGAGACGGTTTCCTCGCCAATCACATTCTTTTCTGCCACCATTCAATTTTCAGCCATCCCACCCTCTTATAGTAGCCTAGTGAATATCGGGAATCAGGTCTGCTGCAGTGGCCTGGGACGCACACGGAAGGCGATGTAATTATTGCTCCGTTGAGCTATCGACAGGGTCTGGCAAACACAATTACATTTCTGCTACAGTGTACCGGGACGTCACGCTCACGACTACGCTGGGCGGTGCGCATACTCGGGAGTTTCTCCAGGCAGTGGAGTTAGGAGGAGGCAATCCAGGAGCTCCCCGATGGCGGGGGGGAAACACCCGCAGAGAGGGAGGTGTGTGCGTGTGTGTGCTGTGGGGATATAGTTTTAGATTATCAGATGTAGAGTTATGTCAGCACCCCATCGTTTGCGTTTTCTGTGCAGGCTTGTTGTCCACCGAGGCTTGCATTTCCCTGAACGTGGATATGGAGGCGCGCGCAGCTCTTTTGACTGGAGTTCCTATGCCGCACTGTCACAACTCTCTCTCGCTCTCTCTCTCTCTCACACACACACACACACATACACACTGCAGAGGTACACTACTGGTCGGGCAAGCCACAGGAAAAAGAAATGGGAGGGAGTGTGGGGCGTTCCGTTTAATCGATTAAGGAGTAGACGGGGGTCAAAAGCTAATAGACAATGCCTAAATGACAGTCACACGCTGGTTAACCCACTTGGGCTATCGTTACCACATACTCGGATTTACCTAGCCTAGTTTAAGCCGCAACCGCTGGAGTTGGAAAACCACTGTTGCATTCAAGGTTATGAAGGCGAACATATATGTACATAAATGCCACAGCCAGAAAAAAATGTGAAGTTGAGAGACATACTGTACAAACCCTCTGCAACAATGAGCCATACATGTAGACTAAACTATCAATGCAGTCGATCAAGCAGTAACGTTAACTAGCCATTCTAATGTCAAGGAGGGGTGTCCCTGTCTATCGACAGACTAGCCTATCCCATGATAGTTTCATGTTTGCCAAACCGTAGTATGAGGATAATATCTCTAAAAAAGTGCTAAATAGAGTCACCGACTTGAACGAATCATCTGCCGCAGTCTGTACAAGACTGTCAGAAACATGAAAACCGAAGCAAGCTACTTCCTTAGCAAGCCCGTTTCCCGTCCAGGCTACTCTTTTCAGTACTGAGAACCCATCCAGTCTTTCGCCTCCTCCCTAGCCCACCATCTCCTATACAATGCATGCTTCAAGTAGGCTCCTTACCGATCTGTTGTGTTGATGCCGTTGTGAGGAGACACCAAGTACGGGGAAGGTGGCTGCCACCGATCCGCTGCTCCTGGTCAAGAAGAGAACCGACCTACACACTTTCGCAGCCATCTCTGAAGTAAAACCTGGCCGAAGACGCGAATGCTGCAGGCAAACCTAGTGAGACCGAGCTGGGAAGGGAGGGGAATAGGCGGGCTGCTGGGTTGGGCTACCGTCTCATCCACAAGCCAACGCCACCAGTTACTTCGGAAGAGAGTCGATGTTGCACCAGTTCCGGACACCCTGCGAATACTTTTCAGACCGAGAGGAGCGAAAAGCCAGGACAAACCTTTGTGGCATTTGCGGTCAAACTGCCTCGTCAGTATTCTCTATGGAGGACAGTTTAAACGGGACGTGATGGGGCACAAACATGCATTCAATTTCAACCCCAGTTTATCATAAACATTTACTTTAAGGGAAATAAGAAAGTGATTAGCTGATTGGACACAGGTTACCTGGTGGGTGTGTACATACACTCAGCGCCCAATCAGAACAAGAAGCCTTAGCGCCGTAAGTCAAATATAACTTCTGAATAATGCCAATTATCCTTTATTCAACCAATGACACGAGTGGGCCGAACTTCCACTGGATCGGGTCGTCTGAAATCCATGCTCTGAAATTGATCTGAATGAAACCTGAAATTGATTTTGGCCTACCTTTGAAATTTATGTTTAAACCTTATACTGTAAATGATTATGCCTATGTGAGGATTGGTTGGTTCTTTCAGAGGGTTAAAATGATTGAACTTCTTCAAAGTGTGCTACACATCTTAAAAAGTGCTGCAGAATCCCTAGAATCAACATGAGATGGAAAAATCTATACAGCTGTCACCTTTGCAGAGTCAGAAGTCTGTATAGTCTGTCATCAAGTCACTGTGTCACCCCAGTCGCTTGGCAGCAAGGCTGTTCTATCCATTATATTATTACTTTTCTATTATTAGCTCGTCCTTCAAACATATTCCAGCCAACAGAAGCTTAGGCAGACACCCAAAAAAATCTCATATTTTACTAGTGACTCATTTGGAACAAAACCTCTCATGGAATAAAGAATATTGTTAATTGTTATTTAAAATAATTGTGCACCTCGCCTTTCAATGCCATGCATGCGGTCACATTTTATTTCAAGTCGCAACAATTTTGTGAGATGAGCCCTTGACTAAAGGTCACATGAAACATGATACCCAGGATGACTTCTATGGTAACTCTTTATGTTTAGGATCATGTTCGTGTGAGCTTTGTTATTATTATAACAACAGACAATACAGCATGGATGTGTGGTCAGGACAACCACTAACTCTAACAGCATAACCCCATAGTTACCCTTCAATAAACAGTGCTAAAATCAAAGCAGACTGGTAGGCTATCATGAGGTTATTATCATTGGTCCTGTCATTTTTTTCTGTTCATTTTACATGGGTTGCTGCGCTTGAATTCTATATTACCCTGCAAAGCTGCTATTCCATAGCATTTACAACTGACATTTACTGGCAGATGAATAGGCCACTGGCTAAATTGCCATGACTGTGGTGCCACAACAAACTTTTTTTTATTTGGGGAGTAATACTTAACCTACTGTACATAGGCTACTGTATATAAAAGGTGCCTTGTCCACAGTGTTTAGTGCTTAGACATTAGATTCTGGCATACCATTGCCATTACACAAACAGTTGTAATTGACAATCTCACAGACAGGAATACAGAATTTTTTAGAAAACAGCCTATAATTAAACTTTCCTGCACCCTAATAAAATATCCACCTCAACTGACAACCACATGGAATTTCCATTTAGTCCCACATAGGACCTAAACAGACTCAATACTTGGACTTTCAATGTGCTTTCGCTGTGATGCAATTTAAATGCTAATTTAAAGCAGGGACAAGGATCGAACTATAGGCCCCTACTAACTTAACCGGGGTCTCAGGTGGTCTGTGCGTACATGAATTCACCGCAGTGTTTATAATTGGATGAAGTGACACTTACTTCCTGGTAAGTGACAAACAGAGCCATTTGTTTGGAGGCAAGCACATGCTGTCTTGATCAATGCCTGTCAGTGGTACTGTCAATTAATTTTTGTAACAGAATACAATGACTGACTCACACATCACAAATACAGAAGAAGTATTGTATGATTTTTACCATTATTAAATAGCTTTACAATTGGACACAAGTCTCTCCCCATAGCTGTGCTAGTTAGATGTGCCATGATTACAGTACATGTGTGCACCATGCTAACGCATGAGTCTCACAGCAATGTAGTCATGTTTCAGTCAGCAGAAGCTGTAGGTCATTTGCTATTTGTTAATTCATGCCCCGTGATCTTTGTGCCTATAAAAAGACAGGCCTGTTTTCGTTTTGCACCTGTTGCTTAGTCATGGCCCCTCCAACCCCCCTTAGAGCCAGTGCTATGCAATGAGTGTTGCATATGGGCCACATCCTAGTCTTCAGGTCTTTCAGTCAAACCACCATGGCCCACTGCAAATCTCTACAAAACCATTTTTTTGTCAAGGCCAATTTTCTGCTCGGCCATTCGGTATACTCCAGACATCTTTTCAGTACCGATTATTGTATTTTATATCTCAAATGTCAACTTTTTTGTGAACCTTTATGTCAATCCTTACTTTCTGGAGGACTCAACCTGTAGAAACTGGATCAAAATTCTTGACAAAAACATTAACTCAAGGCAATAATATGTAACATTAATTCATTACTTAATTCACCTAATAAATGTGTTTCACCATTTGCTGCAGAACAAGAGAAAGTATGTGTGTGTGTGTGTGTGTGTGTGTGTGTCTGTATGTCTGAAAGAGAGAGAGAGAGAGAGAGAGAGAGAGAGAGAGAGAGAGAGAGAGAGAGAGAGAGTCAGAGGGAGGGAGCATTAAGTCAAGGCCTATGTCCTGGTGCAGCTCTCTGTTCCCACTGCCCACACCTCAAGGTCAGGGCCAGATAATGCTAAGAGCCGAGGCAGGAGAGCAGGAACGCTAGTTAAAGCGGCCCCACTGAGGCGTTTGTCAGGACCTGATGAATGAGACACTCCCATCATAAAGGAGGCAGGCAGGGAGCGGGAGCAAGCCCGGGACACTGGGGGAGAGGCGAGGAGGAGTGTTCAGTAGCAGTCACACCTCACTTAGTTCACATCAAATATTCATCCAAATGGCATATCCAACAAAGAGACTGGTGGATGTGCCAGCCTTTGTGGTCTCCAGGTTTCCATTAATCAGACAGATAGCCCTCTGAAAGTATTATTTCACACCTATATGTGTACACTTTGTTGTTTTTTTTAGATGTCCGGCAAGGACATCCACCCACTGCAGGTTGACACAAACACAGGTAGCGATAAGGTGAAACTTGAGCTCATTTCTGTCTGTCATGCATGACAAATGGAACCCCACGCACGTGCTGTATGTAACTGGAGCCCCATACTGTTATCAGCAGGCCACAAAGGGAGATAATAGTAGCGGTAGCTGTTTACAGCACTGACCGGACATCTCTTTCAGGTTACCTTTGTTCAGGAAAACGCCTTTTATTGCTTTGCGTGCAGTAAATTGACCTTATGCGCCAATAGAATTTACTGGAGCATTCTTGCCACACCCATTAAACAGTCTATAACGCTGACTCAAAGTCTGAAGAGGGCGGGCCATTGTTCAGGCCTTATCTTTCTGTCCACCTTTTAAGTCAAATAATCACTTGGCAGTAAAATGGGGTTTGAACGGTATTTGGCGACGCCATCACAGGCCTGATGGTCTGTCAGCCATGTGCAGCTATAGTGGGAATCAAGGCACCCAGTGAGTACCAGTGGGCAAGCAAAGCGCAGCAGTCTGAATCCATGTAAACACTTTAAGATATCCATCTTACAAGTTACAACTATACACTTCAATCCAGGTTGAGACACACCTACAGGATTTGGACTTGTACTTTTTGGATCTTAAGCTTCACACAGCCAATCCATGATGCCATATAAGGAACCTGCATTGTGACAGAGTCTAAAGGCCTCACCTGGCCACACTGCCAAAGCCCCGGTTTCACCGGTTTGACTGCCTGCGCTCCTATAGAAGAAAAGGAGATGAGTGGCGACTGTGAGAGGCCACCCGACAAACAAAAAGCTTTGAATGCTCAGAATGAATCAGGGGAGGAGTGTTTTTATGCCGCAGGCAAGCCAAATGAAGCCATTTTCTCACAAGAATGAATTGGATTTGAGCAGGGAGCAGAAAGGCGCTGGGTCCATGTCACAAATTGGATGCCGTAATGATGCTTTATGGCTGCTGGCTAAAAGAGAGAGAAAGAGAGAGAGAGAGAGAGAGAGAGAGTTAGTTTATTGTACAAAAAAGAAGGTGACGAGTTAGAGGCATGGTGTATGTGAAAATATCATGTTAATACTGTGTATTTAATATTAACAGGCTCACATGAATCAAATAATAGAAACTTTGCTGCTAAGTGACACAAATTGAATAGGCACTAAACTAGAGAGGGTGAGGCAGGTCATTGTCATTTTTTTTATTGGGCCTATTTTGCAAAAGTTTCACCATACTTGAACGCTCATAATTGTCAGTGTTGTTGGCTCAGTCTTTTGTATCATCAAAGTGATCTTTTATGAGGTAAACATTGTTTAAATATTTCTAATGATAATACACAATTTAGCGATATAGAAAAATATTTGATTGTCCAAACATTTGTCAATTGCTCTCAAATCTTTGCCATGTTCCAGGTGTTCTGAAAAGCCTCCTCAAGGTGATTAGCCTACATGAAGGTGTAGTGATCCCACACAAGTTAAAATCTAAAGTAGTCAGTACTGTAGGTTTAATAGGAACATCAGAACATTTCTGAATATAGAATGTACCCTCCACTGCTAAAGGCAGCAAACCCGCAAATTTCATAATCCCTCACATTCCCTTTTCTGGCATAATGAATCTGACAAAAAAGTCCACTTGCCATGCAATTGCTCATTACCAGTGAAATGGAAATGAACTTTTGTTTTGTCTTGTTTTCATAATTTCTGTTGCCAGTTTGGACAACAAGTCTGGCAAATAACCAGATGACAGCAGAGAAGCAGCTTTGGCTCTTCCTGTGATTTCCGACATTCAGACAACTCATATCATTTGTCATTCTCATGCTCAGTTGATCTAAGGAAATTTGCCAAGGATGGCTTCCTTTGCAGAGGGCATGCTATAACATCTGACAAATTACACAATAACAACAACGGTTACTGTGCAGAGGATGGAAAGAGAGACAAAAAGCGTAGGAAAGCTACGTCAAGCATGCCGTGAGCAGAGCACAAAAGACCTTTTCCTAAAAAAGCACCAGCGGATGAGAAATAGAAATAGAGGTGCCTTGCATGCATTTGTACATCTGTTGTGGTGTAGCATAAAACCATCTGATCTTTAAGGCCTTGGGCCACTGTGTGCATGCCAACAGCCCACAGGGCAGAAGTTGAAATCACTCAACCAAATTTTTGGCCAACTAAAAAGCCCAAAATAGCATGCTGTAGTGGGGTCAGAGTATAGAAAAAATATGCAACTTTGATTTCTTTTTTTTTATGTTTTGATGGTTTGGCCCATAAAATTGATGGTTGCACGCACAAAAATGTCCTAATATTCTCTGGACACACACACACACACACACACACACACACACACACACACACACAAAACCACCTCTCTCTCTATCTCTCTCTCTCTGAGTGAGAGTGCATGTTTCAGCTTCCATTCTGCTATGCAATTTCAGTGATTCTAAAGATTAAAAATGTCTGAACTCTGTGGCCTCATAAAAGAAACCCATTATAAAATACTGTAAACTATAATGAAATAAACAGCTTATCAAAGTGTTTTCCTTTGGTAGCCTCCTGTCCTCGATCTGTGGGGTAGGCTTGCTTCTGTAACAGTAGAACATCTGTCTGTGCCCAGCTGTCCCATCGCAACTAGCTCAATACTGTTTACAAACAGTTCTTACCGCAGAGGGTGGGACTTTTGACGGGAGCGCACGGAAAGGGGGTGTATGCGAGGCCTTCATGGATGCGGAACTGAGCGCACAGTGACTCCGGGCTGTCATACGAGGACGGAGCTGAAAACGTTGTCGTTTTAGCACTATTCGAAGACGACCAACACACTAAAATACAGGTTTCTGACCAGAACTGAAGTAAGTGACTTTTAACTCGAAATAAATGACTATGTTTTCACTTGACCACTGCAAGCCAGCTGTGTTTGTTTCAGCGATAGGTTGTTAGCAACATCTGTAGATAGCCTCACAGCTAGCAAGCCCAGTAACGTTAGCTGTCTCTACGTTAGCTATCTTAGTATCCCAGGCTAACCGCTAGCCTACGTTGGGAAACAGGTATCTTTTACTGTCAGTGCACGTTAGCTAACATTCTGCGGACCGCATGCATTTCTACACAGTAACAATGAAGTTTAAATAAATGAATAGGTTGTAACAAATCGTCAGGCTAACAACTGCTAGATTCCTCAGATAGGTTGTGTCTCAGGGTGGTCTGTGTCTGTTGTCAGTGAAACTGTCGCTGACGTTTGTGCAAGAACCATGGCTCTGTTTTATGCTAAAGTGCATCACATTCGGGTAGTTTTAAAGAGTTAATTCAGCTTTGGTAAAGCCAAACAGTGGCATTTTGTAATCCATTTATTAAACTGATACCTTGGCGAAGGTAAACATTGCTGTGCGCCCTGACGTTCGTAAACGTTATCTGACGTTCAGCTTCTCTGAAAGCACAGGTCTACTACTGCCACTTTGAAAAAGTGCTACTTTTTAAAAATAATTTGTCCCTTCTGCTTTCCTCTCTATGTGTGAACTATTCATAAATGATACACAAATTTCACTGTGCACATGTCAATAGTTTCCAAAAGAGTTCCAGTGTAGAAATAAGTGGTAGTTTGGTTTTCTTCACTACAAACAGACCCAAGACTAATTTCCTTGCCTAGGTCTTTTAAGTAATGTTATTTGGATACTTCCACTGTTATTTGGATACTTCCACTGGATTGTATTCAGTACAGTAGGCTATAGGCTCAGATTTGCTGGTCCAGTTCACTGTACTATATACAGTAGATTTATCCCTGTAACAAAGACATTCTTTTAATGAGGATTTTGACAGATGCAAGTTGAAAATCACAGTCTGAGAATAGGACATAGTTTCACTCAAAATCAATTCTGTCTAGGTGAAACCGTTTTAGGTTTTAGTAGAGACACTGAGAAGAGAATATTTAAAGGATTACCCTAGTATTCCTTTTTATTCATAAAAAAGTGTTAAATTGTTTTAGAATTGTTCAGGTGGATGAGTGGATGTATTGGGATTATAGGCCTACATGTAAAATAATAGGCCATCAGTTTTCAGATTTCCAGAGCCAGGATTCCTAAACTTGCTGGTGAGGATTGGGAATTCTGGGTGTCTGGTGAGGTGGTCAGAGCAGATTTGTCAGCAGGCCCTGAATGGACGAAAATCCATTTCATGCACAGGGAGTTTCAGCTCTCAGCAGGCAGTTTGATCACCTGAACCCAGCTGAAATTGAACGCTTCAAAAGATTAATTTCCCTTTAAGTGGACATGCTCTCTCAGCCCAGGTGAGCTTTGCTCACACCTTCTAGTCTGGCTCCAGGCAGTGGGGTGGGAAGTCCAGGGATAGCTTGTGTGTGTGTGTGTGTGTGTTGGGATGGGGGTATTACCCGCTCGACACCCCACAGGTAATTAATCAAGGCCTTCAGTTTGTTGGCTGCAGCATTTCTTAGGCGCTGTGTGAGGTGTATACGTTTGAATGGTAAAGAAATTGCCAGGAGGGTTCTGCAAAACATGGCTTTATCGCATAACTCGTATCAGTGTTGCAATATGAAAAAAAAAATCTATGGAGTCAAAAATCCTATGTTGTAGGGGAAACACTATCACTATGTCCATGGTACTTCCTTTGGATCAATGAGATTAACTCATGCACAGTCAAGAGTACTTGGATGATGGTTCTGTGCTCATTGATAATGTTGAATTTTAGGGTTTTTGCATATTTTTGTGTTAAATTCATAGTTGAAATGTGTCGTCTTACATGTAAAGTGTAATATTAATCCTAAATAGTACACATCTTTGGAGTTATGTGTGTGCGTGACTAGCAACTTGTCTACTTCAGTATAAGTTTAGTCCTGTCTGTAGGCCTATGTTTGCGCCGTTCTCTTGTAACATCAACAATATCCTTGCAGTTTTGGGACATGTTATCTTTTTAGACTGTTGTTCTCCTTGGATTTTACGGATTAGGATTTTGCTTTCATGTGATTTGTCTGTGTTTTTCACTACAACCAGAGTCTGCATCTGCAGATTCTTGCACTTACTATTCTGACTGCCAACAGAGAGACTCTTACTCTCTCACTGCTCCAATTGCCAACTAGGAGCTATGGCTACTGGGTACTTTGAGACTTTTGGTTAATCGTCTTGCCAATCTTACCATCGCTATTACCTTGTGCGCTATAATGCTTGCATTCATAATCATGATCTGCAGTAATTCCAAGAACTATTGAACGTCCGCTCCTCTGACCTGCAACTTAATTTTTGTCAACAATTGGTGCATTTTAAACACAACACAGAAGAAAACCAATAGGTTATGACTTAACAACCACAGAATTTATTCTTTAAATTTTCAATAATCTCCGTTATGAAATTTGTCTCAATTATGAAGACATTTACATGAACAGATGGCTTGTTACAGTATATGAATGAAAGCCCTGAATCCTTTTCCGTTATCCTCAGAAAAGTTGTGACTGGAGTACAGAAACAGTCATTTGACCACCAGTTGATCGGTACACACTTCAACACCCAGGAGATTATCTGCATGAGTGACCCTGTTGAGCAGAGTGGCATTGAAAGTGTGGGGCTGAACAGGGTCACATCTGACACCTTGGCCCAGACCTGATATCACAGGTGTGGTCACAGGTGGTCCTCAATCTTTCTCTCTCTCTCTTTCTCTCTCTGCCGCACAGTCATAGCTCAGTTTGGTTGCTTCACACTGAAAGCTTAACCTTGTTGATGTTGCTAGAAGATTATTTAGGCCTAAGTCCTGACGGTTTCTTTGTGCTTTTTTGACTTTTCAAATCATGCCATTCTGTTCATTTACAAACCCTTTTCAAATTCTCTCATCCATCTACTCTGAGGTAGTGAAGGACATCTACTATACAAGGGGCTTATGCCTGTGTGTCTGTGTGGGTTTCCTACATCTCAAACCATTTGCCAGCTGACTTTAGATTTATTAGGTGTCTTGCTGTTGGTGTGATAAGCTAACTTATGTGTAATATGTGGGCAAGGAAACTTCTTTTCAGTTTCGGTTTCTTGTGCCTCTTTATTTAGTGTTTACTGCTGGTTCGCAAAATTGGTCTGTGTTGGTCAAATTTTGCACTTCCTACACCTAGGCTACACCTCCTTTAATCTGACATGGAGTGGGATTTATGTCATTACCAACCTATGAAGGCATCTACGTTAGTCTACTATATCTGGTTAAAATGTGGGCATTGTTATTCTTCAAATTGAGAGAACAATACAACTGCAATTATGACTTGTTTATACAGTATCAGTTTATACAGTAGACAGAAAGCTTTGTCCTCCTGAGTTATGGATAGAGTTTAATGCTTCAGTTTAATTTTTAGTTTCATGCTAGTTATGCCCCGGAAATGGAAGGTCAGTTTCTTGCTGCCAGACCCAACCTCAGTCACGATTGATGTGAATCTGGGTTTTCCCAACCTAAAGCAAAGGCACCGAAATCACTCGAGGATGGTATGAAATTGCCTATTTCACTGGTCAGTGTCAGAAAATAGGTTTGTTTCCATTTTTCACAGTCTTTCTACAAGCCTTTGTCATTTGTCACGGCCATACATCACTGAAAGTAGCACTGGTTGTTGATATCATCTGATGTAAATGATCATTTGTCATCGCAGTACTGCAGACCCTGTTGACCCAGTCTTCAGTGAAATGCTTGTCCCAATGTGAACCAGAGGTCTTCACATCTACTGCGCATCGCATGAACTGATGGATGCCTTGTCAGGTTTCTGCAAGGGACAAGAAATTAGTTTGTGAAACAAGTCAGTGTAGGCTTTGCTTCGAAAAGTTTCCATGATGTTTAAAACATGGACTTATAGAATACTAGTATTCTTTATGTCTATGGTTTGAAATACGTCCCATGCAGATTAGACATTCTAAAGAATATATCGGTGAAAGAATTGGAATCTGAACACAAGTGGTAAGCAGTATTTACAAACAAACAGCTTGGTTTGTTTGTAAATAGCAGCGACTGACCAATTGTTTATCGGGTCACTCTTGTTCTAAGTGTTCTAAAAGCAAATGTCGACAGGGCCCAAAAACACACTGCCCAGTGCCCATATTTGTGATTTCTGTTTGGATGTCTTGTCCTTGGAGATCTGTGTAGCACAATGACCTTGAAGTGAGGCATCAAGACTGGCACAGTTTTGGAACTTCTGTAGGCATGCTCTGTTCTTTTCCTTAGAGTGCACACTATGCTCTCTCCACAGCTGAGCTCTTGTCACAAAATTTTAACAAACCATTGAGCATGGCCAGCTGAGTCTCTCCATCTCTTCCCCTATCTCTCTCTCTCTCTCTCTGTCTCTCTCTCTCTCTCTCTCTCTCACTCTCACTATCTCTCACTTACTTTATCTCTCACTCATTCTTTACTTTTCATCCTGTGGCTTTCTTCTCCATCCCTCCATTTCATTTAGTCTCCCTATTACTTTGTCTCTGTCTATTTCTCTCTCTCTCTCTCTCTCTCTCTCTCTCTCTCTCTCTCTCTCTCTCTGTCCTTACACTCTGTCCCTCTCGTTCCTCCTGTGCCTCTCCTCCCGAGACTCCCTTCCATCAGTCCACTCTGTCACGGCCCAGCGATCACTTCAATTAGCACACGCTACCCCCCCACCGTCCACCTCCCTCGCACCCCCCCCCCCCATTCCCTCCTCCCTAGGAGCCTCTGCTGAATCAGGAGTGCCAATCAAGAGGCCAATCGTTAATGGAGTATCGACAGGTGGCTTGTCTGGGCCCACAGGGCACACTGTTCCTCCCCGCTGGCACCCTCCTCCTCCACCTTCTCCTCTGCTGCCACCCAAACCGCTTAGTGCCACGGACAGAGAACACGACGCTACCGAGGCTTAATTACTCTTTCCCGTCCTGGAATGCTTTGTGGTGGCATCAAAAGGACAGTTGGGCAGCCAGTGAACTTTTGAGATTAGTGTGACAGCTCCAGGAAGGAGAAAAGAGAAACAAAAAAAACAAGCAAAGGTGATCATGCTGTAGGAGGATTTTGTGTGTGTATGTGTGTGTGTGGGTGGGTGTTATTATTTTGCAGAGATAATAATTGGAATTGATGATTAAATCCACAGTGTGACTAAACATTTCAGCTGAGGGAGCTAAAGTTTTTTTTTTTTGAGGGGCGGGGGTGGAGAGTGAACGAGCCACGGAGGTGGGACGTGTCCTCTGGGTGAAAAAGTCGATCGTCGTAAGCCATGTTTTTTCTTTTTTTCAAGGGGAGGTTGTTAATTAGTTTTGGAGGAAACTATTTGAATCCTCACCCAAGGGTGAAGGCTTAGGTGCAGGAGGCGGGGGTGGAGATGGCAAGTGCAGAGAGAGAGAGAGAGAGAGAGAGAGAAGTTGAGGGCAGATGGAGAAATCCACACACAGCACACGCAACTGGGACTCTCTGGTTTCCCTCCTGCAGCTTTTAATACGGAACAGCATCTCCACTTAACGTGCCTTTGGAGGCTTCAGTGGTGAAACACAGAAGTGTTTTGAGGTTTGGACATATCTGGAGGAGGAGGAGGAGGAGGAGGAGGAGGAGGAGGAGATGGCATCCAAAAATTATTGATGTAATATGATTTTCTCCAAAGTGATTCAGACTGTTCAGCGGTGTGGGCATTGTGAGCGACAAACTGTCCACAGGCCAAACATTCATTTGCTATCTGATATGACACCAGTGCTGTGAACTTGTCACAACATCAAAATGACCTCAGTGTGATGCCATGCCTAAGTATACCAATAATGAAAATGGTACTGTATGTATTAACATCATGTATGTATTGCACCAGTATCAGAAGTAGACCTACAGTAGCCCAGTGGAAAAAGCCCTGATGACTGAACAGGAAATCTTTTACCTAAATGAGCGCAAACGGTGCATTTATTTTAAGCTTATCAGTCAGTCATCATCAGTGCGTTTTGCGACTAATCTGTGTGCAATCTGTAATGCTCTTTTCTACAGTTTGATTTATTTATTTGCTACCCCTAAAGTGGAAGTTGAGAATTGCATCTGTTGTTTTTCTTTGCCCAACTCACACCTCTTACTCAACTCTCTTCTTCTTCCCCCCCCACAGAATGTTCCGCTTACGGGCGTTGACGGTGGCTACTGTTGGCATGGTGCAGTTGTCGAGGAGATACCACGGCAACGCCACTCGAGCGCCTAACCGGCGGAGGCTCCTGCTGGCGGCGCTGGCAGGCGTGACCGGAGTGACGGCCAGCACGGGACTGCTGTGGACGAGGTGGGGGGGGGCTCTGTTCTTTAGGGCTCTTCAGATCTGCGCCTCTGTTTGTCCCCACGTCTTGGTTTCGTTTGGTTTCGCTGTCTCGGTTCTCTTTGTTTATAATAGCTTCAGCCCACAAGCAGAGTGTTTTACGGAATGCTTCTTCACTTGTGTCGTCTCTCAGAAATACCCCCTTGTGTCTATTAAACTTCAGTCATCCACAGTCAGAATGTGTGCCTCTTCACCTCTCAGTGATGACAGCTACAGTAGACTGCTCTACTGTCGACACAGATAATGTAGATTTAGGTAGCTTCCTTCAGTAAAGACACTGTTACAACAAAGAGCTGTAGTGGCTCAGAGAAAGTCCCTTCTGCCTCTTAGTAAAGGCTAGTTATATCTCAACCAAGACTGTGTAGTAATGGGGAGCTGAATGTATAAGGTGTCGATGTGTGTATGTGTGTGTTTTTGTTTGTTGGGGATAGTGATGGATGGAAGAGGTGTGTGTGTGTGTGTGTGTGTGTGTGTGTGTGTGTGTGTGTGTGTGTGTGTGTGTGTGTGTGTGTGTG
>JASCQY010000031.1:18070473-18100016 GCA_030264315.1 Sardinella tawilis
ATCCTCTGTGCTTTTCTCGCAGCCATTTTGCGTATGTCTTTCGGGCGCCATATCTAGAGAAGAAATTGAGCACAGCGAAAATGATTAAATTTCTGTTTGTTTCACCCTCCGTCTCCAATATTTCACCAAGATTGCTGTCATCCGACGGGATATTAACAAAGATGGGGTATCAAAGCTGTGTTTACAGCGTTAAAACATCATCATTGAAATGAGAGGATAATGTCTGTTTACTGTCTCATTGTTGAGACGTGTAACCGTGAGTTTTTTCAGACTATAACAATCCTTCATCATCTCTCACGAGCCAACGTCTCCTTTGAGTGACTGAATGCAACTCACTCTTGTTGCGGAGAAGGGCATTTCCGTTTCCAACCATCATGGCTTCTGTGAGCCTTTTCTCCAGTCCCCCTACCCCTGTTCTTGACAAAAACATGACAGACTCTGAACTGGCAGGGGATGAAAGGTCGAGTAACATTCTTATCTGAACATTCTTCTCTACAGGTTCATTTGTACGTCCTGAGTAACTGTTATTCTTGTCCTAATCTCGAGCATTTAGCGTAAAGAGCAATTGCGCCGTTTTGTGGGTTTTGGTGAGAACAGGCCTTTCCCTCTCCGGTTAATAGCCATCTTTTCGTGCATGCCATTTATTTTGATAATGCTGCAGTGGTAGCGATAGCGAATTTGCAGTTTTCCCTCCGACAGAAGATAAGGGCAGTTCCTTCACAACACCGCCCTTGACATGTGAATATTTGTCAGGAGTATTTTGAACGTGCCATTATATTACTAAACTTTAGGATATTGTTGAAATGTAGGAAATCCGTATCAACTTGGTGTAATTTTGCAGTTCACATTTTATTTCTAACAGCCTTAAAAGGGAAGAAATACTATTCAGGTATTATACTGGCTTGTTGTCTTTAAGGCATTTGCATATTTATGCGACTGTGACGTGTCCAACGCCCCGCCCGTTCACATGTTCTGGCACACCCCCCTGGTCGCCTGAGCTGTTGGGAAGACTTGGAGGAGGTGTACTGGGATAGAGCAGCCCACTGTTGCTCAGCTGTTAACTACCAGCAGGTCCCATGACCAGACCTTGTACTGGGTGTTGCCCCTAGTGTGCTGTTGACATGTGAAACTGGGGCAGAGGTCACTTCCTTAAAAAAAGAAAATCAATAATTGTACAATATGTAATGTAGTTCAGCAGAGTTGACATTATTTAAAATTGTAGTATATTTGCAATAGGTTGCTTGATAATTATAATAGAAGATGGCACGTATTATCTTAAAAAAAGGCCTTTTCTCAACACAGCCAACAGTTTCTTTTCTCCCCCTTTTATAGCAGATAATACAGTTCTTTTTCTTAGTTCTCTCTTTTGTCTTCCATTTCACTTTCTTTCACACACACTCAGCCCATCCCTGTTCACAGAAATCAAGTATGCATGCCAGTACATGATGATTGATATGTGATTTGCCATATGTTTTGAATAGTTGTGCTGATAGATGTGTGTTGTATGTGCATAGTGGAATGAATAAGTCCTTTGTCACAGTTGATGAAACAGTAGTGCCCATACACTGCGGTTGATGTTGCTCTGAACAATCGCCCATTTTAAAAGAAGTACTCAGAATACCATGGCAGAAGCCTGTAAGGAGAATAAGAATCATGTTGACATAGCTGTTTCAAAGTTCAGCTCACATCCTCTGTTCACCCATTGGACAACGCTGAGGCCCCCCCGCCTCCACCGAAACCCCCAGCCACCCCCCACTGCCTCTGTCCATTTGTCATGCTTCTGCAGTCACTTCTGCTGCTCTGACAGCCTTCCCCCTCCTCACAGTATGTGTTGTTGGACGGGGAAAAAGCAACAACAACAACATCTACAACAACTGAGAAAACCCACTAATTCTCAGTTTCCCCAATGGCCACCCCTCCCCCACCCCACCCCCATCACTATCCCACTGACCTTTGGAAGTTAGCCAGAGTTTTGAAACAACAGTCCCATCATGCATCCAGACTAAAGTGAACTTTTAAGTGGTGTAATGTTGAATCATGCTGGTCCGTTGTAAGTATGTTTGGGCCACAAAGTAAATTGTCACAAACCCCTCTCGCAAAGTTTTGACCAGAGATGTTTCCCTGTAAGTCCCGACTGGTTATTCCACAGTATTCCCACTTCAACTGATCTGTACCAGTATGGCCACATTATCCCCATTCTATAGTCTGTTTAACATGTCATACCTCATTGTATTTAACTCCCATGCTACAACCAGGCTACCAGTTCTATGTGATAAGCATATCAACATGTTCCTAACCTATTTATTGAACATTGTAACGGCCTCTACTGTATATTTGCATGTGCTGCGGTCATTAGTTTATATTATAAGAGGCCAAGTTGTTGTGTCAGAATAGATCCAGGCCTACTAGTTGTTTGTTGACCTTATTGCTTACAAAGTATTTTCACTTCAAATAAGAGATAGTCATGGTGAAGATGTAACAGAGTTACTTCGGTAGAGTTATCTATGGAAGTACATGTCTGATCTGCCATATATGTTTGTTCTAAGATAGCTATACAGTATATGTAACAAGCAAAGTTTTGGAAATGAGTATGTAGTCATGTGGATTTAGTACAGTGACTGAACCTGCGATATGATTTATGATTTATACCAAAATAGTAACTTATAGAATTATTGTAGTTGTGATTATTCATCCTTGTTTAAATTTACTTTTAAAGGGAGGATGGTGAACTGGAAGATGGGGAAATTGATGATGAAGGAATCGGCATTGAAGAAGAGGGAAAGGCAGCTACAGAGGAGCATGGAGAAAAAGACAAAGAGAAAGAAAAGGAGAAGGAGAAAGAGCGAGACAAAGACAAAGAGAAGGAGAGAGACGACAAAGCCCACAGGCACTCTCGGAAGAAACATCGTCGCTCCAGGGAAAAATCTCAGAGGAGGTCAAAGAGGAGGAGACGGGAAAGGCAGAAAGTAAGTTGGTGTTGTACTGTCTGACCCACAATCCAATAGTATACCTGTGTTTTGTCTCTTATGTCTGACTCTGTAACCAAGTGTTGATTGAAACTGAATTGAAAGTCTTACCTGATAGAGAAAATCTTTAAGTGAAAATAAAACCTGGTCCTAATCATGGTCATGGTCCTAATATGTAAAGCAAGTTGGTTACCACTCAGTGGTGGTCTTATTTATGCATTCTTGTATTTATTTAGTTTGTTGTTTTAGTCTTATTTATGTGTTCATGTATTTATTTATTTAGTTAGTTTTTTGTTGGTGTATTTATTTTTAAACAGTCATAATTTGAGGTTGTCAAAGTAACTTCAGAGAAATCATTGCAGGTAGTTTCAATACTATAATGGTTACAATTGTAGTAACAGTAATTCCTTAACATTTCCTTTCCTCTTTCTCTCCTCTATCTCTCATCTCTCTCGATCCCTCCATCTCTGTCCACCTCCAGCACCACTCTCCCTCCAGCAGCTCCAGCTCTGACAGCTACGACTCTGACTATGACCGCCAGGAGCGCCCCAAGAGTAAGAAGAGCCAGGGGGGCTACCGTGATTATGAGAGCCAGTTCTCACAGGTAGGGCAGGCATTACATTCCACCACATAGACTTTAGTGTCTTTGTTTAGAGCCAAAGATGGTTCTGGTACTTCTGCTTGTGTCCAGTCCTCTGTAGATGAAATGAATATGGGAAGACGAGTGCAGCTATAACTGTTTTGACTGATTTTAGAAACTTGTATGTTCTTTTTGTTTATTTTTCTAATAACCTTTTTAATTTGTATTTTTCTTAAACCTTTTCTTTAGCATGGGCGTGAGTCCAGTGGGGGCCATGGGAAAGGTCAGAGGTCAAGCCAGCACAAGAGCAGCGATGTGGACAAGTACAGCGACTACAGCGACTACGAGGAGGACGACGACTTCTCCGAGGAGCTGTCCCAGTACAGACACGCCAAAGGCTCCGGCTCCCCCGGCCAGGGGAAGGGGGGGCCCAAAGACCAGGGCAAGAGGCAGGGCATGAAAGGCCTTCAGAAACAGCAGTGTAAGGAGCACTCTAAAGTGGGGTCCTGACTTACATTAAGTTTGAATTGAATTACAGTATCTGTTCCTTTTTAGTGCAGGGAGTTTAGAAATTCATCTTACCGCTGATTGTATCGCATGTTTATATGATATCTGTCTGCCACTGGTATTTGGTCACTAGCTTCCACACAAAAGTAAGTTTCCAACTGTCAAAAGTTTATAGCAGTTGTCCAAACAAAATCTAACCCCTCAGAGTAGACAAACCTGAAGTTACTCCAAAATAGAATTGTTTATTATAAGAAAATGTTGTTGACCATTTTTTAGCTGCAAAGGGAACTCTTGATCCCCTGAAATGTGTGGGTGTGTGAGTGATGGCCGTGTCAGACTTTTTGCCATTATAAACTTAACGGGCTTGATTCCCATACACAGATTAAGCCTGGTCCAAGACGAAAGGAGAACTTAAGGGTGAATCTCTTCTGAAAAACAGCTTTTACTTTTGGGCTGTAGACTTAATCCATGTCTGGGACAGAAGCCCAATGAGTATAAAGTAATGTTGTCATATTAAAATATAACTGGCAGGCACAGATTTATTGTTTGGGCGTCACAAAATTGGAAGTTTGACCATGCATAATCTTACTATTCTACATCAACAGAATCAACTTCTCAAGACTATTTTCAGTGTTACACTTTCCACGTGTGTGTGGATTGTATATTAAAGATGAAGCTATTTTATGTTCCTTCTATTTACAGTATTAATGTCTTTTGTGTTTGTTGCAGATGGCAACCAGAGAGGCCGGGGTAGAGGCGGCATGGGCAGGGGCCGTGGTGCCATGACCAAGAACAAGAAACAGAAGGGCAAAAACTGGGGTCGAGGGAAGGGCAGAGGGGCGGATCTGCCCACCGAGGGGCCCAAAACAGCCAGACACCCTTCCGCTGGCTCAGAGGTATTCCCTGCGCCCTTCGGCATCTCATTTACCACACAACAAAGCTTATTATGGATCATAACTCTGAATCATGCATATGTTTCTACCACAGTGAATCACATAATCATTCATATATTCCTACTAGAATGAATCACGTATATATTCCTGCTATAGTAATTGAATCATACAGTATATTCCTACTACAGAGAATCATACTGTACATTTCCACTCATTACCCACAAAAGAAGCTTAACCTCTGAAGTGTTACAATGTAGCCATCAAAAGTTACACAGGATCAACTGATATGTTGAATGTCAGTACCACATAGCAGAATTGTAGCACGAGTGGTGAACTTCTAATAATCTTGTTGTGTTGACACCACAGGAAGGGAAAGGCACGTCTGGCTTCCAGAAGAAGAGGCCGATTATGACTCAAGAGTTCATCAACCAGCACACGGTGGAACACAATGGGAGATACATCTGTAAATACTTCCTGGAGGGTCGATGCATCAAAGTAAATACATCAATCAATCCACTTTTGAGTAAATGAGTAGATTTTCCTCACTGGGATCTAGTTGTTCGATCACAGTTGTGGCTGATGACACAGCCAGTGGCTAATGGTAATGTCCCAGCTTTAATGACTGGCCTTTTTATTTGTCGGTTTTGTATTTCTCTCTAGGGCGACCAGTGCAAGTTTGATCACGAGCATGTTGTTCCCGACAAGAAGAAAGAGCTGTGCAAGTTCTACCTGCAGGGTTACTGCAGCAAAGGAGACAGCTGCATCTACATGCACAATATCCTTGTCATGCAGTAGCTCAACTCTGTGCTCAGCTTTTCATTGATTAGGAAAAGAAGTGAAGAAGTGCTCAGGATCCTTCAATCTTCACTAAATACATGGGTGCTCTTTTAGTTATTGTGGGTGTTGGGCATCCAAAAATAGAAAGAAAAACTAAGGCACTCTGGTCTTGGAATATTTTTTGTTGACTGATGCGTTTCGACACTAAGGCCTTTGTTTGGGTTCAGTCAATCAATCAACATGAATATATAACAGCTGTCAATCATCCAGTGGTTGCACACATAGCACATTTTTGGTTTCTCAGCTTTTCATTACTAGATTAGTCCGTTATACTTTTATGTAGTTGTACAGATGCCTTGTTTGATGCAGTCCTTGACCCCAAATGCACAGGAGTACCCTTGCAAGTTCTTTCACACAGGAGCCAAGTGCTATCAGGGCGACAACTGCAAATTCTCCCATGATCCTTTGAACGAAGTGACACAGGAACTTCTGGATAAGGTTAGCCACCACCTAGATAAACATTTACAATTTAGAACACTCATGATAGACGGTGGTAAAAAAAGGCAACATTACAGTGAGGTACTTCTCAATTCAGTTAAATGTTTTTGAAATACAGCATTAGTTAAAAAACAAAACAAAAATGAATTTGTAAATTAGGAACATTAATCAGTAAGCCCCCAAGTGTCCGGGGGCTTTACTAAAGTGAAGACTTTAGAAGTGAATTTCTGTTTTATAAGCAGCTCTGAGCGAGTCCTCAAACTAACATTGACAGTCCATTGATGTTCTTGACTAGATTGTCAACGTAGAGGAGGACAATGTTGATGATGACGAACTGGAACTTGAGGACCTGCGGAAGCAGGGCATCGCTCCTCTTCCCAAACCGCCCCCTGGGGTGGGTCTACTGCCCACGCCTGGATCTAGCAGCCCCCAGGACAACAGTCAGGGGGGCAAGAAGATCCCCTCTCTGTTTGAGATCAAAGTGCAGCCCACCATGGACCTTGCACAGAAAATTGGCCTCAGGTACCTTTCAACGAATATACTAGATTATCCATGGACCTTATCATGGTGCCTCAGGCGAAGGCTTTTTTTTAAAAATGTTTCTCTATGTTGTGACATCATCTTTGTGCTGTGGTAAACCTCACTGTCAATATTCACACTGTTGTTACTGCTTTGCTTATTCCTAGTGGCAACCGGCAAGGTTTCTACAACAACCAATCCCCAAATGGAGGGCCGCCCCAGTTCACTGAGGATGGTCAGGCTGGCATGATGCCCCCGGGCCCTAACGCCCCTCTTCCGCCTCAGCCGGGATCGCCAGGCTCCATGGGTGGGCCTCCACCTCTCCCACACGGAGGACCAGGGGCTCCCCCAAATGCCCCAGTCCAGCAGCCTCCTCCTGGCTTTGGGCAGGGCCCTCCCGTGCCTCCAGGTGGACCTCCAGGGCAGCCGCCTCCACCGTTCCATGGGATGATGCCCAACATGAACCGGCCCATGGGGCCCCAGGGGATGATGGGGCCGCAGGGAGGACCGTTCCCTCCGATGTGTGATATGAACATGCAGCAGCAGCAGAACATGCCTTTCCCTGGGATGGGTCAGAACCCTGCAGAGTTCTTCAACACGTTCTTCAACAACCAGAACACGGGCTCTGGAGGTAGGTCACACGGATCCTTTTGCTTTTAACTAATGCCTGATGTACATTCTTGTGACTTATGATGTCCCATATTCTGATATATGGTGTAATGTGTACCACAGAAGCAATCCTAGAACACGCCTCTTGACTCTTTCGTTGTCAATACATCCATTGTTTCTCTTCCCCCTTTGCTCTGACTCCTTCCCTCTCCTGTCCCGTGGCCGACAGACGACAACCATGCAGGCCAACAGGGTGGCCCAGATGCCCAGGCATCCATGCAGGGCTTCCTGCCGGCCGTCCAGAAGGCCCTGTTTCTCCACCTCACCCAGCAGCAGCAACAGCCACCACCACCACAACAACAACAACAACAACCACAACAGCAGCAACAGCAACAGCAGCAGCAGTTCCAGCCTACTCCTCCTCCTCAGCAGCAGCAGCAGCAGCAGCAGTTCCAGCCACAAGCTGAACTCCAGAGGCCAGAGGGGCAGGGAGCAGGGCTTGCCAGCAGGGATAGAGGTATGGACATACTCCTCCCCCTACTGGACATGTTGTGTACATCACCAGTTGGGCCTGTCGGGTGTTTTTTTTTTTTTTTTATGAAGCTCACAATGATTTATTTCAAGAAGGTTCTCTTGTGTTTTATTTCATTTTTTTTTCTTTCCACTGTAATGCATTAGACATCTGTGTGGATAGTGTGGTTCTGAATCAGTGTAAGTGAGGGATTGTCAAAGCACTTGATTTCCTGTGGTCTTTTCATGTGTGTATGATCTGCCAACAAGTGCATTGACAGTTTGGCTCAGTTTATAGTGTACTGCCCTCTTGTGGTTTGTCAGTGGAACCTCCCTCGTAAATCAGTAATTCATTATTAGACATTTTGTTGGCGTTACTGTATCAGACCATCGGCTGTTTCAGACATATTTGCAACTGGCCTATTTTCTGCATACCCACACTCCTTTCCTACACTTCTGTTTCAGATGAGCCAACAAACTGGTACTCCAGCGATGAGGAGGATGGTGGCGGAAGCGTCTCATCTATCCTGAAGTCTCTGAAGAAGCAGAACGAGATGCTCAAGAACCAGCAGAGCCAACAGTCTCAGTCTCAGTCACAATCACAGGCCCAGGGTCCGGGTCCGGGTCTGAGTCAGCCCAAACCACCCCAGCCCCCGCTGAGCGACCCCAGGCTGCAGAAGGGGCCCCCAAGTGACCCCCGCGTCAAAGTGGACCCACGCCAGCGCGCTGGCGACCCACGCAAGTCAGACGGGGAATCTGGGGTGCAGGACCCACGGCTGTCCAGAGACCCGCGCAAGCTGAAGCCCCCGGAGTCCTCGGCGGGGCTCCCCAAGACGGACGTGCATCGCCACCCCGGCGCGGGCCACAAGCCGGCGGCGGCGGTAGGGGGCGAGGACGACGAGGACGGCGAGCGGGAACTCCGGGAGAGGGCGGTGCTCATCCCCCTTGAGCCCAGCGCCACGGCGGCGTCCACTCTCCGTGACCCGCGCTGCCAGATCAAGCAGTTCAGCCACATCCGTGTGGACATCCTGCTCCAGCGGCCGGCCTTCGCCCACGCGGTGGTGTGGGCCCCCGAGGACCTCATCCCGCTCATGATCCCCAAGCAGGAGACGTCCATCAACCTGCCGCTGCCGCCGCTCATAGCCGACGCGCAGCTCAACCGCACCTTGGGCAGCGCACTGCCCGAGACGCACACAAGCCCGACGTCGTCCATGCCGCCGGATCCGAGGTTGGCAGCCGCCCGTCTGAAAGAAGGCGTCGGCAGGGTCGGCGCCGGCGCCGGCAGGCCCGGTGCGGAGGGCAAGCCGGGCGCCGAGAAGCCGTTGGACCCCCGCACTCACAAGGACCCTCGGATCAGTCGCTCGTCTAGCCTGGACTCCTCTTCCAAGCCGAAGGACGGGTCTTCAGGGCCAGGAGGCGTCCTGGACCCCCGGCTGCTGAGGGGCTCTACTGGTGTGTCGGTCTCCTCCTCCTCATCCACCACCACCACCACCATCTCTCCGCGAGCAGAGCCGGAGAAGCTGCCTCCATACGCCCCGCGCCTGGCCGCCTCCACTGGCGCAGGTCTGGAGAGCCCCACCACCCTCCTGGGAGGCATCAGCCTCTACGACCCCCGTAATCAGACCTCCCAGCCGGCCAAGCCTGCCTCCGAGGACCCCCCCGAGCCGGCCAAGAAGACTGGCATCCTCAAGCAGGTGCTGGGGAAGCGAGGCAGCAGCAGCCCGCCCCCGGCCCAGCTCTCCCCCACACACCGCTCTGGGTCGGAGGGAAAGACTTCTGATAGCCCTTCTGACGGCTCCATAACTGGAGGTTCAGGCAAGGCAGCTTCCTCCCCAAGTGTCCCCACCTCCTCTGTCACCACCGCCCCCACCACCCCTACCCCTGCCCCAGCCCCCGCCGTCCACAACCTCCCCATCCAAGCCCTTGCCGGCCTCATCCGCCCGCCCTACAGCGACCCCCGGCTGGCCAAGCCCTCCAGTATTGCCCCAGCGGGACCAGCGGAGGAGACAGCCAAGAAGGAGGAAGAGGAGAAGGAGGAAAAGATGGAGGTAGGGGAGGATGAGGAATCACAACAACAGCAGCAGCAGCAGAAGAATGATGAAGAGGAGGAGGATGAGGAGATGGACAGACCACTAAAGGACGTCTTTAAGACCTTTGACCCGACTGCCTCACCCTTCTGTCAGTGAGCAGCAGAGAGGTCGCCACAGTGCCCCCTGCTGGACACATGAACTCTGTACATACTGATCGTTCTTGGAACATTCTTCGACCCTCATCACCTTGCACACACTGCACTCGTAGATGTATCTCTTTTCAAAATCGATATATATATATTTATTTATTTTGTATTGTACATATTCATCATAATTATGATCCTTCCTCTGTCAACAGTTCCTTCGAGAAAGCATCTATCAACTCTCAAAAATTACACCAGTCTTGCGTTGGTGTTGCTAGAATTCTTCATAACAGAATGGCATTCAGTGTCTTCTTTCAAATGCCACAGACTTCAAACATTTGTTTGCAGTTATGGATATTGTTTTCTACTCAAAACAGACGATTTTGCACAAAATGTGCCAGTTAAAAAGAATGATAGTTTTCCTGAGGTACGTGACAGGTTCGGCCGCTTTGATTTGTCATTTGTAGTTTTTACTCAGTTAGCCATGGAGCTGATCTTTAAAAAAAAAAAAAAAAAAAAAAAAAAAAAAAGTGCATTGTGCAGGATCACACTTGAAAATGCCTATGCCACTTGTATGTATATGCTAATTTGAATGATTTAAAATGTGGCACTGTATGTCATTCTGTTACTGAAAGCAACCCATGAACACATCCGTTTCATGGTTTAATTCTGTAATTGTTCAGGTGTTTTGAGTTATATATTATATATGGAATGGAGATAATTTATGTACAACTCGATTAAAAACAGAATGTTTCACATTAAATGATACATTTTGCAAAGAGATGTATGATAAGTTAGCTATTAACATTTTAATTGTGTATGATAGCGTGAAAAAAGGTTTCATTTAAAAAATAGTGACAGATTTTTTTTAATGAAATGATGAAAACCGTTAAGCTTCATATTCCAGTGCAACGAGTGTTATCAACAGAGTCAGCTTCTATCCCTATGATTGTCCTCCATGCTTGGCATTTGTGTGTCTCATCAGTTACAGTATGACTGCGAAGAATGTTTAAATTGTTTTACAAGAAAAAACAAAAACAATTTAAGGACAACTGTTGACTTGTGTTGCTGTACGGTGCTATCTTAGTGGCGTCCTCATATTTTTTTGTTAATATTGTTTTTTGTTTTTAATATTGTATGTTAAACTATAAGCTAAACTTTTAAAAAAGCTTATTTTCTATCATAAATGCAGTGCTTTCCAGAATCTTTGTCCATGTAATCAAGTCATTTTGTTACTGCTGACAGATACGGTCAGAGAAGACACTCCAAATGAGTTTGTGTGTGTGACTGTTCATTGCCTTTTTTTATCCATTGTCTTAAATAAAAAGAAAATCTATATGGCCTGAAGCAGCATATATCTTATTTTATTTCCTAAGGTAGAAAAGGCATTTTTTGTTATGAAATGTACAACATGTCAGGAAATGTGAAAATACTGAAACAAGAGAAAGCACTGAATTATTCAGAAACCCACACCATAAAATTGTATGTTAGGAAATATAGTAATTTCTCACATATATAAGCACTGTGTATAACCCTCAGGTACAGTATGCGTTTTAAGCGACCTGAAAAAAGTGTGTTAACCTCACACGTATATTATACAGCATAGACCATTTCAGGTTATAGCTGGACAAAACAATGCTTGAACATTCTAGTCCTTGGTCTAGGCTTGGTCCCCAACTACTTCCTGTTACATTGACATAACTGAATGTTAAACAGGAAGTCCTGGGGGACCAGCTATGGAACTAGAACCTGAAACAGTCTATATAATAAAATCAGAATCACAGTTTGAGAATTTAGAACTGTTACTGTTGATACTGCACATGTGTGATTACAAAGTAAAGAGCATCCCATCCCATCACTGATCTGTGTTTGTCGAACTCCAGCTCCTTCACTTGTTCTGCTGGTCCAGTATGTACACTGGGGGAGCCAGGCTAGGCTCGGCAGAGTGGGCGGAGGTCTTGCGGAGGCCCAGGTCGTCTGTCTCGGGGTTGGCGATCTCTAGCGCCCTGTGGATCAGCAGGTTCTTTTTCCACTGGAAGCACAAGGCTGCGGCTCTGGCTGCGTTCGTGCCGGGCTCCGGCTGCCGCAGGCCCTGCCAGATTTCAAGAGAGGAGTCTCCAGTTGGCACACTCAACTGGGCCAACAGACAGATTCGTCAAAAGGTATGCCAAGGAAAAAGGGTTCAGACAGGATATTTGAGAGTAGCTGAGAAGACAAGCCTGATTTTTTAATAGCCTGTGGTTATGTGAGAGGCATGGAAATTCAGAAAATGTGAAGAAAATATGTAACATCTTAATGTTAATGTCTAAACTTTGACATTGACATTAAACATAAAACAAATGTTTTATAATAGGATCATGTTACTGTACAAGGTGGTAATACAGTACTATTTATTAGAGGTTTTTTTTTTACCTTTATGCAGGCTGTCTCAGCAGCACGGACTCCCTTGAGGACGATCTGGAGAAGGTTTTGAGCGTTCTTCACCAGAGACTCGTCTGAGGACTTGCTCCCGGGGGTCAGTGCGTTCACACTGCAGACATATCATGCCTTACTCAGTCACATGCAGCCTCATTGTTTAGAAAGATTGGGTTGTTGCTGTTTGCTGTTGCTTTGTTGGTGTGTGTGGTTAGTATCTTGGCCTAAAATGGCAGTTTGTGGATCTCTGTGGCTACTGGCCCTGTAGCCTACACTGGTGGAGGTTGAAGTACTGTGTATGTGTGTGTGTGTGTGTGTGTGTGTGTATGTGTGTGTGTGTGTGTGTCATTAGGGAGTATGCTCATGCTCATGTCAGAGTCTTTTACCTGGAAATGATTGTGAGCTGGTTGGTGATGGTTAATATTTGCTCCACCACAAGAACGAGGTCATCAGCACAGTGTTTGTCCAGACAGTGGTCAGCGATGACTTTCAGGAACTGTGTGATCGACTGGCAGCTTGAAACTATGTGTTTGGCTGAGGATACAAAAGCCTCTTTGCTCTTGAGCAGAGAGATGGAATAAGAGAGTGAGTGGCCTACAATGTCACTTCAGAGTAACTACGCACTAGAATATTAAATATCTACTCAACACTGAGAAAAAGGGGATGAAAAAGTATGTAATAAAAATGTAATATCCATATTGTTAATCTCATCAAGTGTGTCTGGGGGGGGGGCATGACAGTGATAATGGAATTCAACATGGGAGCATGGAGGAAATTCTCACTCAAATCTTGTAGATTTGTCATGGGTACATACGTACCTGTATGGGCCCTTTCCTCTTCAGATATTGGGCCATGTGGTAAATTTTATCTGCGATTTCTTTGGTAGTCTGTACAATGTAATTGCCCCGCGAGTCCCACTTCTCTGTTTCTCGTTTGAGGTAGAGGCAGGTGTAGGTGAGGCAGGGGGGGCCTGAGCTGAACACTGGGCCTCTCTCACTCTGCAGGGAGAGCAATTCCACACATCATCCATCACCTGAACCCAGACGCTCACACAAAGCCAATCACATGCCATCATGTCCATTCTTCAAGGGGAGAATAACTACGTCATCAAGATAATGCCCTCCTTAGAGCTACTACTCTCTATTATCACTATTACCTTTAATAGTCTATAACTCAGCTTGTGTCATTAGAAATAAATAAGTCTACACTATTTTGCTTGTTACACATTATAGGTTTAACCATGAGGCCACAGATATTTACCTTGTCTGCATTTTCTTCTGTAATTTTAGTCTTTATAATATTAGTTTATAAAACAGAGAGATGTTGTTACATGGCAACCACAGTATAGGCAGGCCCACTGCTTCTGTTGTTTTCATCTCTTTCACATGACTGAGACAAATACTAGAAACAGTTATTTCTGTTTCTTTCCTAATTGGTTCTAAAAATATTCTGACACTGCCATTTTACCAACATAATCGGATTATAGACGTGATGTCGTTCTTTCTTGTTTTTTGAAATACCAAAAAAAGGACCATCATTATGTCACACTCCAACAATGCATCCCATTCATCAGCTACATACAGCATCCATCCTGTTTTACCATTCTGGATTCCTGTTTAGGTGAAGTCGGGATGTTTATGGTCGGATGAACTGTCTGTGTGCTCCTTGGCTCACTCCTCTGTTTTGTCCCTGTCACTGTATTTGTAGGAGGGACTACTTCCGCTGGTACTGAGGGTGTGTCTGTCAATGTGATGGGGACTTCACTCCGGGTGTTTTTACCCTGCAGTCCCAGCTTGACCTGTTCTTTTATTCTTTCCAGGATTCCGTCCACCTTGAAAAGCTCTGACACCAGGTAATGGGCTTTGGCCGACCAGCACTGGGTCTGTATCTCAAGGCTGAGAGACTCGCAGTATGCTTGGGTCTCCACCATCAGCCTGATTCTGCTGACGATGTCTGACATCTGGAAGGACAGGTGGTCGTTGATGAACCTGAGCTGAATGCGTTCACGTGGGTCTCTGATGTAGTTGAAACAGTCCTTCACACTCTCGGTGGCAGCTTTGACGTTCTCCAACAACAACTCTGCAGCATTTTCGAAATGTTTCAGATCCTCCTGGGCTTTGGTGTTCTCCTGGTTTTTGGCAGTTGCAGAATAGGCCAAAGTAATAGCATTTTCAATGGCTATCACATAATCTTTGTTGACTTTGCTTAGCAGGCCTGACAGCTTCTTCATGTTGGCTTGAAGCTGCCTCTGTAGGAGTTCAGACTTAGCAAATAAAAGAATACCAGAATCCGAGGCTGTTCCAAGGTCCTCCTCAGCTTGAAGGTAGGCGTCAGTGAGTGCCTTGACCTCACTTTGGAGTTCGCTCAAGGTTTTTACCTTGTAATGATCCCTGCAGTTTAAAGAGGACAACCTTGCAGCTTCCTGTATCCTGAGAGAGTTTTCAGACATTGTGGTCAGCCATTTCTTTGGGGTCATTTGATGTTTAGTTAGCTGGCCTGTGTTAGCAGATGTGGCAGTACCAATAATTTTGTCCAGTGAGTTCAGAAGAACTTGCATAGACAGGGCCCACAGAAGACATGGGGCTTCTAAATCAGTCACTGCTGGTGATTTTGATGCCAGGTCAGAAATCTGCTTGGTGTTTGTCTGAGCTTTCGTCAACTTGTTTTGCAAAACTGAAATGCTCTCATGAGCCTCTCCTCTTGCTGTATTGTCTAGAGATATAACCAGTTGCACCACAGCTGCACACAAACACATCACTTCAGTGAGTTCTTGGGAGAGACTCTCCCTTGTGCTTGGGCTACTGCATTGAAACATGGTGGAGATGGTTCTATACCATGTGCCTGCGACTGGTAGAAGTACATTGCGAGTGTTTCTGATTAGGTCAGAGAACTGTGTGGTGTGTTTGTAGATGCTCTCCATGGTCATGCCTGAGCTCATGGCTGTCTCCTGAGCTGTCTGGACCAGGAGAGGTGTCAAAGACACCAATTCTGACCGAAGGCTGTCCACCTCTTGGCTGTTATCCTTGTTGATAATGGTGACTGCCTCTTTGGCAGCTTGCGCATAACAGTTTGAAAGCTCTAGAACACCAGAGCAAGCTACGTTCAGAGCTGTAACGTCCCTATCTTGAGTCATGCTGACAACATCGTTTAAGAGGGGAAGAAGATCAATCGCTTCATTTGAAAGCTTTTGGGGTGCAGTTTGTGGTTTGGTCTCAAAAATCAAAGAATGTTTTCCTAACTCGGGGTCTTTGAAGTGCTGGATCTGTTGGAATTGTTTAACTGTTGGAATGGACACATTTTGGTCAACTGCTTTCATCAGAAATTCTAACTTCGGTTGTGCAGTTGAAACTATACTCTCGCTCTCTTGGTCTGAAAAATGATCTTCGGTGTCATCTTCCTTTGGATCAAGAACAGATGGTAGCACTGGAACTGGTTCCATGGTGGGGAGGACTGGTAATAAATTCATGGGATTACGAGCTTCCTCTCGCAGTGGGCTTAGGAGATCTGGGTGCTGCAGACCATCCAAGCCCTCACGTAACACTTCAAAGTTTTTTATTGCCAAAGCGAGTTGGTCTGAAAAGGCTCCGTAAGTACTCTCACCTTGACTGCCACTTGCACAGACCTCTGCAACGCATCCTGCCACCTCGGCTGCTGCAGCCTCTGCCTGTCGGACCAGCACCAGGAGTCCATTGCGGTAGATAGGGTCATCACTCTTGTCCACGTGCCTTCTCACAGCCTGTATCACCTGTTTCATGTGACCCATTAGCAGCCCTGCGTGCTCACTAAAAAGCTGAGGGTCCTGACATTTGTGTGCCGTCTCACATCCACGCAAGCTGTCCTCCATCCCTTGCACGGCCAGACCTGTAAATGCTTTTATATCCATGATGTCACTGAAGGCACTCATGAGTTGATCGGTGTCATCCACCCACTTCTGGTGCAGATTCAGAAGTTTCTGGAGTGCTTCCGAGCACTGGACCGAGTCTCCCCTAAGCTCTTGTAAAAGCGGCGCCACTCCATCCCGCAGTCGCATCAGGCACATCCGCAAGTTTTCCACTTGTTCCAGGCTCTTAGCATCGGTGGCTAGCGCAGCCACGAATCCGGTGACCTGAACCATTCTGTCAGCGTGAGAATTGAATGCCCTTAGCAGTGGCTGGAAACCGTCTTGGTCAAACTCTCTGCCCTCTGGCTCAACCTCGAAGATATGACTAATAGTATTCACCAGCTGTTCCATTGGAGTACCGGCTGAAACAAAAACATCCAGGACCTGACACAGTGTAGCTGTTACCACAGCTTCATCGAGCTTGTGAATTCCCTGGATCAGACATGCACAGAGGCTTGCAAGGTGTTGCTTGGATTGGAGAGTTTCACTGGACCTTTTGACCTTTAACTGGTGTGATAATTCAGTCCACAGTTCGAGGGCATGGCGGCAATTTTCAGCCACTTCCGGCTGAATCTCACTTCGAGATGTATTTGCCATCATCATGCAGTGGAACACCAAGTCTCTCATCAGGACATCAAAGTCACTAACTTTGATTGTTGAACAATCAGAGACACTCAGCAACCGCAGTAAGCCATTCCGCCGATCAGTGTAATACCCATTGGGTCCCGAGGGACTCCAGTGGCAGTTGCTTTTCAGTGTTACCACAATGTCATTTATCGTGGAATTCACTTGTTGTAAGACATAGGCTTTGGCCGCTTGTGCTTGCTCGCTGGCAGGGTGTTTTATGGTGGTATACATTGCTGTGTGCAGCATGGAGATGCATTTGGTCAGGGTGTGCATGGAGCTTCTCACTTGCTCCTGCTGCTTGGGACTCCTCAAGTCTGGTATCCTCTCCTCTACCAGGTTCCTCATGAGGAGTAGGGCCCTGGAGAACACCTGGAAGGCTTTGAGCAAGCTAGGCATGTCTCCTGCTGCGCCGATTTGTGAGGTACATTCTAAGACCCAGTGAGCTGCGGCAACAATCTTCCTCACTGTTGCATCATCCTCCACCAAAAGGATCTAAGAGAAAACACATCAAAGAGATAATAAGAAGACAGAAATGAGCCTATGCTGTCCATAACACTGATAAAGTACAGACAACTTTGGTGACCTTTAAAAGTGCAGTCTATGATAGTCTAATACACTTGCTGTCACATTCATTCAGCTGATTTCATGTAATTGCACTTTAGCTGTCTGCCCTGTGTGCAGTATGTGATTGGCCTTTAAGCTTACATATTAACAGACTTTCAACCGAATCAGACTTCATCTTGAAAATCCAAGAATAACAGACTTTGGAGACTCGTCCCAGAAAAAAATATTCAAGGAATATGAAAATGCTATTTTTTCCTCAGCTTAACGTCGATATTGATCATTTTCTTGTGTTTCTTAATCAAAGATTCTACAAAATAGCCCTTAGAATCCAGCAATCCCTTCATAAGAGGTAACTTATTTCTATGATAAAAAGACTGATATTTTCATCAATGTGATGCTGTCAATGGCTGTGACCTTGACTACACCCAATAGGACGTTTTGAGTTGCCACCACGAGCTCCTCTTTGTGCTCCTCCAGGTCTGGCTGGATGCTGAGCTTCTGGGAGGCCAGCAGCACGTGCTGCCCAGCCACTGTCAGGGATTCCACCAGAGGGGCCATCTCCATCCTCATCACCTCATCATCAACATCCACTACCAGTCTAAAGACAGGACAGGAGAGAAAACTTCACTTTGGGTCGCTGTGGTTATGGTATGGTAAGGCATTTGTTTGAATGGCTTTTTCCACATACTGTACTGTATATGTTATACAGTAAATTATAAATTGGATTAATGTATTAGCCAAATAATACAACATTGGTTGAAACTGCACAAACATCAGCTTGGAATTTCTGTTATTTTGTTATCAGCTTCTGTAATCCCATTGTTTGATTGTAGCTGCACTGTACAATGCCTCAAGCATGTGACTTTTGTACAACTTACTGTATACACAATATGCCCTTATATGCAAACAGCATGGACTGGTGCAGTGTATGCATAGCTCAAGTTTTTCTTCACTAAAAGCTCCCTGACTCTTTTTTTTTCAAGCTCACCTTGATGCAAGTGTGGCCATGTGTTTAGCCGCTTTGGCCACTGCCTTGGCAGCAGTCTCCAACTGTGTGAAATGCTCCGGCTCCTGGCCACTCTCACATAGCAGGATCAGGTGGCACAAGTGGGAGGTGACGGGAGCTACCACCTGCTCAATGGAGCTGGTTTTTATGAGACCGTCCTCTAGTAGAGATGCCATCACTGTTGGCACTGTGAACATAATATAAGATCCTCGAATGTACTGTACAGCATATAGCCAGAATATGTTTATATAAAAATTCTTAACATGGCGGTGTAAGGCTAAATAATTTCCATTTGTTAATCATAAGTCAGAATGACTGCCTTGTCCAGTTCATATCAATGACGTTTTAAGCATTGCACACACACACAAAAAAAACTGTTGACTGACTTGTGCAAATTAAAGCATCATGCACTACAAGGTGTTCCAAATATAGACAATGGACTTATTGTTGCAGCGCAGGCACGCACATGCTGGTGCCATCAAAGTTGAGACAATAAAATAGTTATTCTAAAACAATAACTAATCCAGCCAGACACACAGAAACATAATGTATACATTAATATTTCTTTCTGATACTCACGCAGAAGTGCATTTGTTGTGGGCGGCAAGGGAGATGACTGGATGCACGGCTCGAGACTGACTCATAAATTATGCACATTAACTCGCTGTAGGCCAGCCTGTTGATGTTCATGTGTGTACCATAGCAACTAACGTCAGCTGATACAAACAGTGACCTCATTTAAGGCGTAGGCCCTCTGCAGCAAAGCCCCAAACCCTTAAAGTGGGTTCAATATTCTGTTCGCTTCAAATGCATACACCCGTATGGAATCAATATCTGAAACTGCTAAACCATCTTAACTCTAAACAAAAACAGCATGATAAATGTAAGACCTTCTAGTCTACATACATTTTACTAAGATAATAGTAGATCATTAACATACTTGAGTTTCTTTCATTATTAGTTAACTGTGTATAAAGGCACAGTTCCTCAGCATCCAGTGATTATATTTTAGATAGATCATTTTGGGTGAGGAAGGTCAGGCCATTGACAGTGGCGTAACTGCAGTGAATTTAATGAGTCAAATGATATACTTTCGCAAAGAATTAATCTATTTTCAATCAGTGAACAATAATTCAGTGTAACATTTTCAGTACACAAAGCTGTAAATATTGTAGACCCAGTCGAATGACACTGACTCTACTTGACTACTTGGTCACCAGGGGGCATCATACTCCATTCATGCAACAAAGGCATTTGAGGCACTCAGAGGGTACAGTATAAAAGGGACTGAGGAGGAAGAAAAACTTCAGAAACGTGACTTACTCCATGTGAACTTTAATCTTAAAATGGCAGTATCAATTGATAAATACACAGCTTGAACATTAGCTTGTACAACAAACATACAAATCAATACTTTTATTTAAAAAAAAGGAAATTCAGTGACAGTAGTTTTTTTTTCTCTGTAATACATCCCAAACAGGTGATAATGATGACAATCACAGTTATATATTACACCTAGAATGTCAAGTATCTCTCTCTGTTTATCACACACTTACTGTAGGGCAATAACTAAACTTGGTGCTGAGGGGAAATGGGAATATGATCATTTTTTTTCCATACCAGTGGTATTAAAGAATGAAAATACACAAGCTATATTCTGTAGGTGAGGCTAGCAGAGATCAACAAAACCATAAGAGTTGAGTGCTAAGCCTTCATATATGCAGTCAGTGAAATAAAGTGACAGGAGCACGGTTCATGAGAGGCTATACAACCGCTCTCTTGGAAACCCAGTGGATCAAAAAACAAAACAAAAAAAAGACAACAAACTTGCCAAACAGAGTTTATTAACCGTGCACACAATACTTCTGATTTGTTTGAAAGTAGGGGCCTTTTCAACACTCCCATGTCCAAGGAGCTGTAAGAGTCTTTTGGCCAACGGTAATCAAAACGCTGGAATCCGCCTCTTGCACACATCAAACCACTACTGTTGCCCAGTTAACGTGTTTATCATGGCGGAGTGTCCTTGGCGCTATTCCATCTATGGAAAGTTTCTGATTGAATTTTGCCCTAATCCAGGAAATTAAAGCTTGAGTTCAGTTAAGGGGGGGTTGGGGGTGGGGGGGCAAGTGGGCACAAGTTTATGGAAATTAAAACGCATTACTGCAATGTGCTCTCATGTGAGAATCTATGTTCTGCGGCGGTGGTGGTGGTGGCAGATTTTCAGGGAGTTCTGACATTCTAGCATGTTGACTTAAAATCGCACTGTTCCCACAGGTCCCCCAAGAGCCCATATTCCACATAGTGACGGAGGGGAGCGCACTGCATTCCCTCCTAACATTAGACCATTATTACACACCGCTGTTCCTCTGGCCTGTGGACCTGTTGCACACTCCCATCAGATGAAGCTTCCTACCTCACACCTCAACCACAACCTCTGAGCCATGCATACAGTGGGAAACATCAACTGGCCTTTGTTTGGCTTGAGTTCATTTCATTAACATCCATCATCCAAGTCCAAACTTTCAAACAATCCTTTACAAACAGAGCCGATCTCTGAACAGAGTCATAGAGCAGAATCACAGAGCGGAATCTCTTTACCCGCAGTACATAAACCACTACACATTCCCATATTGACCTGATAGGGATCACTGGCCTTCTCTTATTGGGGCCATGCCTTGGCTAGTTGATACTATCTGTTTGTTTAATTCCCAATGTAAATCTGGGTTCATGCTAAAGAAAGATGGCAGGGAACATAAACATAGATTGCGAGATTGTTAGACGTACAGTATGATATCTATCAAATCTGGGTATTTAAATACATGGGATATTAAGACACAGCAATAATAACACCTTTCTAATGGGAATAGCACATAAATAAATGCCAAACAATGTTTTCAAAACATTTCATGTCAAGGCTAGACACCTCTTCTGTTTGGGTTTGTTTTATTGGCTTTTACATACCCAATGAACCTCACTAACTGGGGGAAACCCAGACCAACCTCCAGCAAGAGGCTACTCAATCACTTCCCATTTCCAGGGACATGACATTCAGTCAAGTCAATTTGAATCTTACTAGGTGTATGGAAATATAATTTCAGATGCAAAAATAAACTTGAAACTTGGAGGTCTAGAAGACATTTTTCTTCTAAGTAATGGTTTTTAAATACAGTTTACTGAAATGCAAGAAAACTACACGTCCATAGTTTAACCATAGATGGTAATGTAGATGCCATCGATGGCTGTACATCATATAAGGCCAGCCCAATGTTGCGTTAGTTAGTCGTTGTGATTGGTTCTTGTATTGTGGTGATTGGAAATGGGCTGCAATTCGCCTGACTCCAGACCACTATTACACAGCAAACAGTCAGACTGTAGACACTGACTCGTGCTTGACAGTAGGGTTGCCAATATACTGTATATCCATACTAATTGATCAAAAAAATTACATTTGCAACAGGATTGATGCCAACAGTGCTGTCTTCACCTCCTACAGCTAACACACAGTGCCACATAGGACCATTGCAGACACACAGGCACATAGGCCCTTCTCTCACTAACAGGTGAATACATGGAACACTATTTGGCTTAAAATTACAGTAAAAGTACTGCTTCTGAAGGGTTGGAAACACTTGTAATTTTTCCCTCTATGGTATTAAAAATGATACTGACAATTGAGTAATTCTCTGGGCATCAGTATTGAGTTTGAAATTATAGCATCGTGACAGCCCTACTTTTTAGTACATTCAAAATTGACGATTTCATTTAAGATCTGTTTTCATGTCATTCATACCTTGCGTTGTCATCATTGCATTCCTATTGATGGTCCACAAACACTTTTTCTTCATGGCTAGGGTCAGGATCTCCCCATCTTCACGTTAGGTCTTTGGCATCTTACAAAAGGGCATATCATCAACATCTTCCTTCACACTAACACTGCATTATGGTAGCATTGAAAAAAAAAAAATGTAAGAATAGCATTAACTCTTTGGCTTACAAAAGTCATTATCAGTGCTCTTAAAGAAACAAAAACAAACATAGGATATGTCTCCCGAGGACTTGAAAACAACCCAAGTCCTCTGAAGCTCATTTCTCTACAATATGGAATATATGTATAAAAAATAGATTTTGCTATGAAACAGCGCCCTGAGGGTTTTTTTTCTTCTTCTTCTTCTTGACTGCTGACACTGATGTGATATCCACATCTGCTTGAGGAAGCCATTGTCTCTTTTTTTTTGTCAGTCTCTGTCTGTTCAGTCCCTTTGGCAAGAAATGGACTTCCAGTCCCATGTGTTCGACAGCAACATAAACAACTCACAACTCAGTTAGCTTGCCTCCTTCACAAGAAAAGTGTCAAACCTCCGAAAAATTTGGAGAATATTCATCTCTTCCACATATGGAAGACTGGCGGGCCCGTGGCTTTGCAGGAAAGGCCGAGGCAAAGGCAGCAGCTCATTGGATCGTCACTGGGTCCAATGCTCAAGCCCGTTGGCTGTCATTGTGATCCTCCCGCCCCAGCGATCATTGGCTTTTCTGCACCCAGTCCCAGCTTTCATCGCTGTCTTTCCTGCTCTTCTCCGCTTCTATGATCTCTCGGTAGCGTCGGCGGAAAAAGCCCATCTGCAAAAGCAGAGAGAAAGAGAGAGAGAGAGAGAAAGAGAGAGAGAGAGAGAGAGAGAGAGAGAGAGAGAGAGAGAGCTTACAAGCAGGCAGGCATACAATACAAACACAGCATTGGATGTGAAGTGAGAGGATAAATCTAAAGGATATAATCCCATAGGACCAGCTGTTAAACATGCACTACAGACAGACAGACAGGGCGGCAGACATGTCTGTCAAAACACAGGAGATAAACAAAAAGTGTAACACACACAAAGTAACAAGTAGAAGTGATAATGGCCACTAATGCGGCTATCGCTAAGTGTATTTGTAATGATAAGAACAAGTGTCAGCGTAAGCACTCATGATATGCCTTATGGTCATTTATCTCTGTTTATTGATATGGTCCCAAGGCCTCCTCAGGCATTTCCTGAAGAGAGCGTTGCTGGACATGTGCAGCCCTTGTAAAAGGGGTTTATTTTGGCCCATCCAAGGTCTCATGCACAAAAAGGGGCGAGTAAGTGTGTGAGTGTGTGTGTGTGTATGCGGGGGTGTATCCCAGGACCAACATTCCAAAGTTTAGTTGTGGTATTCCCGCTGGAAAGCAAAGGAGTGGAAAAGAAAAGAGTTCTGTGAAAAGTGGCCCCCAAGAAATCAGGTCTATTGCCATTTCCTCTTTGAAATTGCTCCTTTTTTTTCAATGCACGCGCTCTGCGGTGTAAATTCTAGTCAGGTCCTGTGTTTTGTAGTGCTGAGGAGGGTTCGCACACTGAAAAAGTGACACCAGGTCCTGTGTTTTGTCTCTCTTTTTACGGCCGACTCCAAGCGAGCCAAGAGCTCGCCGTAAGCCCCAGTGGCTGCCGCTCCTCCAAGAAAAGCCGCCTCTCATCCCCCCAGCCGATGGGAGGAAGGGAGCGAGCGAGCGAGGTGCCCCTCACCGTGCCAACGAAGCATGTGACACCGGGACCAAATAATATGGCCTCACAAAAGCCCTGGGACCCGACGAGGCCTGTTTATAGGCTATTAAATACACACGAGCAATGTGATACCCATAAAATAATGCTCAAGTAACGTTAATAAGGTTTCCAGTCCGACTGTGTTGGTCAGTGCAGATGATTACCTTTAACTGGGGAGTGGTGATGGAAATAAGTATTAAAGGGGAGTGCCACTGGCTGTGATATAGTTCATTCTGTTTTTCAGGGAGAGTTTCAGAGAGCCGTGATGGCATATTGAAGCAGGTGTGTTAATTCTTGTCTCCGGCACCATAGAGTCAGACGGTGAGATCAGAGTCTGGCTCCACACCCCTGTTTCACTGAAGTCTCCACGTATCGGAATACAATGGCAACCTAACAAACGCAGGCGCCGCGGTGGTCTGCTAATTACGTTATGGCCCATCACCTAAAGGTCATGACCGCAAAGTTTTGGGGCTCGTAAAAATTGAAATGCTCAGTTAATGATGATTTCGAGTCTGAAATCTCAAGAGACAATCAAAAGAGCAATGTGGAGCACAAATCTAGTTGAGCAGTGTGACAAACAAACATAGAATGACAGAAATCAGTGAAACGAATAGAGTTTGAGCAGCTAAATTACTTGGAAATTGTTAAAGAATTCCTGGGTGTTTGGGAGCGGAGGACGGATTCTGTGATATCATCTGGTCAAATAATAAAAGTGTTTTTTCCCCTTCATCTGGCCTTGTGACTAAAGGGGTGGATCTGCTCGTATCGGTTCACTTGAGGTGAGGGAGGAGGAGCGAGAGCAGACTTTTTAGACCGCTGGGGGTCTAACTCCATATGGCAAAGACTTCACATGAACCTCACTCATAGGAAGACTTTTCCGGAAGATGGGTGAGAATATATGTATTAATGAAATAAAGCATTTTGTATTTTGTCCAATGAATGACTCCAGCGATTCTACTCTTTGATAGTGCGTTCTCTAACTAAAGGTAACCCCAAGTTGCTTGAAGATACCAAGAAATTTTTACTCTAGGTAAATAAAGAAGTACATAATGTACATTTAACCTGTCTGTCACCTTGTGGTTGAGCTTATTATATTAAACCACCCTGCATTACTCGCTAACCTGCTGAACAGTATTAGCAGTGAGTATTTTAACTTGTAATTTAGGGTGTTGGCTTGACAGTGGTCAGTTCCTCTGTTGCGTCCCCTCTTACCTTCCACAGTAGCACAGCCAGCAGGAGGAAGATGAGGATCCCGACCAGGAGGCTGATGGCGATGATCCAGCCCACCACGTAGCCCCTTGGCTCCTGACTGTGCAGAGCCTCGAAAACCAGCTGCGACCAGAGGAGAGTGGGTTCAAACTCAGGCAGCCAGACTACACACAGACACCCACTTGCATACACACACACACGCACTCACGCACACGCACTCACGCACACACACAAACACACACACACACATATGTGCACACACGTACACACACAGTCATATACACACAGGACCTTGGCCTTCCAACTGGCCGGAGTCATTTTAATCTGTTTCTGTCTTCGAGACATATTGAAAGGTCTGCGAAGCCAATGGACTGATATCAAAACAGAGCAGGCCTAGTAGACAGGCTTTTAAGACTGTATGAAATCATTATGTAATTTCCTGGATGATAATAGCGTCTGCTCTGTGTCCGTGTTGGATATGGACCCGCTAAGTGAAAACAAAGGGAGCAATTATGGTAAAAATGTTTTGATTTTAAGAACAATACTGTCTGGAAGCTGCCATTCTGGCCAGCAAGTCCATTAATTCTCTTCAACAAGACTATCCCAAATTTGACTATAATGTGATGTGATGTGATGCAGTATTTATATGAAATAAAACAGTATGGACAATTCAGATGTGCAAGCACAGAATCCTATATGTTTTGGGATCGGATCAGGGCAATCTGACACAGCGATCTGTTTCTATTGCTAATACGGTTTGTTGACATTTTCATGTGAACTCAAATAAATATAGTCTTGTAAAAACATTGGGCTCCATAATAAATTACCCCCTGATTTACTCCCCAAGCTGCAGAGAGGGTGCACAGTGACCCAGTAAATTATTCACCACTGACCCCTGGGGGAAAAAAAAGATGGCGTCTATGACAACAACAAAATAATTTAGCACAGGTCAAAAAAATGAAGCTAAAAATAGAGTGCAAACAAAGAGGTTCTGAGAATTCTGAGAAGGGAGCACGGTACGGTCCTTCTCTACAGGAATCCCGGGTGAAATTTCTATAAAAAATGGGGGGGGAGGGATCAGTATAAAGTTTATAACCGAGTGTCTGTATAAATGTGTAATACATAAATATTGATTCAGAATTTCTGCACCACATTCCTCAACTGTAGGGACCGGAGTCCTGCTGCTTTTTTGACAAGCTGTCCGGTTCAGACGGACTCTCCCACAAATACCACTAAAAGACGGAGAGGATATGGTGCATGGCAAGACGGCCTGCTGACCTTGAGAAAGGCAGAAGAATTTAACCTCTTAAATGTGCTGCCTCCAGCTCTTGGGCTGATAGAGCAACAGGTTCTGAATACGTCTGAATGCAAATGTAGCATGAAGCGACAGAGGGAAAGCTCTCAGTGGACCGAGTGAGGAGAGAGAGAGAGAGAGAGAGAGAGAGAGAAAGAGAGAGAAAGAGAGCAGATAAATCTCCTCCCTGTCACCCCCATGAACACTTTCCCACATTTCTCTCACTGGTCGGTCACAGGCGCCAGACCAGGAATAAGATTTCTTGTCACTCGCGAAAAACTACACATAAACAACAAAATAAAAGCCCCTGATGGAGATGTTCTGTTCTGTTTGTCCTGCGCCAAGCCACCGTGGTTCACAGCTTGACAGCCTTACAGGGTTAACGATAATGCTGTGCTATATCCAGACATGGGGATGGGGATGGGAACATGAAAATGGCCTTAATTGGCCTTGATTGGCTCTGCAACTGAATTGGGTATTTTAACAACTCGGTGCAGTTGGAACGGGCCTCAATTTCCCTGGATGGCTTTCCCACGGAACTGCTCCATCATGGTGCTGAGTGACTGGAATGGGGGGACTGGGGATGAGTGAGGGGTGGAGTGGGATGGGAATCAACACATTGGCTGGAGTGCTGAGGGAAGCAAACAGGAGATGAAGGGGGGGCTAGGGTGGAGTAGTGTTGGGTGGATGCGAAGACGCATTTATGACAGGTCTGAATTAGCCCGTAGCCTGACAAGACCCATCCACTCGATCCAGCTACACAACACCCACCCCCCACCCACACCCCCACCCCCCACACCACCCCTCTGACCTCCAACTCTAAGGGTCAGACGCCCAGCGGTGGGCAGTTTCTGAGTCAGAAACCCAATCAGCTGAGAGGTCTGCTGCTCCCCTCACTTCAAAGATGGCCCACGTATGGATAACCCGAAGGCATTTGGAAAACATTTCGGCTCAAAGTAACAAAACATATGTTTCTCATGAGTAAAATTGTATGCATTCACTCATTGTTAATTAAATTGTAATAACATACACATAGCTGTATTTATAACACAAGGATAAGTGTATAAAAATTATGAATCACTGGAGTTAGTACTGTCCTCTATCCCTAGTCCTACTGCTGTAGCCGCAGTCATGTCAGTCAACTTGCATCCCTTCCACCCGTCGCTCAGTGTCTGCACGGTCAGAGGAAAGACCGTCCTTGAGCGCAGCTGAGGGCTCCAAAAAGCAGCGCCTGCGCTCCCAGTGGAGGCGAACCCCTAACCCTGCCCCGGGTCCCAGCTGCTCGGCACTGCTTTAAAAGCACTCAAGGCTCCGTGCATGGGCCACTGGAGCGAGGACACTCACATGCCTCGCATGGAGCTCCTCTCTCTCTCAAACACTTCTCTCTTTAATTTCCCCCCAGACTCCTCAAAAAGGTGTCTGGAGACTCTGGGATTCCTGCTTCCTCAAAATAATTTCCTGAGTGTCAGCGCTTCCATGGCGCCTTTCTAATCACAGGTTGGTAAACAACACAAAGGACTGCCTGAGCTGTAAGGCTAATTGATGTGGCTTGTGAGAGCTGAGACGGTGACTGAAAGATTGAATGTCAAACTCACGGATATCTCCTCTGGTTGACCATAGGGCACCTCAATGGCCCTTTCATCCACTCGAACATTCCCTCGCGTCACAAACTGGATCACAGAAGAGCTATCCTGTAATAAGGCGGGAAAGAAGAGGACTTTAGTTTGTCCAGAACTATACTAGAAGTACTGTACTAGTAGCAATTCATTCATCCATTGTTCATTCAGCAAAATAGACAGTAACGTGAATTTCTCTTCTCGCAGCAATGTCCTTTGTATCCACATGTGAAGATATCCTATTACTGTATATATAACCAAATTACATAATTGAAATGGAAGATCACAAAGATGAGGCTACAAAGAGACTGGTTCGCATCACTGTATCAGAATTAAAACGATTTTTTATCCAAAACACATAGTTTCTTGTCATTTATTGACACAACCAAGTACTGTATACCACAACACTCTTACCCTCTTCAGTATTTCTGTGTTCAGTAGCATTCGCACATCTATGCTAAGAGCTTCCTCTTTGGCTTGGGAGCCCAGGCTACAGGAGATAACCAGACACGCTCGCCCAGGCCGGTCACAGTCCTGCGCGATAAAGAGAGACAAATATTATGGTAAAAGATTAGAAGAACAAACAGCATCAAGATAGACTAAGTGTTTCAATGAAGATCCTTTAGACAAAACACTGAAGACAGCAGGGAGGGAGATAACATGCAGGGTTATGGATGAACTTTAAAAGCTTGTTTAAACATTTGAGTTTGCTTGCTTTAGTGAGGCAAGGCAAGGCAAGTATATCATATATTTCATACATAGAGGCAGGTCAAAGTGCTTCACAAAGACAAGGGTAAAGATCAGTGAATGCCAGAAAACAAAATGACATAAAATAAAAATAGCGAACGCTGGAAAATAAAAAATATATAAATGATAAAAATAATATGAATAAAGTTATAGGTTCAGTAGTGAAAGACATACACTATAGATGCTACAGACTAAGGGTGCTCGATTATGATAAAAATCATAATTCGATGAATTTCACAGCCCTACTACAGACATACCAGGACTCTCCTTCCTGACTTGGTGAAGAAGGCAAAGATGGTGTGGAAGATGTTCTCTCTGTCCTGGGGGATGGTGCAAGGGGTGGGGTTCCTGTGCGGGGTGCAGTTACCCCGTCCCTCTGGCACCTGTAGACAGAGCACACACACACACACACACACACACACACACACACACACACACACACACACTTCCTCAGGAATGGCATGCACTGCAGCTGCAAACTGGTCAGGCATGAAGCATTAACTGACAAAGGACTTGAGTGACAAAAATAATTCGAGTACATTCCATCAATGTTTATCTACAGCAAGGCATACAAAATTTGTATTTCTTTAACTTACACCCC
>JASCQY010000031.1:18108632-18129659 GCA_030264315.1 Sardinella tawilis
CACACACACACACACACACACACACACACACACACACACACACACACACACACACACACACACACACACACGTATGTCTCAGGCAAAATCAGCAAATTGATGAAAGAGACATTTACGAAATCACACATATCACGATATTAGGGAAGGTATTACCCTTCATTATCCTCTTGATTGTCTACCTCTTACACATCAGACTTTTGTTTTTGCTTTCAATCCAACTCACCATGGCTGAAAAAGAGGCAATAAAAAGAAAATTCTGGAAGTAGCTACACTATATACTGTAAGTCTTCACGATTCAAAAAAAAAAAAAAAAAAAAAAAAAAAAAAATCCATATTTTCCACCACCAACTTACAGCACCAGGCACACTGTGTGTGGTTTAGTAGGATGTCACCCACCGTTTGACGTGTTTAGGCAAATGGCGCATGCCGTGCACTGCCAGTAAGTCTATGTCACTGCCGGAGCCTGATAAAGAGGCCATAGCATATTTGCTCCTCAATCAACGCAATAAATGCATGGCTATCTATAATCTAAGTCCAACAATAACCATGTCTGGCCAGGCCAGACTAAACAAGGCCCAGACACCTCATGGCCATGACTGCTGGTTCCACACACGTACATCAAACAAAGCAATTTGGCCAACTCAAACAGCATCTCGACTCAAACACAAATCTGCACGAAATGAAAGGATCTTTCACCAAAGGCCAGCACATGGGTGGTGGTGGTGGTGGGAGCTATGGAGAGCTGCAGTTGTCAGAGATGTTTGGGATTTTACGGCATGCAGGGGAGAAACTGTCAGTTGCTGAAGCATGTTCTCCTGGCCCCTCTGTTCAGGTCCTGTTGATTTAGTTCTGCACAGGACTCACAACACAGGTTCCCCCCTTAAATGTTAAATGTCAGTCGACCGTTTCTGAATCGTTTCAAAACTTCTGGCCATTTGTATATTTGAATTTCAGACGAGTCACTTTGCAAACGGCCATCCTTCAGTACATATTTTCCAGTGTGAATTGAGCCCAGGGGAAATAGTTTACGTATTGGTGGGTCTGCTAGACTCCCGAGTCCAAGCTATAAGAACCGTTTGCTGTGGCCTATCCCCTCCCCTCTCTCGACCCCTTCTACTAAACCCCAAGAATGCCACAAATACCAGGGGCGACCACAGGCACATTAGGTTTGTTTGGGTCTTTGACTTCAAGCAGAGAGTTTTCCCCTGCCTTTGTCCCTCTGTTGTCCCTCCTTGTTGGATTTTCATTCAAATTATGCAAAATAATAATAATATAAAAAAAAAAACAGGATGTAAGAATTTGTTAAGCGAGATGCAAATACGAAATGTGTGGGATCTCAGCATATGTTCACACAAGACAGCCTGCCCTGCACAGTGATCTCTTTCTCTCAATCCCACACACACACACACACACACACACACACACACACACTCAACAGGGCCTGTAGATGATTAATTGGCCGTCTTCATCTGCTTGGAAGTGTGTTTATCCCATTCGCACATTAGAGTTTGCCCAGAGATGCCAACTATGCAGGGCGACAGCAGATCCTCAATGCTCGTGCTCCGGCCCACACAGGCACATCTAAGCCGTTCGGAGCTCCCAACGAGCGCAGTTATGACTCGCATACAAAACATCCTACATGCCACAATAAATCAACCACACACACAACCATCTAACAGTCTTCTGGCCCCCCCGCCCCGTCCCCGTCCCCCCATCAACTCTGGGAATGATGCAGGCACCCCAAGAATGTACTTTTCTAAATAAACCCAAGAGTGTCACTTGGTGTCAGTGGAGCTGGTAAATAAACAGACAATTCAGTGTGTTTGGTGGTGCCGCATTACCGTGCTTTGTTTTTGCACACACAGAAAGAACAGCTGGCCAGGAATGACGGACAGCCGCTGTCTGCTGGAGAGTCGACACGCACGGCCTACATATGCGGCAGCTGCCACGTGAGCGGCAGGGAGAATCACAACAACATCTTTCTCCACTCAGTCGCTCAGCTGATCTCCTATTATGTCGCTGACATGACATACTGATGACACACCTCAAGTTGCCTGATTTGGTGCATCACTTTGGTCACGCATTAAAAACTGCTTGACAAAGCCGGTCACCTTCGCGTGACAAAGGCACCTTAGCATCTGTCAGTATTGTGGATGTTTTCAAAGAGATAGAGTACAGTTCAGACTTTATATGTATATGCAAGTGTGTGTATTTGCTAATGTGTGTATGTGTATATGTGTGTGTGTGTGTGTGTGTGTATGTTTTATGTGTATGAAGCAGAATGAACAGTAAAAAAAAATTCTTGTGCCAACACTCTTGCTTGCACTCTCAGCTTTCCCCCCAGAGAGAGAGAGAGAGAGAGAGAAAGAGAGAGAGAGAGAGAGAGAGAGTGAGAGGAGAGAGAGAGAGAGAGAGAGAGAGAGAGAGAGAGAGAGAGAGAAAGAAAGAGAGAGAAAGCGAGGGAGGAAAGGCCCACAGTGGCCTATAAATCTGGCCTGCGTGTAGCACACAGTCTTTGTGTGGGCTCTCTTGTCAGCAGCAGCTATTAGCAGGCGGCCCTCAGGCCACGGCTCCCTAAGCTGTGGCTCCTGCGCACAAATGAGCCAATTAGAACAGGCAACAAAAGGCTGACTATGCGGTAAGCGTGTGGCCTGACCAGGGACCCAGGGACACCATGGACCTGGTCTGTGATAAAGCCCTTCGCAGTCAGGGACAGAGCATGAGGCTACGAGACTCACTAACAGGCTCCAGGTTATTTACATCTGCTTGCTTTAGGGTGAGGATGTGTGGCTGACATATAATGAGGTGAATTCAGATTGGACACTTCCGTGCCCCGAGGGCTCCGAGACCCTGACCCGAGTCTGACTTTGTCTAATGGGCAATTAGCTTTATGCATTGTGTTGGTATGCATATGTTTGTATGCGCACAGCTGCAATCCCCTCCATTGGAATATTGAGGCCCTGTGCTGTCAGTTTGTTGAGAGCCAGAAATCGAATGTTTTACTTCATTTCACAAGTTTTTTTTTTTTTTTTTAACACAGGATGGAGAAAAAATGGAGCCAAGAGTATTTGACTTGGCAACATATTGATCACTGTGAATAAAAATAACTAAAAATAGATTTTTTATGATTGGTTGAGACGAGCGAAAAGTGGGGTGGCACTCAAGTTAAAACATTCACACAAACACACACTCACATTCGCACAAACTGTGCAGAATGAAGTTGGAAAACAACATGGTTTGGCTCAACAAATATGGGAAATGTTCACATCAAAAAACCCAGCATGGTCATAGAAACACACAACAAACAACAACAGCCATCACATGGGCAGCAGTCAGGCTGCGAGCTGTGTGCTACAGTACTGTATGCGCTGGTTCAAACCTCTGGACTCTCAACTGGCTTGAAGGGTCAGAGCCAAAGCTATTGGACATGAGCCCCTCCCACACACACACACACACACACACACACACACACACACACACACACACACAGAAAATCACACACTTTCCCCGCCATGGTGCAGCCATGCTTCAAGTCTGGGCGGATAGACTCACCCGGACGTGTGCGGTGTAGTGGTGACACTCTTGCTGGTTGATGTCCAGGCTGAGGGCCTGGCTCAACATGGTGGTCTGGTCTCGGCTGTGGGTGAAGTAGACCCGCGAGGGCTGCCCCTTCTGCCGCTTGTCCACATCAGCCGTGAGGTTGTACAGCAAATCTAAACACAGAGGGGTAGAGGTGGAGAGAGACAGAGAGAGAGAGAGGGACAGAGAGGGAAAGAGAGGGAAAGAGAGAGAAAGAGAGAGAAGGAGAAGGAGAAGGAGAGAGAGAGGGAGAGAAAGGGAGGCCAACAGGCAAGTCAGGGGTACAGTAAATGTATTACACCCACACCCACACCCCCACACACACACAGGACATGACTCATTGGTTCAAATACTAACACATGGGTTTAAACAGAAAGCGTCTGTGGACACTGCGGTTAAAAATAACCCCTTATATCATGAGCATTTTGCAAGGGGTGGCACTTGGTCAAAACTCTGAGTTAACAGGCTTAATTCCCACACTGATAGAGACCCAACACAACACCGGGCCTCGGGCCAATTAGTCCCCATTTTGACTCGAGTCTCTCGGAGCCTAACGGAGAGGAGAGGATAGCCAGCACTTAGGAGCTGCTTAAATTTGTAGATGTGAAATCATGTGGATGAAGTCAGGGTTAAGCAATGCTTGTTGCTTGTGTGGAACACCCCTACAGTGGCAAAGAGTTGCTCCTCATCCAGAGAGAGAGAGAGAGAGAGAATGAGAGAGGGAAAAAAATGACAAGAGAAGTGAAAAACTGCAGGTCTGAATCCTGGTTGCCTCACAGGGTGTTGTTGCTAGTAGAGGAAACTCTGGGAGGGGTTGTGCAAGGGTAGGGAACACAGTTCTTTCTCCATTGAAAAAAAGAGAGAAAATAAAATGAAAAAGTAACAAGGGATGTGGTGACCTCACTTCGTCGACGGAAGGGCGGGCGTCGTTAGGGCGTCACCAGGCCCGAGGTGCGGCAGTTTTCCAGTGGCGATGCCAGACGGACAAACAGAGCGGTCCTTATTCACGCTCCTCTCATTCCCGCTACCTCTTTATGTAACAGACCCCATGCGCTGTCAGTCACACATGAAAAACAAACCCCACCCAGCTGGACGGGCCATGTGCACGGCCAGTCCTCACCCAACCAATACAAACACACATAGCACTGAGGGAGCCCACTGACCACACCCACTCGAGTGTCACTACCCACACCCACCAACTGACCAATGACAAACCTCCACTCCAAGTCCTGACACCATCCATATTATGAGGTAATATTATGCATTTCCTGAGCAACGTGCATACAACTATAAATAAAATTCTACGACTGGAATCAAATTCTGAATCTGGTCCATTGGTTTATGAAGCAAACCAGATTAGCTTGAAAGTCTTCAAGGCACGACAACAGAGCAGCTCCACAGACATGATGGGCGAGAATGCAGATTGATGACAGATTGATAACTTCCTCACCAATCTGGCCTGGAACCTGTTTGCCCAGGAAGCGAAAGCAGGCGGTGACGTTGAAGCAGTTGAGGTGCTGAGGACCCTCGTGACACCAAGGCACCGTGATGTTGATGGAGACGGGCAGGAGGATGGTCACCTCCACTGTGATGACAGGCCGGGTCCTGTGGAAACAACATATCACATCACATCACATCACATCACATCACACAACAGGGGAAATAAAAGGATACAGGAACTCAACAGCCCGTTGGAATTCAATCAAACCGCAGTCCGAGATTTCACTCACCTTAGCAGAACCACGCTGTCGGTCATGAAAGCACCTATTGTTATATCTGTGATTAAAAACAAAGAGGGAAATACCATTGGTGTTCAGGGGCAAACAGGACACTTGCACATTGATGGGTAGGATACACCAACATGCCTTAAACTGATGAGTAAGGGAAATGCCATAAGTGCGCCACTGAGCATCTGTCGATTACTGATCCCAAATCAGCGACAAGACTGATGAAATTAAATCAGACCAGTTCCGTCTTCTATGGAACTGAGCTACTAAGCAAATGAATCATGTATTATTTGCCCTTGTTATACTTTTTCAGAGAAAAGCAGAGCTATGAATGGTAAGGTTTGTTGTTCTTTTCTTTCTTTTCGGTATACCCATGAATGTGCAAGTGTCTGGGGAGGAATGCTGTAAACAAAATACCACAACATCACGCGGATAGCTATCCCAACAGTGGAATGTGTTAAAAGGCTCCATCGGAAATTAAGACAGAACTACATTTCTTCACACTTGTCACTGCTGGAGAGTGGCTTATTTTTTTAATGTTGTTGTTACTGTTGTAGTTGTTGCTCCCTGGACAAAAAAACATACTAAGGCAAGGTGCTTCTGTGTTTGAGTCTATATGGCTCTCAGCAAATGGTTCCAATGTCTGCTTGCCCAGATATCAAAGCATTCCCAACAAGCTCCGATTTTGCACGGGTCTTAAGTTAAAAATGTTTGTGCCGGTCGGTAAATCTGTGCTGTGGCCCGTGGGCGTGCGGTGGAGTGTGCCAAACCTGGGTAGCCGTTTCCATCCATGTCCACATTCCCCGAGATGGACTGGCCAAACATCCTCAGGCCCGTGCTAATACTCTGTCCGGACAGTCTCTGTGGATAATCAATCAATCCAGGTGACAATCAGACGTATTGATCTCCCCACGCTGGGCTTCATCCATCATTGTCTGGGTTGAGACTCTGGAGCTCTGACCCTTCCTCACCCACTCATCCCATCCACATTCAAGGACTCCACTTGAACCCCAATCCCCTGTGTGTGTGTGTGTGTGTGTGTGTGTGTGTGTGTGCGTTGTCAGGACACCACTGTGTACCCCCCCACCACCCCTACCCTTTGCTCATATCAATACCCAAACACAGAGAGGGCTATTGGAGATTCATGTGTCAGCTTTTGATGGATATACTGCTACTCGATACAGCTAATCATTGATTGTCTGTGACGCTCCAAATGATCAGTCAACACGCTAACCCTCTCCTTTGCGTAATGCAACTCAATTAGATTACCAGTCTTACAATCTCAGCCAATAGTTACCACAATTATAAACAATGTATGATTCTTCTGATTGTTTTTACTACCACTAGAGTATATTTTCAGACCAAATACAGAGCATAATAGCATCTATGAATAGCTCTGGTTTGGAATGTCTGTGGCCAAAAACAATGACGGTGGGTGTTACCTTATGATGTATCAGCCATCAATAGACGTAACATTAGCAGCTAGCGGTGTTTGCTCTGTGGCAAAACCAATAAGCTTTTCCAGGGTCTTTCTGCTTGTTTTATGATGACTTTACACAGGGCAGAGACCCAAGTGTGCCTCTCCACCTCCCCTTCCAAAGACACAGTGCTGACAGATAGGAGCGATTACCATGGAGTATTTGCTGGTGATCCCCTTGGCGTCCCCATGGTAAATGTACACCGCACCACCATAGTCGTCTTCCTTGGGAGCCCCTATTGCTACGTCTACAGTAGAGAGAGAGAGAGAGAGAGAGAGAGAGAGAGAGAGGGCATACAGGAGTCAGAGAGACAACAAAGAGAGAGAGAGAGAAGAAAGACAGAAAGAGAGAGACCAAGAGAGAGAGAGACAGTGCACAGGAGACAGAGAGAACAGAGAAGAGAGAGAGAGAAAGAGACAATGACAGTGAGAGAGGGAGGGAGAGTGAGAAAAAGAGTGAGGGGGGGGGCAGAGAGGGAGATGAGAGGAGAAGAGATGAGAAGACATGAGACAGACCCAGCACCCCATCTGGAGAAAAGTAAACACGGCCAGTCAAAGGCACGACTGGAATCGCACGGCACAACGCTGCCCAGTGTGTGTCAGGACCCCCATAAACCCCCTCCTGTTTGCATGAAGCCTGGTCCTGCTTGGCCAACACACACCGTTAAGTCACTTAATAGACACTTAAGTGTTGTCCGCCCTCATAAAAGCAGCGCGACTTCTGCACCAGTGGAAACGGCTCCATAAAGAATGGGCTCTGGACTTACATGAACAGGCCCCTGTTCTGTCCAAACAAAACATGTGGAAAAACGGACCTTCTAACCTGCAGAACAACACTCCTTTGTCATGCTCTGCAGTACACAAAAGTGTTTTTAGATTCACCGCTTAAAAGGAGTTCTAGGAAAAACCTTGGCCATTTTCATGACTATTCTTTTGTATACTCCAGACAGGTTAACTTACCTCATTTACATGCGGATATTTACCAGCTTGCATTTCACTGGCAAATAACTCGACGTTACAAGCACACCGAATATCACAGGGGTCAGAGGGCTAAATCCTGGCACATGCAGGTCTTGTAAACACTAACACGTATGACGTCCAGGAAAACAAAACCCCCGAAATCGTGCGACCACCCAGTAAACCGTTCGGCCGTCCAGCGTTTCGGCGGGCGAGTCCTTCTTGCTGAGGCTACTGTAGCGCCCATGCGGTGGACTTTAACAAACAGTGGCGTGTCCTGCTTGCCTGAGTGGCTGCAAAGAGGCGCTTTGTTTGCTTTGGAAGAGCAGGTATTTGAATTCAGCACTTCACTCGTGGGCTCTTCAAGGTCAATTACTCTTGAATGATTCACAAGCTCAACCCTCAAGCTGTGGAGAAAACTCGAGCCGCTCTCTGCATATCAGATATGGAGGCTTTGCCATGAGCGAGCACCCTGAGTCCTATCGGAATAACAAGGAGGTTGTGGGGGTGGTGGTGGTGGTGGGGAGGGGGGTTTGTATGAACTGAGACCAGAAAATAACTTCAAGCTTCCTTGCTCTCGAGTGTACAGGCCTTGCCAAGAAAAGCCTATGATTGGCTCGCAAAGTGGCAGGAAAAATGGCAGGATATGTTGTGAGTGTGTGAGTGTGTGAGAGAGAGAGGAAGAGAGAAAGAGAAGGATAGGGAGAGGAAAACAGAAATAGGAGAGAGAGAACTGAAGAAAGGGGGAAAACGCATTTCCAGAAGATTCCCACCACCACATAATAATTAAAACAGCATGCCTTCTCATGTTCACTTTAAACATTCGTGCATCCATCATGCCATAATGAGGCGAATACACTCTCCGAAAAAGCCAGTCTCATTGAACATAAAACCCCTGACACGGCAGAATCTACGTTTGGTTCCTTCGCAGCCTTTCGCACAAGCGCTTCAGTTACAGCATCACCCAGAAGTGCGATTTATGGTGCAATTTCAGGCTGTGAAAGGCATGGGAGAGCAATGCCAGAGAGTTATGCTCTCTCAGGTTATTATTCACTTTGGGTCATTCGTCTCTCAGGAGGGATTTTGGACGCGAGCGTGAGAGACCCCCGACAAGAGATAAAAAGTTGATTTTACGCTACACGGTCCAGACTGATTGAATTTGGACATTTTTTTTTCAAGAATGTCCTTAAATAATGAATAAAAATATTTTTCAATACGCATCATGGGAAAAGAAAAATGTCTTTTGGGTGATAACGCTAACAAATCTTGAAGATGAGAGATGAGCAAACAGGCCCAAGTCAAACATATGCGGAAATCTAATTGAAAACATAACAGAGCGATACTGCGATAATACACACTGACCTTGGTAACCATCATCGTCGATGTCCCCGATGGCGGCGATGCATTCTCCAAAATGGGCGTTGTAAGCGTTGTCCCCGTTCAAGACCGCAATCTCATCCATGGCTCCCTTTTGACATCAAGAGATGGTTATTGATCAACATGAGGATGCTTATGAGTAATTAACCAAGCAGAAACATTCACCCCGTTTAGCCTCACAAAGAACAGGCAAAAGCCACACATCTCTCTCTCTCACACACAAACACACACACACCCACACACACACACACACACACAAACAATCACACACCAACCCACACACACACACACCTATGCAGACACACTTACATTGCCATAGCTGAGGTAGACAGTGACCTGGCCCTCATCCCGCTGATGGCTGTGCATGGGGGCTCCCACCAGCAGGTCAGACAGCCCGTCCCCATTCAGATCAACTGCACACAATGAGGAGCCATAGTAAGAGCCCATCTGAAACCACAGAGTCACAGAGGCACACAGAGCCTTGGGTCAGGTTATGCATACTGTACATACTCTCAACAGACACAGCACAGTCAAGAACCTTCAGAGAGCCTTTAGAGAGCTTTCAGAGAACCTCCTGTCATCGCCTAACTCTCCAAGAAGGCCATGAATGACGATTATGAAAACCTTTATGAAAGTCGTGCAGAAGGTTATTTACAAACATTATGTTGGCATGTTATGCTATGGGAGCCATTTGGCCATAGAGCAAATGGAGTCGGATATTAAGCACGGCTAGCGCCTCCGCAGGAGTTCCTCTCTTCAGGCACTTCTTTCCGTAAACATACAAACGCTCCGTGGAGCTCTCAAATAAAAAACAATAAACTTACTGTCATGCAACTACTAAACATATTTTGTCCATGATGCTTCCCAAAACACATGAGATGACGGTGAATGTTTACGGAAAGGAAACAAAACCTGGACCATGTTTACTTTGGGAGAGCATATACATCTCTGTTGCATCGCATGCAAATCTACCATTACATGAGGACAATGAAATCTCTTCAAATCGTCTCTTTCTGCAAACAGTGTGGTTGCTTTACCCACAGATCTGACATTTATGCACCTATAACTCTAGCTGAGTGTGTGTGAGAGTGTAGGCTACAACACCTACCATTTTCCCTGAGGCTTGAAAAGTTTTGACCAGTGATGAGCCCTCGATTCTAAAAATATACACCTGGGGAAAGGAGAAACACTGTTAGTAGTCATTTCGGCTCAAATTAAATTTCTTTTGATGTAATTAGCTCCTCTTGTGTAGACTAATTTGGGAGCTTCATTTGCAGGAGAGGCGAAGGGGACCAGATCAAACCGGTCCTCCTCAAGCTTCCTTTCAACAGTGCTTGTCTGGCACCAGCAGTCTCTGTCCCCATGCCAACCTGGACCAAGCAACTAACACATTATGTCATGCTACCCCACTAAGCTTTCATAAACACTTGTCATATGAGTAAACATTCTGATACTGAATGAATGTAAACATTCTGAATGAACCACTTCATTATCAAACTAGAATTAATCCCATAACATAAGGTAATATAAAACTGTACTCTGAAGCACATCATTCCAAATGAACAACCCCACTGTCAAGAAAGAACTTGCAGAACATATTATGTATGCTTCCACTTAGACTTCACTTAAGACTAGAGTACAAATGTGAGTCTTTTTTTTTGGCTAAGCAGACTACTCTAGGCTAGTAGGCTCATTAGGCTACCTTTCCACCCCCGCTATCCTGGGGGGCACCAGCAGCCACATCAATGGTGTTGGGGGAAGAGAAGTGCCCAGCAGCCACTGCATACCCTGGAGGGGGGAGGAGGGGAGGAAGGGGGCAGTCAGGAGGAGGAGAGGAGAGGAGAAGAGCAGGAGAGAAAGGAAAGGTGAGAAGAAGAGAAGAGAGGAGAAGCGAGGGAAGAGAAGTGAAGAGAAAAGTGAAGTTTGAGTGAACAGAGATCAAACAAACCGCCTGCTCTTGGACACTGCACTCTAAAATGGGTTTGGCTATGTCATGCCTTTGGAGTTTATATTAGTATTGCTTATATTACTACACTACGTTATATTGCTATACCACAAATACAGTGCCAAGAATGTAGAGAGCACATGAAACATCCAGGGCTAGAGTATATGTATTATATATATATATATATATATATATATATAGTAGGAAACATACAGAGCTGTTGGCTTTGCAAGTTTCCGGCTTTTTTAATGAGACATTTACGAGTTTACAAGGAACGTGGGAAATTCCTACCTAAATAGCTGTATCTGTGGGAAGTCACATCATCTCTGCCGAGTTTGTAAAGCGTCTTGGAAGACATGTTGAACACTTTCACTGTTCCAGTCCAGTAGTACGAACCTGGAGCCCCCATCACAACAAGCTCCTGAATCAACCACAAGGAAGAACTGTTAAAGAGCTTATTTACAAAGCAAGGGAAAACAATATCTGGGGTTTCTATTCATTTTTTCTTCATTCATTCATTCATTCATTCATTCATTGTCTTACCTCAGTGCGCTCTCACTGTCTGCTGTGAAAAGACACTGGTGGTGTGTCAGGACAGAGATGTATGTTTGTGTGTGTGTGTGTGTGTGTCTGTGTGAGGTCTTGGTTAACCGAAGGCCACAAAAACCATGCGGTGTGTTATCTTCGGCTAACCAGAGTGCGAGCGCAAAACGCCAGCTGTCACTTTCTCCTTTGATCCCTCAAGCGTGTCTGTGAACTCCACCATTCTACACTTTGAAGTTTGTCCTTTTCCCCTCCTCCAAGTTGCGGAGCGTTTGGGGCTGCCGACTGAACCAGAGTCAGTCAGTGCCACTCTAATCCAAGTTTGTGGCGGTGTTACGAGGGGGTAAGAATTCCAAAAGGGAAAAAGGCCAGCCTGGAATCCAGGTCGGCGTGCTTTTCCAATTTCCTCCTGCTTGTTTGCAATGGGAGTTTGAACTCGGGGGGGACAAGCCCCTTGGTTTTAACTCGCTGGGGTGCTCGGCTTACGAGCTTATTTGTGCCGTTTGGCATTGTTGTGTGGTGATCACCTCAAAACAGATGGGACGCCGTCCGCCAAACATTCTGGGGGCTTTCCGGACAAGAAGAGGAAGAAAGGCAGGAGGACTAGAGGGGGAAAAAAAAGCTTTGGTGCTCACGGGAGGTCATCACGGTCAAGCTTGCTCCCAATGCAAAGCCAGTGACTAAACTGTCACCCTCGGACACAAACGCAGGGATTTTTTTTACTTTTTTTGTCTCTGGCCGAAAAACCCATCTGGTTGTGATTGAGTGGCTCTGAGATCCTCATCCCAAATGTGTGCATCAGGGCCGGTGTCTCAGTATGAGAGGGGGAGATCTAAGGAATGACCCATGCTGAGGCTTTGCTTCAGACACGGAGGAGAGAATCAACTGACTCATACCTGACTGATTCTACACTTGGCGCTGATATCCTGAACACGTGTCGAGTGTTGCTGGGAACATGGCCGACAGAGAGGCCCCACAATATCAGTGTAAAAGAGGAAAACTAATAAAAAAGGACGATAAAAAAAAAAGCTCAACATCTTCGCTTTCAATGACAAAACATCAGTCAGCAACTTTGTTGTTATGTAATGTGCTACGAGCTTCAAGTTCAACATTAATGTTAAGCATAAGGTTTCAATTATTGTACTTAATGTGCCTCTCAAAATATCACATTCATCTCTCTTTCGCAGGTCCCTAAGCCTCTTCTCGGGTAAAATGTGGCAGCCATCTCCTTTTAAGAGTGGAAAGAATCTGTTTTCCTCTGAACGATGACCTTTGGACTGGGCATCACTTCTGTCAGGTATTGTTCTAGTATCTTCTCCAAACATTCTTGGATCGCACATTAATAGGTTGGCTGTACTTTAGAAAAGACTGCAAGACCATCCAAAGAACTCCACAAAGCCCTAGCGGCAAGATCAATTTTCCTTCGTCGTGTCATGAAAACACGTCAGAAGAACTATGACATAAACACCGCACAGAAATTCTGCCTTTTTCCACCCGTGATGGACAACACGGCACAATTTGTCAAGGGACGTCCGGATCGCATACCAATAAAAACATTGCCAATAGAAGCCATGTCATGTTACGCTGTCACAGAGTAATTGACACATTTTTTTTTCGAAAACACAAAAACATGGAAAAACCGACAGTCCATTCTTGGCACGTGCTGGGAAATATGTTGTTGAGAAGCAGAGCAACTGCAATGGAAGCAGCAGCCTTCAGAATCCAAGCACAGGGAACTAACTCTGACCACAGACCCATGAAATGATTGGACAAGCAAGGAGATGATGGGGGGTTTGTGTATGTGAGTGTGTGTGTGTGTGTGTGAGTATGTGGAGAGAGGTGGGGTGGTATGGGGGAGGTCACAAACAGCATCGAACAGACAAACGTGCACTGTCACTGACCTCAGTAAAAACGCCTGCTATCCCCGCTTGGCACGAGCCATGCTCTTCCCCATACATCTTCTTATGGTCTGCAAGAAAAAACAAACCACAAATTATTTCACTGTGCGCCTGAGCCAGCAGTAACTGGAGGCCTTCCTGCATTCCATATGGAGTTAGTCAAAGCTGCGGGGCTCGGGCCAAGAGGAATCTGGGGGCAGAAAGCAGTCTCCCTCGCCGAACAAACGGAGCTCCGCCACATTCAACAAAAACTCACACTTCGGGGGGTGAGGGAGTGAATGTGTACGTGTATGTGAGCGTGTGTGTATGTGTGTTTGTGTGTGTCTGTGTGTGTGTGTGTGTGTATGTGTGTGTGTGTGTGTATGTGTGCACGCATGTGGGTGTGCATGTGTGTGTGTGTGTGTGTGTGTGTGTGCACTGTATGTGTGTAGGGGTGAAGACTGTGCTCTCACATTACAGGAAAATATTGAGCTTGGATGCCTGCAAATGGTGCTGTACACACAGCAGAGGAGGATCTGCCTGAGCCGAGTGCAACAGCCAGCTGAGACGAACGCAGCAACGGAAGGAAGCAAATGACTGACGCAGTGACCCATGAGAGAGAGAGAGAGAGAGAGAGAGAGAGAGAGAGAGAGAGATGGAGAGAGAGATCTACATAACCAAAACAAATCTTGTAAGGTCCCTGGGTCTCGTGGTGCACAGCAGATGGTAATGGCGAGAGACGTTTTTATGATTTATGATAATGCCTTTCCAAAGGGAGGCTAATTGAACAGTGCTGTGTGGCACGGCGAGCTGAGGGACGCCCAATAAAAACAAGGCTACCACGTAATTTATGGCACGAGTCGAGCCAATCGCATCAAGCCTTTTACACGTTGTTAAAACGGGGGTGGTCCACACGCCAACGCAACGCAACATGGCGCTCTGAGCCTATTACTGTTTTTCCTCGCTGCGTCCATCACTACCGTCACTCTATAATCTAAACATTTGCCTTGTAGACCAGGGACTCCCTTATATCTCTTGGCGAGGGCTCGCGCAGCGCGTGTCCAATACTTTCAGCCTCGGCGCCTAAGCCAGCATGCGCCCTTGAGATCGCCAGGTGCTGCACCTTTCCAGAGTGTTTCTGCTCTAACCCTCACTCGCTCGCTCGTCCACAGACTCATATTTCTTCCACACACCACTTGTGTTATGAGAGAGAGAGAGAGAGAGGGGGGAGAGAGGGAAAGAGAGAGTGCGAGAGAGAGAGAGAGAGCACTTCAAGGGGCCGCTGGTGCCATCCATTTGATGCCAGAACATGGGAGCAGGTTTGGATGAAGGCGAAGCGCCATAACTCATCGGGCGATTCTCCCAGCCGCGGCGAAGGGGGAGGCAAAGGCAGCGGCAGCGGCGGCAACCTGCGCCATGACAAACTCCCTCTGCTCTTTTCCCCACCGCTGGGCCAAGGTGCGCGCTAAAACAAATCGCCCCCGTACAGAGGCTGCTGAAAGCAGAAGCTCGAAAAAGGCTCAAGAGCTTCTTCTCTCTACACCGCACCGCACCCCCCCCCCCACCACCACCACCACCGCCTCCTACTCCTCACCCAGTGGGATGGAGCTCAGCACCGTAAGTCAAGTAAAACTAAATTATGAAATGCTTCCATGACAATGCTACTTTTCTTTGTGCGGCCATGTGATTATGTGAAATTCTCTTCTTGCAGTTTATCTTTTTCACTTGCTTACTTGCGGTATGTGCCGAAAGTGCTAAAACCATTCCCTGTCCACAGAGAGAGAGAAACACAGAGAGAGAGAGAGAGAGAGAGAGAGAGAGAAAGGCAAGAGGGAACATCCTGTTATTTCTTGTCCGTGGCGTTGAAGCACAATATGTGTAGAACAATTGACCAAAACACCACAGAAAAAAAAAACCCAAGGACCCCCTTGAGGGACCCATCAGCCAAACACAATTACACATATAGCATTTAACTGTCAATCACAGATCATTCACTTACAGCACACTCTTTGATTGATCTCATTGATAAATGCATAAAATGCATAACAATGTGCATGTAAATGAGAGTTTGATAATGTGTGTGAGAGAGTTTGATGGTATACTCAACTGTATGTACTAGGGATGGGAATCTTCATCATCAAAGCGATACATACAAGCATCATACTATGTACTCTGTACTGTATATGTGTGAGCTTGTCTATCTAAGGAATCTACTGTATATAATGGGAGGCTAGACTGACTGACTGACTGGGCAGGAGCAGCAGGTGAGATGGACAGTGTTTGGGACGTACCTTCATAGCAGGGGATGAGAGGCTGCGTTGGGCCCTGGAGCGTGGGAGAGACGACAGAGCAGTAGCCATGGGGGAGAATGTGCTCGGACTTATAGTAGACATTCTTCCAGCGGTGGGCACAAGCCTGCAAGAACCAGGATGGAGAGCAGTCAACTCTGGCAGAACCAGAATACAAACACACACACACACACACAGGGACACATAAGTCTGTACACACAGGTCTGCACAAACAAGGAGGAAAAAAGTAAGAAGACTGGTAAAAAGTGCATTGTGACACATACATGCATACACACATACACACACACACGCACACACACACACACACACACACACACACATACACACACACACTCTTACAATAAAAACAGTAATTTGATCACTTCCATGCAAAAGCCACAGCTTTTACTTCCCAGCATTATTGCCAGCACTTATAATGGCAGCTGAAGAACAAGAGTTGCTCCAGTTACCGTGCTACCATGTAGCACACACTCTAATCATCTCTCTCTCTCACTCACACACACACACGCACACAGAAACATACTATACACGCAGACACATACACACAGACACAAAAAGACATACACGTGCACACACACACACACACACACACACACACACACAGAGTACATGAACTGTAGACTCAAAGGAGCAAAACATGATCTCATACAAACAGCTGTGCAAGTTCACTACATTAGTGTGAACATTGGATTGGCACACAGACAGGCCCATAGACATTCACATACAGACACACACACTCACAAAAGCAGTGTTAAGGTGCTCTAATTGCATAAGACACAGCAGACACATGGTAGGCACGGACAGGCCAGCTCTTTCACACATCTGAATGCCAGGCCAGGGCTGGCGTCAATCGGTGCCTTCTTCATGTCTGAGTGGAAAACACTTAAACCGCAGCCTGCTGGCCCAAACACAGCCCTCAACACAATGTCCTCATTGGCCAGGCAGACGGAGGTGTCTGAACATCTTAATGACAGACAGCTTTCTTCTCTGACAGCAACTAGGATCTAGGAAACTAGGAAATGAGGCTCTCTTTGCAATGTTGACGGCACATGGTGGTTGATGGTGGTTAATGGGATGAAATGGGATGAAAAAATGATGATAAGGGGAATGGTTTGACTTTGGCTTTGCCAGATACTCCCATGGCAACATGCAAAGTCACTTATTGCACCATCGAAGACATCAAGTCACACAGTAGCCTCTGCATGGAAATGCGTATCAGTGAATCAGTGAATCAGCCAACATGGCTTATCATTGCTGCATATTATTACTGTATACTTACTGTATAGTATATAGTATACTGTGTAGTACTGTATATACTATACATTTTTCTCTGACTTGTAAACACATTCACACATACTGATATGGCTTTGGAACAATTGCATAGTAGACTTGTGGCAAGAATGAAGGGATCCCATGAAGCATTAAGAACAAGGATCCATTGAGGTCATGGGGAGGAATCCAGTGAGTTAACGCACAGGGATCAAGTGATCAGGGAGGTCTACTGAGCTCAGGGAACTCTGCTCTAGGGCCAGAGGGGAAGGATCAAGAAGCGAAGGAGAAAGGCGGAGGAGTGGGGGGTCACCAAAAACAAATGGGAGGATTAAAAAGTAAGAGAAGAAAGGAAAGTCACCCCGCACCACCACCACCGTCCACACTCACAACCCGTGGCCTATTTCATGTCATGAACTCAGCCCCCACAATGAAGGGGCACCCTTCGCGTGCGCGGGGGGGGGGGGGGGGGGGGGGGGGGGCGCCCCCCCCCCCCCCCCCCCCCCACACACACACACACACACCACCCTGGGAACATCTCTGTTTTCCCCATTAAGTGCATCCCATTGAGCGTGCCACAGTGGGACAGGAATGCTCCAGCCGCTTGTTTCCCGGCCGCAGTGCTGGGATGTGTTGGGAGTAAACAGGGGCCGAGGAAGGGGGCCGAGGGAGGGGGGGCCCGTCGGCTCTCTCTGAGGCGCAGAGACATGGATGTGGTCATCATCTAGAGCCTTGAGGGGATACAGCAGTTGGGCTGTGCTGGCTCGACGCGGAACTCGGCTAATATTCACCAATGAGACTCTTTCTCTCTGCTGAGCGGCGAATCTCTTTCTCTCTTTTCTCTTAAACTTTCTCAAACTCTCTCTCCCTCCCTCTCTCTCTCTCTTACTCTCCATCTCTAAACCCTTCTGTCTCTTTCACTGGCTTTCTCATCTGGAGCCTTTCCCTGTCTCTCTCGTTCTCTTGCTGGTTTTTGCACAGAGGGGTTTTTTTCTGGAGTTATGTGGAGAGTGGGGCATACCAAATGAATCAGATGACTCTTTGGCAAAAGGCAACTACTGCTTTGGGAAACACTGTAACAGTCTCTCTCTCTCTCTGTGTGTGTGTGTTTGTGTGTGTGTGTGTGTATGAGAGTGTGTGCTTGCATGTGTGAGCGTGTGTATCTAATTGTGTTGGTGTGTTCCAGTGACGTCTGGTTTAGCCCACAACCCCTGGCAAAGCACAGCAGCACAGATCCTGGTGACCTCACGACTGAACGCCTTCAGCTGCAGACTCCGTATTAGTTCGATAAGCATCTCTCCTTTCGCCAGGCAACAGCAGCCCACTGTGAGCCACACCGGCTAATCAAATGGCTCAAAAACAGCATAAAACTAACGATTCCCGTAATGGGCTGGAAACGTGAATGTGGTGGAAAATAACGGGGCAATTAACCGCCGCAATCTGTTAGAGGATAAAGAGTTAAAACATGTTTTTCTCCACCGTTTTCTTGCAGGGCGCTTGAAGGAGCTTTTGTTTTTTCCCGACGACGTCAGGAGCAATAGAGTGTCCTGTCAGCAGCGGCAGTGCGCTCTGAATCCGCTGACGGCTGATAGGCTGGAGAGTCGCACAGAGAAAGCCGAGGGGGTGAGATGAAGAAAAAAAAAAAGAAGAAGAAGAAGAAGAAGAAGAAGAAGAAGAAGAAGAAGAAGAAGAAGAAGAAGAAGAAGAAAGACTCACATCTGCCAAACAGCCGTTCCAGGCATACAGCACGGCAACGTGAGGCCTCACAGCTGAAAACAAAGCAAGTGTGTCTGTGTGCGTGTCTTTGTGTGTGTGTGTGCGTGTCTTTGTGTGTGTTTGTGTGTGTCTGTGTGTGTGTGTGTGTGTGTGTGTGTGGGGGGGGGTGTGGGTGTATATGTGTGCTTGCGTGTGATGATCTGAAACACCGTTTTCGAGCAATTCCAAGTGTTGAGCAACACCAGCCGGCCACATACGAGAGCAAAAATCTCTGATCGTACGCCTGGATGCCATCGGTGCCTTGTGCAAGAGTGGGCACGGAGTTATACAGGAAGGGAGGAGGTGAGAAACCACAGCCGTCTGTCAAAGCTGCGTTTCCGGCGTTGCTTCAGAACAACACTCAGGAGGACTCAGGATATGTGCTGCCACAGCACATCCACCAACACCACCACCACCACCACCACCATTACCGCCACCTCTGTCACCATCATTGGCACCAACTCTTTTGGTCACTATCATCTGTCCACACACAAACAGGAGGCAATCACAACCATCCACTCAGACCACCCCTGTGTTAGCCATTACCCCTCTGAAGGTGCACATCAAGGCTGGAATAGGAAGGTTAACCTCCAACTACACAGGCACAGACACACCCTCACAGACACACAAATAGACAGACACACACACAGATCAACACACACACACACACACACACACACACACACACACACACACACACACACGTTCAGGGTCTGAGCACTCATCACCCACTGCAGGGTGTATAAAGTAAGTGAGCCTAATGAGAAGTCTGCCCTTGAGATTGGACCACCTCCGTGTGCGGAGCTGAAGACTAAACAAACCATTGGGAGCCAGCTGTCCATCCCGTGCTGCGCGAGTCACACTTTATCTCCGCCGGCACGCCAGAAAGGAGAAGGACACGTCGACGGATGCCACGCCATGCAACGCTGCGTCCTTGCAAAGCTTCAGCCCCCAGCCGTGGGGCAACTCATTAATCACCGACAAGGAAGCAATTCCACGTGGAGAGGAGAGGAGCGGAGAGAGAGAAGAGAGAAAGGAGAGACGATAAAAAAAAGAAAGAGAAGAGTGGAAATGCACACTGCAGCTTTTTTTTTTCTTTAACGTGCTCTTTCTCTCTCATGTTCTGTAGAGGAACACAGCTGGAGTTTTACTGTGTGGTGCCATGGAAAGATATTTGTAACAATGATGGCTTTGGTGCTCGGTCGTGTTTTACAGGGATACGTGGTTTCTGCGTAAAACAATTGCCTCGAGTGGCCAAATTTCCAGCACCGCTGTTTTTTTTTTCTCTTATTATTCTGGTGGCCTGACAAACAGATGTACACTCTCTCACAGGAGTGGATAGCAAACCTTGTGGACAGCAGGCTTGGGCACTGAGGGACTACTGGCTGGGGAGAATTCTTGTAGAGGACATGCACAGGTTTCTTCAGAGAATGGCATCAATTTCCCTCTCAGGATTACACAGTGTGTGTGTGTGTGTGTGTGTGTGTGTGTGTGTGTGTGTGTGTGTGTGAGGCACAGCCAATGGGGCCCCATTATGTATCCCTCATTTGGCATAAGTGCAACCAGAACAAAGGAAAACAAACAAACACTGTGGCAACATCATCAGCGTGGTTCATAATGGCTTCAACCAGACAGGAGCGTTTGTAATTTGGGCAGTTCAGGCGAGTTCGCATAGTCACATGTTAAGGGGTTCCACTACATTTTAAATGTCCGTGGACACATCTGAAATACTTAAACTGAAACAAAGTCCAAAGAGTGATCAACAGACAGAAAGACAGACAGACAGACAGACAAGCAGACAGACAGGCAGGCAGGCTGGCTGACTAACAGGCTGACAGACAGACAAACAGATAAGAAAATGGAGAAACAACGAACAGAGACAGATACAGGCCAACAAACTATTGAACAAATAGATATAGATACTGTAGATATGGACATACGGTAGATAGATAGATAGATAGATAGATAGATAGATAGATAGATAGATAGATAGATAGATAGATAGATAGAAGATATAGTCAAAAAGGTGAGAAAATAGAGAGAGAGTAGTCAAGATGGCAGTCATACATACCAGCACTTTCCCGTTGGGCTTGTTCTGCCTCGCCAAGCTGACTCCCATCCACTCGTCGTCACGGTCACCCTGGCAAGTCTTCCCACACGACTCTCTCGGGTTGTTGCCTAGACGACACACAGACACAGACACACCATTAGA
>JASCQY010000031.1:18136524-18146524 GCA_030264315.1 Sardinella tawilis
TCCGTCCCAAGCCTTTTGATCGTTATAAGCGGTTGATCACTATATCCGTGATCACTATAACCGGTTTCCACTGTATTGAGATGATCAAATGGTTATTATTATTGGTGATTATTACATTGGTTGCTAATATAATTAATCATATTATTATGGGTTATTATGGTGATTATTACATTTTTAAGTGTATCCATATTGCCTTTAATCAGATAGGACATTAGAGATAGAGAGAGATGGGGAAACAACATATATTTTATATCTACAGTGTTAAGAGAGTGTGTAAATCTCACCTTAAGTGTCCTCCCTGACAGACCCACGACTGTCCCTTCCTTTGGCTCCACGACTGTCGACATATTGACATCTCCACTGCCTGTCGTGTCAATGATGTCTACTATCTTTGGCTTCCCCTCTGTGGTCGTCTGTGTATGGAAACACGAATCAAAGTCAACACAAAGACCTATTCCTTATTCACAATACATTATCACTATACACAAGGTACACTAATGTTCATTTTGCTATGCCAACTTGGTGGCATTAAAAATATATATTGATGCATGGGTCACTCTGTTTCAAACCGGATAAGGTTGCTGTGGCAATCTCAGATTTCTGAATTATTGCCAGCATGAAGGCCTGTGAAATAAATCTGTTCAAATCCTTTACAGGCATACTATCTTTGGCTTTCATCTCTGTTGTTGTTAGTGCAGTGGCACACATAGGCTAGGCCTACATAATTGAATCCATCAAAAATACTGATTCCAGACAAGATTCAGAATGATTCACATGAGAAAGGGTCCAAACATCAAGGTTTCACAGCTGGCTCAAATATTATAGGATGACAAACGGGTTCTCAAAGTTCATTTTAATACGGTGGGCCATTTTATTAATGTTGAGCCCATAATGTGCTTATGGGGAGTCTTGAATCAATAAGACTCAATGCTGGGCACCAAGGCTCAAAACTCTGGCAGCGTCAGGAGTCGACAGCAACTCTGCCAGACTGACACATCAGATTCATTGACGGCTAACCGATTTCCTTGTGGTTGTTTGCCCTCTCCTGAAGAGAGAGACATTTCTCTAAGACATCATATCCTTCCTAGGGCCACGTGTCGAGAAAATGTTCGTCTTCCTATCATTTACAGGGCTACAAGTGACGTTGAAAGTTGTTTGAGAGTGGTGTCAATGGATAAATTTCATTATCATGCATGAAGAGCATTAAATTAATGCTAGGCATCTAACCGTGATTCTCTGAAGCCGTCTCGGCAGGCAAGAGAAAGCTCAGAATGTTAACTGTGAGCTTGAGGCAGCATGAAATGTTCAGACATCACTACTTCATGAATTGGGTAGTTGACACTTTATACCACGGCCTTACTGAAACATGAGACAAAATTATGTACTTCACGCTAGCTAGCCTAACGTAGCCACTGCTATTGTTAGCAATCATCACAGTAAAAGTAAAGGCAACACAGCTATCTAGATAGTTAGCGATAGCTCTAGTGCCCACAATAGCACGCACTGTACAATGCCCGTGGGGGCATGCTAACTGATATGATTACCATTTCACACGATGCATATTCTGACTAACATAACGACATTAGGTCTTTCTCTAGCCTGATATTGTTGGCTTATTTTTTCATTGACCAAGAGCAGCTAATATCACTTAGTTGGGGTTGCGATGCCGTGCATTATCGTTAACATTAGTGCGGCCTAACGTTAATGCTAATGGAAGAAAGCACCGGTCTTGCATTAGCTAGCTTTCTGTACCTGCATACCCGGGGCCCCAGGGTCCACACCGGTGTCGAGTATGGCGATAAGGACACCCCTTCCATCATAATCGGGATACCTTGTAAGGAAAGACGCAGAACCAGTCTCTTTTTTGGGGAGCAACCCATGAAAAGGGAATGGTTCTTCAGTGGAGTGAGAAGCCATGATCGGACAAAGTGACGATAAAAACAAAGCTAAGCCAGTGAGGCAGGAACGCCGGTACGGACACAGTGCAATAAACTGGGGAGGATTTTTAAAGGAACAGAACATCTTTTTTTTTTTTTACAGAGTGAATGTCATGAGCAGATAAGTGTCTCTGGTGGTAGTGGCAAATGAATAGGCCCGCAGATCCAAGCCTTGCGAATAATAAAAGCATTTTATTCCAAACACTAGGCAAGGTTATGGTAACGTTATGATAAGCCGCATCCAGGATTGGACACAGAGTAGGCTACTCACGATACACTTTTACTCTTTGCATAGACAAATATGGTTTTGGGGGTGTCAAGGCGATCCATAACGTCATGCACCCTACTAAAAGAGACACTCAGAAAAGATCATAAGGCAGGTCATACATATTTACTGAATACACTGTATTCAAAGTTCATGTAAAGATTTTATTGAGATGAGAATATGCAATGGCTGTCACTTATGGCAGTCTACCATTTTTGCCCACGCTAGAAGGAGAGTGTGGTGGGGAGAATGTGGGATCCTGCTCCACCCGTGGCCACAAAGTGAAATGTCATCAGTCAGACTTGCACAATGCAGTGTTCTCAAACTTTTTCGGTCAATCACTTCTGGACACTCTGGAGTCCCAGCTGTTGTTTGAACTTGTTATGCTGTGAGAGCAGCAGGATCTCATGCATATGTCACATTTTATAGAGCTGTGAAGTCATTAACACTGAATTCTTCCAGGTGTGTATATCTTAATCCCAATGTCCTTAACTACATGTAAATCCTAAACCATAGCTCTCAAAAGGCATCAAACACTTAACTGAGTCAAACAGTGCTGAACCCCATGCTGTAGTGCAGCCACAATGGAGCAGTACATAAATCCACAAAAGGGCTGGGGTTCTCCTCATGTTCTCTTCTATCTGCTGAGGGCATGTCAGATGCTGGCATATTTTGTGGGCAGTGGAGCAGTGTTCGCCAATCTCCACACAGCAGTGGAGATGATGTGTGGATTTCTCACTCACAGATGCGGACAAATTAAGTTAGGGGCAGGGCTACTGGAGATGTGACACGTTCCAATCATCTTATTTGTTTACTGTTTAAACACTTTTAAGAACTTAGAACGATAAGAAGTGGGTGAAGAATGCTGTGAAGAATGCTGTGGATGTCATATTCCTGCCCTGTTGAGATCAAATTCAAAACATCCATCAATGCTACATTTTTCCATCATCATTTTCAATCATCATTCCTTCCTTCATTCTCTTCTTGGCATTTCATTTATATATTTGTACCATATTATATTGCATATTACATAAATATTACATATTATTATACTGTAGGCTATACAGACATATCAACTATCAAATTTCTATATTTTTACAAGTAGCATTTCGTTTTTTGCCGCACATTGGTCAAATGACTCAAATCTACCCAAGAGCATTTTAAACAACACTACATGGAACTGAACTAACAGTGTAAGTAGGCTATCCCTGCATGTGTAGTTGCTGAGTAGGCTATTTCCTGTGCTCTCCAATGCTCGTTAACATTGATACGCATCCCACATTAGAGTAGGCCTAGCCTATGCCCTGCTGTCAAGGATTTGTGGTATATAATTAGATTCTGGGCTATTTAGAAGGAGTCAGATGTTAATCCTGCTGCTTTCATTATTGAGATCCAGGATGTACTTTGTAGGCCACACACACCATTCAATTGGTCCAGGCCATGTCACCTAGTGGTTATATTTTAAGGGAGGCTGTTCTGTCTAGGACACACTTGAGCAGTGGTTAAATGGGATTATAATGAGACTCTTACACTAAGCATGCAAAGGTTCCCAAATAAAGGTAAAAGTGAGCAAGGGTGCCATTCACATTTGCATTTCTTAGCCTAACACTGAGACGCGTGACCACAAATCCCATACATATCCTGTCTAACTTGAAGATGCCGGATGCCATTGCCGAAGAGGTACTCCATTTGACAGTTTTATAACTACGGCCAATTATAGGCTTCTTCTGTTACATATCCCTTTGATGACTAGCCCTCTCCCAAGGTTTGTTTCAATCGAAATCCTGCAGAATTTTTCTCAATCCCTGTCACACTCTCACAACAAAATCATACAGCACCAATCTGGGCACCCCATTTTTTTAACTTGTGTTTTCCGTCCCCTTGCTTACGTCACATCCCCAGCATTCAATCAGTTGTTGTGAAAACAACTTCGAGCCCCGCCCTTCGTGAAATGTTCTAGGTTGAACTGCCTTCTTTGCTGCGTGCGTGAAGGGGGGCGCGCTGTCCGGGACGTGGAGGTATCCTGATATGCTCTGGAATTGACTTGCGCTCCAGAAGGACTTCCCATAGATTAAATAGAGTAATAGCAATATTCTATATTGCAAAAGAAGCATACAAAGACGTCAAGCATGGCGGTCGAAGAGGAAGGGCTCCGAGTTTTCCAGAGCGTCAAAGTAAAAATTGGTGAGTGATGATGGAGTAGGCGGCCCATGCGCCTTTGCTATTTCAGATGAACGAGTGAAACACCACACTGAAGCGAACCCTGGTGGCTATAAGAGCTCTTTTTAATGTCATAATTCATGGAGACATCCGCAATCCTTTGGAGGTTGTGCTGGAATGAGTGTGGCACGAATGTGAAATATGCAAACATAAGCCTGAACTCGCTATTTCTACGATGCTAGAGCGCAAGAATCCCGATCGGAGGGTATATCAAAGCGTTTTCTGTTGAGTTGGTTTGCCATTAAGCAGCGGCGCATCCAGATGTATTCATGTTACACGACAGTTAGGCCGCTGTGCAGCTAAACAGCTTTGCCAAACAGTTTGTTAACGAAACGTTTGTCGGTTGGTTTATCAGAGCCAACCAACCAACATAGGGTCTTTGAGGACGAAAGCGATCGCAAATCGCAATGGTATAAATGGCCAGTGGACTACTTCACTTCCCTTCAATGGACAACATGGTCCATTGTTTTTTTTTCTCTAACTAACTGCGGAACAGTCAATTAATCTTTTTTGGATCGCTACCCGCCTTTCATTCAGTGAGAACAGCAAGCGTATTAATATTTGGGAATAAATAAAATTCAGGCACCGGAATAAATAAAACTGTGGCACACATTAGGCCACAACCTCTATGGCAGGCTAATCCGATAACACTCTAACGTCACATTTGCATGCCACCAAGAATACATGACCATGTAAATGAAACTGTCCTCCTGTTAAGCCTGACATCCCGGACAATCTTTGGGTGGTATTTTCTACAAATATCCTCCAACGTTTCCTCATTTGCATCATAGGTTTAGACCATAAACAATCTATCATATGTTATAAAAACATCCAGTTATGTGACATCTGGTCAGTATTCAACATATGCCATTTGTAGTTTTGCAGATTTGCAGATTGTTCATTGTGTGTTTAGTCCACACAGTCTGAGGTAAAGGAGGATGAAAATGATTGGAGCTGATTGGTGGGGGACATGCATAATTATTTCCCATAGTCTATGAATGAATGTTCTTGAAATCTTGAAATAGGACGAGGAGAGTAGATGATGGCTTCAGTCATCATTCTATCAAAAGGCTGTTGATAATTGACTTCAACAGCCATTCATAGTATCCCACACCTCATGCTTTTGAATGAAGGTGTCCTTTGGCTGGAACTATATAGCCTGTGGATCCATGCCAGCCAGTCAGAGTTTGTGTAGGGCCATAGAAATAAAGAGTGTTTATTTCTATGGTGTAGGGCTTGATCAAGTGCTGCAGTTTTACTGAAGTAATCCGTGGTTATTGTTGTAACAGACAGGATGCCACACTTCATTTGTGCCTGCAGTCTATGAGCCTGCAGTGTAGGGCTGTAACGGCCACATCCTTTTCTGCCGTGATAAGGGTCCAGAAGCTGATTTGCAGGTGTGATTTAAAAAAAAAAAATTGTTTGTTCTTATGAGATGCCGGCGGAAAAAAAAAAAAAGTCTGTTAATTGTGCTGGTGTCTGTATTGTGGAGTCCGGTGTTGCTAGGACAACACATTGGAGGAAATGGCTCCAAGCTTACCTTCCATCAAGTCTGCTGTGTAGGGTGGGGTGGGGTGGGGTGGGGTGGTGGGCAGGAAACCACTCTGAAGGGCTTCCCGTTTGGCAACTTTAGCACGTGTGGTTTACCATGCTGTGTTTCTTGGTCGCTCCTTGCTTGCAGATTTAGGTGGTGAAGTTTCATGTCCACCCATGCTTGTTCTGTCCTTGCGTCTGTCTTTGTTTCTTGGTTGTGCTCTTTTCTTTCTGTGCACACATTTCCAGCTTAACTTTGTCTGCCCTTGTGTGATTACGCATCGCTAAACATATAGTACATCATGCTCAATTCCTGAGTGATGTTTTCTAATGTTGGGTGTGGATGCTGAGGCTCATGGGGCTTGATGTGGACCCCAAAGACAGTATCTTCATAATGTGCGGAATCTCTTACTGTTTGTTGGTAAACCACACAGGGGAGTGATCATCTACGAAACATAAGTAGAGTGAAAAAAAACATAGCCTACTTTCTCTTTCTGTTCAAAATGGGAAAAATGAGCAAACTAAACAAACATGCAAAAAGAGAACAAATCCTATAGACGTATTGAGACATCATTACACTCTTGTGAAGTATAATAAAAATGAATACAATTCTTACTAAGTCTAAACAAAGGAGTGTGAGTGTGATTAGAAGTCTGTGCAGAAAGTCAGCTAGAGCATGTTACAGAAATAGAATTGTGCGGCTGGGATTTGGTTTGCTTTCAAAAAGAAAAAAGAAAAAGAAGAAAAAACGGCTTCAAATTGGCAAACCCCAACAAGACATCTCTAAGTACGGTAGATGTCTGGACATGTAGCTGGACGTATTTTCACACTTTTTCCAATGAGGAGCACTGAAAGCTGCACTATGAAAGCCACCAGCAACCCAAGTGTCTAAGGAAACATTTTTGCGAAACACTTCATCAAAGTAATGTTTTCAAACATGGATGATGTTTGAAACAATTGGAGATTTCTAACCACATTTCACAATGTTCTCAGCCCAATGCTCTAATGTCCAGTGTTGTTTCTCTTATAAATTGGCATCAGTTGGATTGAGTTTGTAGTCCTGATGATATCCAAGGGGTGGGGTGAGGGGGCAGGATGCACTGAGAGGAGTGCACTGGGTAGGGAATGGGATTGGGGGGGGGGGGGGGGGGGGGGTTTTGGGTTGGTTTGGGTTGGGTAGGGGGTTGGGAGGGTTGATGTCATAGGAGGTTGACTGTTTACTGTTTATTGCAAAAAAAACCTAGAGGGCCCTGAGGGCGTGGAGATCCCCGCTGGCTTTAGGGCCGTGTCGAGCACGCTGTTAATTAAGCTGCGCTAAATGGACAAGGGCTGTTAATTAGGCCCCAGTCCACTGGCAAACAAACGCTGCTTTTGTGAGGCCTTCTGACTGGAGGCGAGCGACCGGGTCCTGGCTGTGTGGGAACCAATGGCTTTATTGGCCTCTGTCTCGATCACTAGGAGTTAACTATCTCCGGCAGCCCAAACAGCCAACAGAGTCCCATTCCCACTGCAGGGAGACGAGCATGTGCTGTACGTTATATAGCCTAGATAGACCATTTTAGGTTCCAGTTCAAAAGCTGGTCCGCAGGACTTCCTGTTTAACATTTTCAGCGTGTCCGAAACGGGAAGGTAACGTCTTGCTGCCTCGCTGCCTTCACTGTCTAAGAAGTTACCCGCCTTAGAAGATATCAAGGCACCGGCTTAAAACTTCGTTTTGGACAACCTAGCTAGATAGCTAATTAGAATGCTGTCTTTTTGTTTATTTAATTGTTCAGGGACTGTTGTCAAGATGCCAACATCTGCCGACTGTGCATAATTCTATAGAACGTTGGACGCTGTAAGGCAGCATGAAGGATACATCTACGTACTCTATGCTTCCTGTATGCTTCCTTCCAAATTGGGCAAAACTAAGGTACCTTAGAAGGCAGCATTTTATGCATTTTTATGCATTTATCTGTTTCAGACGTGCCTTGCTGCGTGACCCAGCATTTTTTACCCCGCATTTTTAACGTTTCGGACACAGCCTTTATGTTATGTAAATGTCACAGGAAGTAGTTGAGGACCATGATAGAAAGTTCAAGCATTGTTTTGTCCAGCTACGGATTTAGAAGCTGAAATGGTCTACAGTGCCAGCTCTGTTGTAGGCATGTGTTGCAAACGCACCTTCGTCTCTCGTCCCATCATGTACTCGAACATCACCTTCCTCAGGTACTCAAACTCGGTGGGCTCGTTGAAGGCACTGGAGCTGTACTGGGAGGCGTCTGCGGAAGAGAAACAGCAGCGGCGGTCGTTAATGAAGGGCCACAGTCCTGCTAATGGCCGGGACCAAAAGGCAACAGTCAACACCACCAGTGTTACAAGAACCAGACATACACAAGCATGCAGGCAGTGACAAACAGCAGGGCCAATAAAACACCTCCATAAACGTCCCCTTCCCTCTCTCCCTCCATCACTCACTCACTCTCTCTTATACACACTCACACACACAAACACATAAACACACACTTTATTTTCTTTGACTCTTTCAGCCTTTATCCTAGCAACTTCGTCCCAACATACACATGTGCATGCGCGCGCCCACACACACACACACACACACACATGCACACGCACACGCGCACACACACATATGTGTTCAAATTTAAGAGAGCTCCATGCTAGCACCATGGACCACTCAGCTGCGTGTCAACACCCAAGTGTGGTGTGTGCTGGGCTGCAGTAGGGGCAGAGGTGATGATGGGTGTTTGCGCTTACAATGGGGGAGAGAGAGAAAGAGAGAGAGAGAGAGAGGGAGAGACAGAATAAGAAAGACAGAGAATGAACCCCACTCACACTGGTTTGTTCCCCTAAACGCTGGATTCTTCTGTTTGTGTGTGTGTGTGTGTGTGTTAGTGTGAGTGTGAGTGTGTGGGCGCGCTCTGCAATAGTGGGTAGTTATTGCTCAGTAAGCCTCATGGTGAGAGGGGGAATACATTTAGTGACACTAATGCCTTTTATCCTCACATCGTTGGGACAAAGGCATACTAGTACAGCAGAGACAGAGAGAGAGAGAGAGAGAGAGAGAGAGAGAGAGAGAGGGCTCAGCCTGCTGACTGCATGGGACTGAGACTACTGGAGAAGAGACCCACTGTGTTCTCTCTCCACTCTCCCACTGACTCGGTCGTCTCCCAGCTCAGGGACAGCGCCATAAATCAGCAGGCCAGCAGGGTGTGGACCGAACCGTCTCCAGTCGGACCCGCTAGGTGTGTCGCAGCTTTTAAAGCCATCTCAACAGCCTTGTTGTTTCGCCTCTGTTTCTTTTCTTTTTTTTTCTACTGCCCTGAACAAAAAGGACATCTTTGTTAACAAGCGTGTGCTTTATTTAGAAGCTGGCGTGCGAGTTGTTTCCGCTACGCTATTAGCAAAGGCCAGGTCTCTCAACACCACAGGCGAGGACAAATAACAGTGAGGCAGCTCAAGCATGGGTGGATTAAAGAGGCAAAAATCACCCCAAAGGGCTTTACGTGTTTACACACTAAGCACTACACTGTCCAAATATGTAGCATGAGCAGACCGAGAGCATGCTGGAGGGCGCAGCCAAGAGAGCAAGCGAGAGAGGGACAACATGGTTGAGTGGAAAGAGAGAGAGAGAAAGCAAAAAAAGGCAAGAGACGAAAAATGGAAAAAAAGAAAGAAAGAAAAAAGGCAAGAAAGAAAGAAAGAAAGAAAGGAAAAGACAAGAGAAAGAAAGTAAGACAAAAGAGAAGAAAAAAAGAAAGTGTGAGAGAGAGTTCCGAGAGATGACGAGAAAGCCAGCACGGCGTCCAGGCTGCATCTGCGCGACCCGACCCTCATGGTGATTAGGCGCAGGCCTGTCGCGTCCCTGGGATAGAGCTGTAAAAACTAGTCTAGCTCCGCTAGCTCCGCTAGCTCTTCTCATCTGACGTTCCACTCAGGCCTGTTTACAAGCACTCGCACGTTCCTTCCACACAGCTATTCAAAACACTCGCTTGAACCAAACTCTGCACGATGACTACTGATATATGACCCCCCCCACCCCCCACCC
>JASCQY010000031.1:18157396-18174948 GCA_030264315.1 Sardinella tawilis
TTATTTTCAAGACAGTTTTTAAAGGCTGATGCCTGTAAATTTAAACTGCCTAAAGTGATTCATGGTGCCTGATTTTATACATTTCAATTGTACCGACTGGTCATACAGTAGATGACAGAAACCTACTTTCAAATTTTAACCACTTCAACCATAACAATGAAAGTGCAAGCCCTAAAAATCACATCAAAATGATGTACTTTCGTTATGAACTGGCATTGGCAAATTACCAGTTTTCACTTAAAATGCTTTTACTTTACAAGGATAGAAGAAATTTAACTGTTCTGAATATTCTGTCTGTGCTTGTGTGACCTGAGCAAGATTTTTTTTATACCTGCAGGATCTCCTCGTACCGCTGCACTGTCCTCTTCAGGTCATCCTCCTTCTGGACAATCACCTTCTTTAGCTGACTGGCTTCCTCCCGATGGCTGTCCATCAGTTCCGTTTCCACGCTCTGGGCCTTCTCTGTGTGGGGTGAGGCGACAGCAGGGAAAACCTCAGAAAGCACAGACAGCCAGGAGCTCTTCCAAAACCACTCACTCACTCACTTCCTACTTGCCAAAACAGATGAACTGGCAATGTGAAGGAAACATATGGTAAACCTGCCAGAGTGGAGGCTGCAGATTTTTTTTGTATATATTTTTTTACATTTTCCTGAATCTAGCTATACCTCATTAAATTCTGAAGCCCTTATTCAGTATTTCTTAAGGTCAAATGGAACTGAATAAAGACTACTTTTGTAAATGTTACAATAATTTAATACCAGTCGTGCAGGAGCAATGTTATAAAAGATTTGTGAAAATAGTTATTTTTATAAAGTCTGACTGTTTAATGTAATACTTCTTTTTTGACTTCCAAAACACAAAAACAAAGACTTTTCTGTGTAGTAAACATTCCTCTTTACCAATGGTCTCTTTTATCGATGTCTCCAACTCCTTCTCTTTCAGTGCCATTTGTGTGTTGAACTCCCTCAAAACCTGTTTAAGGGCCGAATTGTGTTTCATTTCCAGGTCCTCGATTTCCAGCCTGTGAAGAAAACGTGGAGAGTTTCTGAAAAAAGAATCTCTCAGAGGAGATCTGTGCTTTTGCTCAATATCACAAACACCATGATAAAAAAACTACATAAAGTGGACATTGCTTCTTTTAAAAAAAAAATTGTGGAAGACTTACTTTAACTTTTTTTCATTTTCCTCTGCCATCTCTCTCTTCAAGTGCTCCAGCTCCTGGTCGTGCTCCTTGCGAAGCGAGCGAAGATCTTTCTGTAATCTTGTGAATTCCTTCTGAATCTTCTGTCTTTCCTGCTCAGTCTGCGCCAGCTTGCTCTTCAAGTGCTCTGGACTGTGCTCTGACGAGCTGTCGCTGCCGTCAGCATCTCCATTTCCCTGAGAAGAGTTTTGATAGACGCCTAGAAGGCCCTCCTTTTCCTCCAACCTTTGTGTTAGTTGTAGAAGCTTCTCCTCGTACTCCTTCACCAAAGCTTCTTTCTGACTCTCCCAGTCTGCTTGTCCCTGGGTAGAATCACCCACAGGTTCTGTTCCAAAGACGCTATGGTTTTGTTCAGCTACACAGTGTTCTGTCTCGATTAGTTTTGCCTCTGACTGTTTAGTATTCTGAAGCTCTTGCACCAGTGAGGTCTGTTCTGAGAGCTCTGCCTTAAGGCGGCTGATTTCAGCTTGATGGTTGGCATTCTGCTCCTGAGCTTCTTCAAGCTTCCCCTGGAGCTCCGTAAGGCTTTGGAGGATCTCCTCCTCCTTGGGGCTAACTGTCGAAGCACAACTTTCTTCCTGAGATGTTTTGGTTTGAAGAGCTGCGATTTTATCCTCATAGCTACCCCGCAGGCTCTCTAAACATTTCTCCCTCTCGAGGTTGTCTTTTTGATGAAGTTGCTCGAGCTCTCGTTCATGTTCTTGCCTAAGGTTACAGAGGGCTTCCTCCAGGCCCTTTTCCTTCTCCTCTAGAAGTCTTATTTGCTGCTCCTTCTCTGTCTGGCTCTGCTGAACATCCTGCACCTGAGACTGCAGGGTCTTGATGGCCTTTTCCTTCTCCTCGATCTGAGAAGTAAGCTGTTTTCGGATGATGCCGATCTTCTGCTCAGCTTTCTTCTTCAGGTCGGCCACTTTCCCCGAACTCTCTGAGGCCTTCTCCTCTGCCATTTTCAAGGCCTCCTCCTTCTCCCTTAGCATCTCAGTCTTTTGTTTCTCGAAGTCCACTCTCTGACACTCAAGTTCTTCTTTGGTAGCTTGAACTTCTTTCTCCAGAGACTGGAGTTTTCCCTCCATCTCCTGGAGAAGATGACCACTGTGAGAGGACTGCTCTTGTGCCTGCTGTACCTGCTCCATAATCTCACGCTTCTCGTTTTCCCCGATGTCCATGTGCTGCTGCAAGTCTCTCTTCAACTGCTCACACTCTTTCGTCCGTATGTCTAACTGCTCTTCCAAACCAACAGCTCTCCTGGTGCAGCTTTCAAGGTCCAGGGCCAGAGCAGTAACCCTTTGCTCCTTCTCTGAAAGAGCTTGGTCCATCTCTGACTTGCTGATGGACTGATTGTCAAGGCTGGCTGTTAGTCTCTGCACATTATCTTCTTTCTCTGCCATTTGCTTTTCCAACTCCTCTATTCTGGCTTGCAGAGATTTTACAGTGTTATGGTTGTCTGTGTACTTGGATTCTGCTTTTGTTTTGAACTCTGACAGTTCGTTCCTGAGTGTCTCCTTTTCTTGTAGTGCCAGACTTTTTTCTTTATTAAGGGTTTCCATGGTCTCTTCCATCTGGCTGCTCAGTGTTTGTTTTTCCTCCATGTGCTGTCGTTTCAGCAAAGATATGGCTTCTTCCTTGTCGGCAATGCTACTAGCTAACTGAGACTTCAAGTCCTCAATCTTGCCTTCTAAATTACTGATATGTAGTGCATTTGATTTGAAATTTTCTGAAATCAATCTGTTTTCCTCAGTGAGCTTTTGAATACAAAGTTCTTTCTCTGAGAGGATTTGAGAATTATTCTCTGATGTTTTCTGTAAAGACACCCTCTCATTTGTTAAGGCTTCAAAATTCTCTGAATTTTCTCTCAGTTTTACATTCAGCTGCTCAAGTGTTCTACTCAAATTAAGGTTCTCCTCTTCCCTTTGCTTAAGTACTCCCTCTAAAGTGCAAATTTGATCAGTTTTTGCTATGATGATATTTCTAAGGTTTCTGACCCTTTTTTGAGTGCGTACAACTTTGTCTTGAAGTTCTCTCACTCGATTTTCCACATTCATGCAAAGCTCATCAGCACATCCTTCAATTCTTGCCTGGACATCTCTACAATGATTCTCCAATTGTGCATGCATGGATTGAACATAATTTTGAAACTCTTTTTCTTTAACTTGTAGTTCAAGAACTTTATCTTCCAGCTTCTTTTGGAAGTCCTTGCCTTCCTTATTACGAGAATCTTCAAGGACACTCAGCTTATTCTGTGCATCTTCAAAATTACTCGAGAGCTTCTGTAATTTTTCTCGACTCTCCTCCTCCAACTTGACAAACTGGTCTTGAAACATATTTCTTTCAGTAAGAGCCTGGTTGAGATTCTTTTCAACTGATTCCACCTGCTCTTTGAGCATCGCCTCTCCTTGTGATAAACTGTCCAATTTGACAGCGGCCTCCCTCAGCTCTGCTTGTAGCTTCTGCACAGTAGTCTCTCTTATGGACAACTCTTCCCTCAAGTCAGCCATCTCTTTGACAACTTGCTCCTTCTCTTCTCTGCTGACACCAAGTTGTTGAGAAATCTCTTCCAGTTCTTGAGATTTTTCCTGGAGCTCAAGTGCATGTTTCTCCTGGAGTTCTTCCTCTTGTTGGCTGAGCTTCTCTTGCCAATTCTGAGCTAGTTGTTCTTGTTCCTGTCTCTTAACCTCATTCAGTTTCTCCAGTTGCTCTTTGTGGTTGGCCTCCAAGTCAGATATGGCACTATTCAGTCCCTCTGAGCTAGTTTGGGCCATCTCCAAGATCTTTTCCTTGAGTTGCTGTTCTTTTTGCTGCAGTTCTTTCTCTTTTTTCGCCAGCTCTCCCTTCAGTGCCTCTTCACTTTCCTGTAGCTTTTTCTTAAACTTTTCCTGCATCTCTTTGGCCTTATTGCGAACTTTCTCAGTTTTGTTCTCTTGGGACTTTAATTTTGCATCCATGTCTTTTTTAATATTTTCCATCTTCACCTGATGGGCTTTCTTCTCCTCATCCAGCTGTTTTCTTATTTTATTCTCCTCTTCTTGTATGGCCTTTAATTGGTCAGTGTGGGAATTTTCTTTTTCAGAGATCTCCTGTTTGGCTTTTTCTACTTGGCACTGAACCTCTTGCAGTTCTTTAACCTTTTGCTCAAGTAGGTCTGCCTTTTGCTTGCATTCACTTTGGGCACTTTCCAGGAGCTCTTTAAGATCCTTCACTTCACTCTTCGACTGCGTGAGCTGGACAGAAATCTCCCCAAGGCTGTTTTGCTGTTGTTGCTTTAGCTCCTCCAGTTCTTTTGCCAATGAGTCCTTATGCTGCTGAGCCTTCTCCAAATCTTCTTTCAAATTTTTAGCCTGTTGTTGATGTTCATCTGCTTCTCTCTGTTTTTCCTCGAGAATCATCTTTAACTTCTCAAGCTCTTCTTTCAGTGTTTTCTCCACTTCTCCTACTGATTGCTCATGCTGGTGTTTTATGCTCTCCGTATCTGCTTGATACTTTGCCAGCTCCTCCTGAAGCCTTGCTTCAAACTCTTGCCTTGCTGTCTTGCTGGCCTTTTCTGCAGCTGCAAGTTTCTCCTCAAGAAGCTGCTTATTCTTGGCAACCTCTGAGAGCTCAGAAGACAGAGCCTCCAGCTCAGTCTGCTTCACATCCAGCTTCTCCAGCGTCTTCTGGTTCATGTCTTCAACATGGGCATGGAATTGTAGCTCCTTGTCTTTCAGAATGGTCTCCACTTCTGCTCGGTGCTTCTCCTGAAGTTCTTGCACAGAGGCACTGTGTTTCTGGTTCAGGACTTCTGCCTGCTCAGCTTTACACTTCTCCATGAGGTCCTGGTGCTTCTCCTCAAGGGCCAACAAATCTGCCTCGTGCTTTTTCTTCACTTCCTCTATCTCCGATGAAAGCTGGCTAGCCTGGACGCCTTCCTCCTCCGAGTTTCTTGCCAAGGAGCTTTCCAGTTCGAGTATTTTCTGTAATAACAGATTTGTGAATGTTAATGGAAATATGTGCACACCGTTAGCAAAACTTCAGATATCAGACTGTGCATCAAAGTATTTGAACACCCACCCCGTCTTCCCCTACTCAAACAAAAACACACAAAAAATGTGAGAGGGTATTTTATCCTCAAAACGAACCCACAATTTCCTGTATCTGAATTCAGATCAAAGTTGTGCCAATTACTGTAATTCTCACAGGAGCTTCTGAAGAACCCATCAAGAGAAAAAGATTGCGTAGGAGGTGAAGTTACTGCTGACAAACTCACAGTTCTGGCCGTCTCCAACTCCAGCAGCAACTCCTTGGCCTTATTCTCTGCCTCTGCCTGCAGGGCAGTTTTCTGCAGCTCGGCCTCCTCAAGTGCAAGAGAGGCCTGTTGCTCCCTTTCCCGAGCCGTTTGATTAGTCTCCTCCCGACACTGTTCCTGCAACAAAAATACAGAAAAAATATTGACATATTCCCAAATATTATTGTACTGCTAAAAGCTTCTGTGAAGATATTAGAAGAATATATAGAAGAAGGTAATGAAACTATTGTGAGAGATTCGTGAACTGTGATATTTTGATAACATATATCGCTAACAGATCAGTAAGGGGTTTACTTCAGATGTAAAAACAGAAATATGCGATCTGGAGTTTGCAAACATACCACAGCCTGATTAATCTGAGCTTGGAGTTCCTGTTCTTTGCTGGCGAGAGCTTCAGCATGCATTCGCTCCAATTCTGCAATTCTGTCCTCAGAAGACTTCTACAGGGATGTATCAAAAAAAGTAGACACGGAGGAAAATACAAACATTTCCAATTCAAAACTTCCAATCTAACTGAAGACTGATACGCGAGTAATTCACATCTCTAAAACTCGAATGGACATGATAGACAAATATTGTGCAACTAAAATGCAATATTTTGAGGACGGCATTCCTGTTCCACAATTGATAACCCACACACCACAAAATATGAAAGAAAAATAAGTTCCAAAAGCAGAGCATTACTTGCCAAACTGGCACCTGTTTCTAACCAAATCTTGTGGGGAACACACATCTTTGTCATGTCTGAGGCTAACCTGGCTAATGAAAGAAACAGAAATGGCTGCCGACGGACAACCTTTTAAAAGCTAAACCAGGGTTAAATGGGGAAAGAATATTAGACCATAAACGTGGCGGTCAAAAAACTCATTTGGTCACTTTCTGATTTACAGTTGTCTCGGTGTCCATGAATCATTCCCTAATGCACATGGGAAGAATCAGAACGGTCGCAGTTTCTGTAGGCACATATGTTGTGAGCCTCTAACACACAGGACTTTAAAATCTCCACCCTAACAAAAAGCTGAATGAAAGTGAGAATATGTGAGAGAGTGATGGCTTAACCAGACAGTGTACTCTTGAGGGCCAGAGAAATGTCGGTGCCTCTGCATGCAAAACATAAGGAACATATCAGAGGGATAATAACTACAGAAACTCCTTCTGACACTTTTTTGAGGCCTCTCCCAGAACTAAAATATCTGTACCTGTTTTTTAGTAGATGAAGCTCAACAATGAAGCACCATTGAGGGATATGACCACACCAAAATTATCACTATAAATGAGAAAAATAGAACGGGGAACCACACTGCATTCAAGCAAATTATTCATTTGCAAGAATAAAATCATGGTTCACACTTCAGAAAGGAAAAAACTCAAGTTGATGAAAATGTGTGCACTGAATCAACAAGGGAGTGTAAAGCAGCTGTGGCAGACATCAGTAAATAAATTATCCGCAGATTGGCCTTAATTATATTCCTATGAGTTTAACACCGAGTTGCATCCAATTCCCCAAACAAAATTGCTCTAACAGATGGCTTCAGCTGGATGTAGCTCAGCACCGCCCCCCCCAAAAAAAAATAGGGAAAATACTCTTTAAAACAGAAATTCCTTGTAAAAACTAGGAAAAGTCCTAAATGTCAGCAATTATGCAACAGTTATTTGCCAGTAGCATGTCAGCTGGTTGGTGGTTACAGGCTGTTCCTCACTCCGGTTTTGACATGCTCTAACTCTGGCTAAAAAATGATGAGCCGGACATTTCCACTCTCTACCACTCTCTCTAACACACGTCAGCTCTTCAACTACGCCATCACAACCCAGACTGTGGGTGGTGGGAGGAGTGTTTTCACACCTACTGCATGTTTGTGTACTGTATGTGTGTGTGTAAGTGAGATTGCTAATACCCAAGCCTAATTACATTAAGCAAATAAGGCTTATAAGGCCTTGCACAAATAAGACTGGATTGAGAGATTAAGGACACAGCCAACACAGAGACACACATACAAACAACACAAATACAACATCTGTATGAAGGAGGTGGTTATTCCCAACACAGCTACCATGTAAAAGAGTGCATGCTGGGACTCTCTGTTCTTCTCACCTTCATGATGTTGACCACCTCCTGCTTGACGCGCGTCAGCTCCTGCTGGAGGCTCTTGCGCTCCTCCTCACTGGTCTTCTCCACCTCCTTCACCCGCTCCTTCACCCGCTCCTCCAGCTGCACCTGCAGCTGCCGCTTCCCTTCCTCCGCCCGCTGCGCCACGCCCAGGGCTCGCTCCAGCTCCTCAAAGCCTGGCAGAGAGGCGCACACACACACACACACACACATATCTTTACTCATCACCTGGAGAAAGGAATACTGTTTTCTGATAGGCTGACGGGGTGTGTTCATTCTGTATAATGCACACCAATGAAGTACAGCTGGTGAAAACGCTTATTCAATGCTCTCTATCAATGCTCTTTTGAATGGTAGCTTTAGCAACCGCAGTAGACAGTGGCTATCCATTACATTATATCATCAAGCACACACACATATACCAGATACAGACATATACTGTATGGAGACAAACAAACAGACATACAGTACAGACATTCTGTGACAAACACAGAAAAGCATACACAAAGATATACACACAGACAGAACATCACAATGGCAACCACTTACAAGCATGCATGCACACACACCACACTGCAGAAAATGCTGACGGATAACCTGGGATAACTTGTGTCAGATTGCTAAAAGAAGTAAAGTGAACTTCATCTTGCTAGCCAAGCCAAGTGGGACTAAAAATCAAAGCACGCTTTCTTGTCCTCATCAGAAACAGCGCTTCAACATCACATATTGTATACAGCCACGGTTGAAACAATGGATCTGACGCGGAGAACAAAGGCTGACGGAGCCAAACAGATTCCTCCGCTTATCTTAGAGGAGTGAGGGGAAGAGTCGGGTGTTAAAGATGTTAAGGGTGCAAAGAGGGGAAGATCATATTGGGGTGATAAAAGCTGACACCAGTGACCCACCCCCCATTCCCTCCCCCACCTGCTTTCTCGTTCTTCTCCTTCTGTTCCTGTAGCTCCTCCTTCTGGGCCACGGCCTGCTGGACGCGCGCCCTCAGCTGGGCGATCTCCTCCTCCTTCATCTCCAGCGTCTCGTGCATCTGACGCTTGGTCTCCGCAATCACCATGCCCTGTGCACACACACACACACACACACACACACACACACACACACACACACACACATACACACACACACACACATGTATAAAGATAGGCCAAGTAAAACACACAGTCATGCCAGACACACTTCCATTTGGGCATTCAGCCATGGCTTTCCAGCAGTCTCTCTGAGGGGACATTCTCTGTCACTGTCCATCCAAAGGACATGAACTAGTGACCTAAACTTGCAGCCTTAAAAGGCAGCAACAAAAAAAAACAAAAAACAAAAAGGACTCTGCTCCGAGTGGGACCTCAAGATCGTTAATTGCGTAGGAGTAAAAAAATTCCGGCGCCCTGACGAGGGTTTGGGGGTCAAAATGTCTGCCATGTTTACCAGTACACAACTGTCTGGATTTAACTGCAGCTTAACAAGATGTTTTCAATTCGCTTTGTCTACCTCATCACTTTTTAAGCCATCTGCGGTTGCTTTGGGGAAGACATTCCCGACACTGGAGAAGCTGTAATGTCCCAGTTTTGTTTGCATGGTGGAAAGGCTGGGACTGTTTACTAAACAATCAATCAGGTTTGGGATATCGTCAGCTAACGTTAGAGCATTAAAAACACTTTCGCTCTCCCCAGGGAATTTTTTTTTTTGCAGTGGGTGACCATGTAAGCATAATTCAATTCTGTGTGCATGTAATGTTCGAAAAGCCATTTCCGCTACTGGTCCATGAACTTACAGCTCAAACTAGATTAGAAGTCATGGACTCCTCCTGCCTCTTCTCTTGCCAATGCATCTCACAGAAGCTAATCTGACACCGACAGACAAGCGAAATGGACTGTTTTTCAGGGGTGGGGGGTGGGGGGGGGCAACGTTAGGGCTTAACCATGTAACCCAGCCGGGGGGATTTTGTTCACTGGTCCCTGGTTCTTTTCCGGGCCTGTCTTGGTATTATCGCCCCTCTGATGAGCGTAAGTGCTTTGGACCTGTTTGTCTTCCGTCCTACAGTACATCCCTCACACTGACGCTCCCTACCCACACACCAGCCTCCGCCCAGCAGGGCAGGGGTCAACGGTTAAGCACGGAGACCTGGAAGAGCTGCAGGATTTAGGGCCACTACTCGCCGCTAGCCTGTAAGCCTGGCCATATTTCACTGTGGGTAACAGCCAACAGGACGCTCGATGGGTGACACAAATAACTCCTAACAGAAGTATGTGTGTGTGTGTGTGTGTGTGTGTGTGTGTGTGTGTGTGTGTGTGTGTGTGCGTGTGTATGTTCTGTGTGTTGTGGGGAGAGACGGGGGGGTGGGGGGGGGAGGGAAACAGAAAATCTCTGGCAAATGTTAAATGCGTAGGATGTTTTTGGGCTATGGTGCCCGACGGATGAAGTCATAATCTGTCATTTTGAATCATCTCTCGAAAACAGAGGCAGAGAGCAGCTGAAGCAGGGGCCAAGAACGCAAACCCTATCACATATCTAAGAGCCAGTAATCCCATCTGACATTTTCTCCTTTTAGTTCTCCGCAGGTTGGAGATAATAACTACAGTACACACACTGACTTTAGGAGTGCTTGAAGACACAGACGTGCATTTGGTAGGAGAACCAAAGGCTTTTGTGAGAAGAGCACACGAGGTGCCATAACAAATGCCAGAGCAAATCAGACTGCAGGGGCCAAATGACTGAGACTGTAGTCTGAGCCTTGAAATCTGCCGAATTCCCTAAACGCCTCTTCTCTCCCATCTCCCCCCAAGGCCCCCTATACACACAGAGACAGAAACACACTCTCTCACACACACACACACACACACACACACACACACACACACTGTACACAGAAAGACACACACACACACACAGACACACACCTTGTCTTGCTCCAGCTGCTCTATGAGGTTCTTGGCGTCTCTGAGCTGCGTGATCAGCTTCGTCTTCTCGGTTGTGTGAAGTTCCTACAGGAATCAGACACGCAGACACGCAGACAGACAGACAGACAGACAGACAGAGTTGCGGCCAGAGGCAAGAGGATTCATGTGGTGAGCATAAATCTCCTGACACACAAACTTTCCAACACCCATTTGTAACTTCCATATATTTCCACCTCACAAAAGACAGTCCATCAGGACGAGGCCGAAAAAGGAGAATAGTAAAATTTGGACATATGCGTGGTGTTGAAACAGAGAATATGCAGAGAAAACATTAACTCTGTCTTACCAACTTACACTGTCCAGACATGCCAAGGTAAGGAAGCTGCCGACACATTTATATTTTTGAGTGACTTTTTGAGTGCTGCCTCTCTTAAATTCTGCAAGTCATTCCAGTGTGAGCAACATCTGACAGGTGTGTGTGTGTGTGTGTGTGTATGTGTATGTGTGTGTGTGTGTGAGATAGTGTGTGTGTGTGTGTGTGATATGAAGATCCCAATGTCCCCTTAAGATGAGCCCTGAGCCCTTCAAGACTTATCTGGCCTAAATCAGCCATTCATGGAGGAGATTCGTAGCGTTTAAATCTTTAAGTATTCATTGCTTAGAGCTTTGGAGAGACACTGATAGTATTTCAACTAGCTGTGACATTAATAACTACTGATTGCATTATGGAGTGGCAAATAATGTATTTCATGGTAATAAAACATTTCATGGTCACATGCTCATAACCTGTCCAAGGAAAATTCAATATGCATACCAAAATTCTTTCATCATGTATTTCTGACACTTCTTGCAAACCACTTGTAAAAGTCTTGTGTGCCTGGGTCTCGATTAATCAATGACTTCATAAAAGTTTTCGTCCTCCAAAAAAATCTCATCCTTTCATTCTTTACAAGATCATTTTTCGTTTTCATGGCACTGCATAATCCCTGCAGTGGTGATCATGAGTCTGTCTCTCTTTCTCTCTCTCTCTCTGTCTCTCTCACACACACATACACACACAGGAACACACACACACACACACACACACTCATAGATGAGAATCGGAGCGATAAACAGTCATGCTGCCTCCTGCCACCCCTCGAGCCGCCGGGCGGGGTGTGTCGTGACCGCGCGGGTCTCACCGCTGACCAGCCTGAGCCAACAGACAAAACCTCAATTACAGCCCAGGTCTGCTGCCACCGGCGGAGGTCTACGCCTCGGCTAGCCACAACTACAAGCCACTGCTCCCACGGCGGCACTCCGCATTCACATTCCGGAATGACTCCTCTATCTATTCTACCACCAGCGCTGCACAGCAGATCTGCTCCTATCCATGTTGGTGCTGGTGGAGGTGACTAGACCAGCAGAGAGAGGTCCGTTAGCATGCAAGCAGAAGAGTCTACAATGGTCGAATCTCAATTTCCTCCCTAAACTTAATACCCTATACCCTATACCGACTTAAAGGACCAGTTTTGGACATTTCAGTCATGTCGCTCTATTGCTCAAGCCAGTCGAGACTTGCCAGTACCAGAACATTTTGGTCCGACCCATTTAGTTCTCCTTGAACGGAAAGTTAGCACTGACACCTAACCCATGGAGGCAGGACTATTGTTTTGAGTTAATTGTGTTTTTAGCATCTTGACGTGCCCCGAATTTCACCCCAAAAACTATACACGTCAGCAGACACCTTACAATACAGCACTGTAGCAAGTCAAAAGAACTTAAAAAGTGGCTGAAACAGTGTTTGTGCAAGCAGTTTGTTTACAGCACCGGCTTCTGGTAATCCAAACAAGTCAATTCATCAAGCTTGCGCCACCTTTACCCACAAGAGGAGGAAAGGCTATGCTGTAAGGATTAGGACACTGCCGACAAGCACGGTTGTTGGTGGATATTACGAGCCGAGCTTGCAGCACCTATCGGCTGCGAGCGTAGTCTGCTTTTGCCCTACGGCTTCTGCAGCTAATGTGACAGCAGAGGCCTGCACTAAATTGTCAAGAAGACACTAATGCAACTGTCTCAAACTGCTTGTTCGGAATTTCTCAAGTTTGAACACACAAATAGGGAGGGAGAGTCTGTTCTTAACCGCTCTTCGAATTGAGAAACACCCAAAGGGTTAGCTGACCCTTAGTCCAGTGTTTTTCAACCTTGGGGTCGGGACCCCAAATGGGGTCCCCTGAAATAAATAAAATAACTAACACCACACCACATACAATTATAATGACCAAACAAACAAAAGAGAAATATTTCTTCGCCCACCTGGCTCCGTAAAGACAGAGAACTATAGAAACAGACACCAAAGACAGAGAAAATAAGATGAAAAATTCCTTCAACATGGCTAGCATTATTGAACACAACAAATGGCCTGTTTGCCGAGAGTATTAACCCAACAAAAACAAATATCTATGGGGTCTCCAGAAATTTGTGATGTCAAAATGGGGTCACAGGCCAAAAAAGGTTGGGAACCACTCACTGCCTTAGTCTGTAAGAGGGAGGTGATTGAGACTGGGCCGTTGAGTCTCTAATGGCTGCATGCTGAGTCCACACTGCCAGCAGTGAGCAGAGGAGCAAGATGGCTAACTGCTTCTCTTTTTATCACTTCCATGACCAAATATGAAATAGCCGTGAACTAGTCCAGTTCACTAGACGTGAAATAGCCGTGAACTATCTGAGCAACTGATGGCCTCCAAGAGAACAGCATTTGAGGCCGACAGGTGAAATGTCCTCCACACACACACACTCTCTCACTCACATACACACACGTGCGCACACACACACACACACACAGTGTATTCCCTTGTGGCTGCACGATGAAAGTGAAAGTGTATATCTGTGGAAAACAGGCCTGAAGAATTGATAAATGTGTGGTGAGGCCAGGAAATCCAGACCCAGATGGTGTGTTTTTGGTGGCGAAGAGTGTGTGTGTGTGTGTGGGTGTGTGTGTGAGAGAGAGAGAGACAGAGGCTCCGGGAAGCCCTGGTGCCGCCAAGAGGAGTGGATCAGCAGTTGACCTCTGACCTCCGCTGTCACTTCTCAGCATGCTTTCCCAGCCAGTCTAGGGGAAGTGTCCCCACCCTGACCTACACCCCACAATCTACCACTCTTTTACTCCACACACACACACACACACACACTAACACACACACACAAACACACAGTCCGACCCATGGAGACTGGAATTCAAACACACACAAGCGAAGAACAGTGACACACACACACACACACTGACACACACACACACACACACACACACACACACAAATGCAGACAGTGTCAACGGAGGCACTGCTGTTATCTCTGGCTGTGTTTCTGACGGCCCTGTCTTACTGGCAGCATGTTGCAGACTGAAGAGGAACTGAGTCCAATCCAGGCAAAATAACAACATTGGAGGAGCCTTGGCGTAAGTCACAGCTAAGTGTGGATTCAAACGTCTGGGTGACTCTCCTGACTGATGCAGGACTTAATGCCATTACTCTGACAGTACATACAATGTCATCCTGATTTACAGCCTGGATAGCTATTGTCAAGTCAGATATTTCAAAAATTCAATGGTTACTGGTAGATATGTTTACACTAGGGTTATCCAGCATAACGCAAGCTGCATATTCCCGTACAGCATATATACAATTGTATTTAATGCCCATGTAAATTACTGTAAGTTACTGTAAATGATTGTTCTTTGACTCATAAAAATGAGTTAGTCTCTACTGAGACCTGGTGACCGCTTTTCAAAATGATGTTCGAGAAATGAAATGACTCACTAGACCATCGCGTCTGGAACAGCAGATGTCTTGGGATGTATAACTAAGACATCCACTTTTGGCAAAGCAACTACAAGAGTCATAGACAACTGACCAGATGATTACTTGACTGTCCACGTAAGAGGATCTGATCATAGCATTTTTTTTAGACATTCCAGGCATATAAAACAGATTCACTGACCACTACATGTGTGTATGTGTGTGTGTGTTTGTAAAGGAGCGTGTGTGCGTGTGTGTGTGTGTGTGTGTGTGTATATGCTTATGATGAAGCATGTATGTGTGTGCGTGCGGGGGGGTGTATATATATGTGTGTGTGTGTGTGTGTGTGTGTGTGTGTCTGCACCTTCATCTTCTCCAGCTCCTGCAGCCTCTCCTGGAGCTGCTGCTGCAGGGTCTCGTTCTCGCTGGTCAGCTGGGCGCTGCGCTCCTTGTGGGTGCGGAGCAACTCCTTGCAGCGCTGCAACAGATTCTCCTGACGCTTCACGCGCTTCTGCAGCGCCTCCAGCTCCTTCCCTGGCTCCACACTGCCCTCTGCTGGACACAAAGGGGAGCACAAAGGGCACAGACACGGACGCACATATTTTAGAGATGGCACATTTTGAGACACACACACACACACGCACACGCACAGACACACACACACACGTACAGACATAGCTGATTTTGACATTTTCTTCCTTGGTTAGTAGACTACAAAAAATTAACTAAATATAGAAATTGAATGATGTCCAAGTCATAGCAGTAAAAGTGAAGCGAATTTAAACAGCTTTAGCTGGAAGTGGCTGGTTACTACTAACAACAGAAACAACAGATTTTAGAGCAAATGTAAACCCAAGTCTGTTCACTCCTTTGAGCGTTTTTTCAATTAAGCTAATATCAATTAACTCTGCCTATTAACTGGTGCGTGGGGGGGGGGGGGATTCTTTCGAGATTAAGCAGATAAACCCCCAGAGGCGACTCTGGGCCTGCTGGGCTGCACAGGGGCAGGCTGGTAGAGTGCAGCGAGAGGCGCTGGGTTGTTGTGTTACGTAAGAGCCCCAAGTATACCCACCCTCAGTGGGAGCCTCTGCGCTCAGCTCCTTGGTGGGGCTCTGGGGAGCCGAGCCCACGGTCTCCATGTTCTCCTCGGCTGCCGCTGCCTTGGCCTCCCCCTCCCCTTCCCCTTCCACCGCTGGGACTCCGAGCCCCGGGACGCCGTGCAAACGCTTCTTCATCAGGGCCACCTGAGAGAGGCGCAGCGCGACAGCATGTTAGCAAGCATGGGCGCGCTTGTGTGCCATCGTCATTACACACGGGGGATGAGCAGAGTAGAAGAGAGCAAACAAACACGCACAGCTGGCAGAACACAGGCACAAACAAAACACACACAGCTCGCAGCAAACACATACACATATGGAGTATTTAGCACACTTTTTAAAACTGTACGGACTATTCTAGTGCCAACATGACGGGCAGCGTACCCAGAACCTCCACCTGGTTTAAATTTCATGCCTGAGGAATATTGTATCCACTCAGCGCTGGGAGTCAAAGCCCCCTACCTGCGTCTGCAGCACTGTGATCATCTGGTCCTTCTCCTCCAGGGCAGCGTCAAACTCCTCCTGCAGGTGCTTCTTGGCCTGCTGGTCCATCTGCAGCTCCTGGGGGACACAGCCATGGAGAGGACAGGACAGGGCAGGTCAGGGCAAGCCCAGACAGGTACAGACAGGTACAAACAGGTAAGTAGAAGAAACACAGGTGACCGGGCAGATATGGGCATGTAGTCGGCAGGTTAAGGGCAAGTTAGCATCGGTACGGAAAGGGGAAAGGCAGGTTAGGGCAAGTGCAGGCAAGCAGGGGGCAAGTTAGGGGCAAGTTAAGGCAGGATAGAGCAGGTGCAGGCAGGGAGGAGGAAGGAAAAAGCATGTTGGCACGCGTAGGAACAGGTATGGGCATGTGGAAGGGGCTCAGAACCCAGGCCTTCCCTCCCATGGCATTCTGTACCAAGCAGTCTAGTGCTCTGCTCTTGAACATGTACCTTGTGTAAGCTTGGAGCATTTAATTATGGCGTTTCCCCTACAGTCTTCTTTCTGTCTTACCAATACACTAGGATTTGTTTACAAACCAAAGTACATGAACCAGCGACGCTGACTGACAAGGTAACAAACACAATATCATGAGGCTCATATACTGTATGAGTAACTTTTGTTTTCGATGCTCAGCAAGTGATTGATGGCATCTTGCAGATGCGGTAAATTCACCAAGAGAGACCATAGAGGGAGAAGATAATGAGTCCTATGATAAATCAGCTAACCATAAACCAAAACTACCAGGTACTGTAATATGCCGAGAGCAGCCTGTTGAATATTCACGGCCTGCAGTTCTGACCAATAATCTCCTAGGCTGGCTGTCACACCAAGATTCGGGCCGGCATAATACCAGGCTAAGGATGCCCAGTTGGGAGAAAAACAAACGCCCCTTACATGGGATTCTCTGACACTATTTTACTATACTAAAGCTGAAGCAGCCCCCTCTATGAACCCACCATTAAGCACATGCTGTGTGTGAAAGCAATAACGAGGGCTTTTAACCTTAACTCTCTATGCAAGTGCATTGGGAGAATTCTTCAACTTGAATGTGCAGCATGTTATATAACAAGTGTAACTATAACAAGTTCATGTGGAGTTAATGTTATTCTCAGACTGCAGCTGCTTAAAGAGCTGCAGTCTAAAATAATTACGCTGAACTAACCACACGGTGACAGTAGCCTACTCATGAAAAATACATGAATCTGCAAGATATGAGTGGTATATTTAGGAAATTAGCATTATGCTACAAAAGGCTATGCAGCCTACTACAACCCCTCAGTCAGAGTATCAGTCCACAGGAGAGAGAAATAGAGCGAGAGAGAGAAAAAGAGAAAGAGAATGTGAAAGAGAGAGACAGGGAGATGGAGTGTAAGAGAGATAGAGAACAACGGTGGGGCAGGGTGAATGGTTCTTTTGTTCTGTCAGTAAGGTGAGGAGTGTGAAGCCAGAGGGCCGGAGTTAAAACGTTTCGCTGTTAGTTACCTCTCTCAGCTCGCCGATCCGCCGCAGTGCTTTGTCCTGACTCTGACTGAGAATGACCTGCCGGGAGGAAGAGGAAGAGGAAGGTGGAAGCGAAATTCAGCACATGAATAATACATCGGTAAACAGCACAGTGCACACTGCCTCCCCGAGGCAGGGTGGGGGGTGGGTGACGGATAGGGGGGGGGGGGGGGGGCAAAAGGAGAGACATCT
>JASCQY010000031.1:18181273-18192400 GCA_030264315.1 Sardinella tawilis
TACAGGAACAGGGGGAAAGGGGGCACGAGGAGGTTGGCTAAGGGGGAAAGGGGGAGATTGAAAGGGGAGGCAGAAGGGGTTGGGGATGGGAGTGGGAGTTTGGGGGGGGAGGGGGGCAAGGTGTGAGGATGAACTCACCGCACTGGCACCCTGAGGCGTTTTGGGTCGTTTTGAGTGGTCCAGAGCAAAGATAGTATACTCAGAAAGAAACGCAGGCTCTGCTATCAGCCCGGCCAGCAGGGGCCCACCCAAGTCAGTGCGTATAATGGCACTTGGTGGTGGTGGTGGTGGTGGTGGTGGTGGTGGTGAAGGAGGTGGAGGAAGTGGGGTGGGGGGATAGAAGGTTTTTTGGGGGAAGGAGAGGGAGACAGAGAGCAATGAGAAGAAAAGAAAAAAAATAAACAAAACACACCATGAGAGTGAAACAGAGCTGAGCAGAGCAGGTGGGGATGGAGGTGTGGCTGTTGGAACACTTGCCACTCAGATGATCCAATCAGAAGAAGAGAGGAGAGGAGGGCTACTGAAAACACCCAATCAAAATCAAGGGCAAGACGTTTACAGTTTGACTTCTCAAAAACCCAATGATACCTCACCACTAAGGCTTAGACAGTTCAACCATTACCATGAAATCAATGGTGATGTGAATCTCCTGTGATTGGGCCAATCATAATGAGGTGAAGTCAAAGGTGTAAAGGCTCACTGTTTAACAGATTGGAAATGTTGTGATGAGAGATAAAACTCAGCTGAAAATGGATCTTTCAGAGGAAAAAAAAAAGAAGACGAAGAAATGACCAGAAAAACTAAAAAGGAAAAAAGAGGATTCACTACCTCAGCTTACCAAGCGGTTTGACCTTTTTGTTTCGGCTGCTACAGTACGTTTCACAGCAACCCTGTGCAAGCCTGCAACAGCTGAGGGAAGACTTTGGACAGATTTGGAGGGCTGAATCACAGAGGCTGGTGAATTTCATAAGCTGAGGTTAGACGTGAAAGGAAGGAGGAGACAGTCAAGCCAAATCAATAATACTAATTCCCTCCAATCACGACATTGTCTTACCTCTTCCAACACAATCAGCACCATTGCACACCTACCACTGTGATGAATCTCTCTGCTTTCACGACCCAGAGACAATGATGAAAGGTTTATGTACGGTAACTACACTGGGAGGATATCACAGTAGATGGCACTTGAAAGTTCTTCACATCTAGAAATGCTAAGGTCTAATTCTAGGTGACTTTATAAAGAGAAGAAAATGAAAAGACATTCAGGCAGTTTAGTGTCTTCATATGAAATCTTTGCACAAAAGAAACATTAGCCTTTCATCACAGCGAGGTGAAATAACAGGTGAAATGTAAATGTAAGGAAGGTTCATATCCTCCAACCTGTTCAATGCATTCTCTAATTTTGGTAATGTATCAAGTGTTCGCAGTTGAAGTCCATTTCAATAAAAAAAACAGCATTAAAGCTTCTGCTGTCTGTTCTAGCAGACAGTAAATCCTCAACAGTTGTTTGGCTGACAATCCATGCAGAAAAACACACTGGTATGTGGTCTGGCTATGTCATGCTTCATCTTAATCAGATTAATTACTTCTGGGAAGGGGGATAAAAGGGGGTGGTAACAAAGAAACAGCTTGTTTAGACAGACCGACCACCAGTCTCAATTCAGCCATTCAATGGATGGCTGCAATGCTGACAAGCAGTGTTCCCTGTTGTGGAAAATAACACAACAGGGACATGAACTCGCATCATGGTCATCCCCATCATGTCAGCTGTACAGCCCTAAATATAGGCGAATGATTCGATGGAGTATTTCGGTTGATCCCTGAGGAGAAATGGAGGGAACTGTCAGCGCCTGAGAATCTGTGAGCGTCTCAGCAGCCTGCGTGTGAGAGAGCTGTGGCGCTGACCCATAAGTTCAGTGAAAGCTTTTAACCCAAAAGGTGCCACTGCTCTCACCGCTCTCAGCTTACCTCTCTGTTGTTGGGGGACGCCCCGGCATCCTGCTGCAAGGGGTGGTTGAGAGTGCGCCTCTCTGCCGCATTCACCTGGAAGGAAGTAGAAGGGGCAAGCGTTTTTTAAAAAAGAAAAAAGGCCTGACAAGATGTCAAACAGAAACCAAAACCTAAATCATCATATCTACTCTGCGGGCTGTTATGTCTTCCTAGTGGAATCTTATTACAGATTCAAACAAATATATATATTCTTCTGTTTGGGTATTCCTGAAAACGTTAAGGTTCCTAATGTGACAACAGTCCTTTTCTTCAATGGATAGACAAATTGTACTTGAATAGATTCCTTCAATGTTAACTATGAAAACAAGAATGCTTCATAAATACATAGCATAGCTTTAAAACATAACATAGCTAGCTGGTGATACATGACCCCCCAACACAACCTGATTTGACACCATATGTCCAGCATGTGACCCGAATCGTAAAATGGTCCAAATAATTTGGCACCAAATCTAACAACCGAGAACATTACGTTACATTACGATGTCAGTGACATGCAAAGTCAAAGTCCTTGCAGAATATCACTTCATGTTAGTTTTACTAAAAGAAGGAAAACACCACCGCCATCCCCACCATAACAACATGACTTATCACTAACCAAAACAAGGGAATGAGGGTGCGTCGGTAATCACCCCGTCATTCTATGACCAACTGGACTTTTAAATGTCACATGACAGCCAAGACCTCATCTTTTCACTATCTTCCAAATTAAAATGAACCTGTACCAAGAATGTATGTTTACTGCCGACAAATGTTGAGTCATTGCTGCTTGTTAAAACAGATTATTGCAATGTCTGATGTCACGATAATGGCTGAATCGGTTGACTGTTTGATAGCAACACTACAGCTTAATGCTAGCTAACGTTAGCTGGTTGACTGGTGGGACATCTCTCCCTTCAACTCTACGAGTTCAGCTTCTTTGCTGGCTAACGCTAACGCTAGCTGACCCAACTACCACTTACTAACCTGGGCCTGCTGTGGTGACTGCGCATTCCTTTGTGGAGATTGCTCCTCGTTTATCTTTTGCTTCAGTTTCTTAAACATATTTCAACATAGGACAGAGATATTCCAAAGGATTTTTATTGTTCAGATGTGGGCCCAGCATCCAGTCCCTGAACGCTTTCGATAGCAATTCGCATATCTTTTACAGGTGAAACAGCTTCTGCGCAGCTGCCGCCGACGTGGAGCAAAATAATAGCAGGCTACGGCAACATAGAGGGGTCATATCGAGCAAACGGTGTTGCGCGATTAAAAATTTATAAAGGCAGTTTCATTCACATTTGGGGTCGATTTGTTATTTATGATCTTTGTTCACGAATTTTCACATTTCTCTCTTCTTTCTCATTCATCACCATAGAAATTCAGTCATAATCAGTGCAAAAATAATAATAATAATAATTGATTATAGGTCGGTATAGGCCTACTGTAGAATTTAGATCTCACAAGTGCTGGAATTGGGATTTCCAAAATGAACCAGTCTATGTCAGTTCACCTTGTTTCATAGGTAGGCTATATCCTGAAAGAAGCTTATTCAGTACAGTTGTAGAGCATGTTTATTCTCAGAAAAAAGGCTTAGCCTACTATTATGCCTTCATCTGTAATTCTGAAAAAACACTCAGCGAGCTTTATTGACCTTTGAGGCCTATTGAATGACTGAGATTAATTCTTCAATCTTGTTTTCTTATTTACAAGGTTTGATGCTGATACTACTTCCTCTAACAGTTACTCACTGTAACAGTAGAGGGCACTAATAACATGCAACAGTATAAACAGCCATTCTGGAGTTGCCTTTATAGCAGGGTTGTGCCACTGCCTACTTTACAGATAGGCCTAATGCCCTGCTTTACTGTGATTACAGAGATCAGAATTGCAATGTCAAAAAACAAGGCAGGTGATTCAGTGTCTAAACTTTGTTAATGTATTAGTTTTGATAGATTGGTGCTCACGCTGTTCAGTGAAAATGTTGAATGGAAGTCATGAGGTGGCTTGGACCACCAGCTGGACAAATTGCTCAAGCTGTTTTTCTTTTATTCTGTAAGCAAGTCATAACTTCAGTTCTTTGTATAGCTCTAAAACCTGTTTTATTTTTAAATTCTGAGATGAATATGAGATAACTAGAGTGCTTTTTGAAACAGAAAGCAGCCATGTGGATTGCAAAATATGAGAGTGACCATTACTGTGAAAGATGTTTGACTTCTTCCAGATGACAAGTTCTTCTCTCTCCTTTCCACCTCCTTGTCCACATCTGTCCCCAGGGCTGTGTGTGAACTGCCAATTATATGTGAATGTCCAGAACTCATACACAGACTTTGAACACATTACTGTAAGTGCAAATGGGAGCGCCCATAAATTAAGTGTGTGTGTGTGTGTGTGTGTGTGTGTGTGTGTGTCTGTGTGTGTGTGTGTATGTGTATGCGTGTGTGTGTGTGTGTGTGTACGCGTGTGTGTGTGTGTGTGTGTCTGTGTGATTTATTCTACATGCAAATCTGTGCCTACAATGTAGCCTATTATGATCTTAGAGTTGATGATTGGGGATGTCTGTGCATGTATGTACATATGTATATTATGCATGTATGCAGTTGAGTGAATCTCTTTCCGCGCACGTTCCATGGCAGACTGGACTTGGTTCATATTGGTTGAGGTTAGGTTGGCAGACCCTCAGTCAATTGATGTAATTAAGAATAATGTCAATGAGCCTTGCTTTGGCAGCTAGCTGTTCAGGGGCTGTTGATCACTCAGCTATGGACAGCAAGTGGTTTGGAAGAAGCTCCATTGCTATTTTTCATCCCTCACACTTGCGTAGAGGGTACTGATCACCCTTTAACACCATCACCGGTTGGGTCAGCAAACAGCACAGTATGCTGACGACTGTGCATTGTAAGTGCCGTAACTCAAAAGCTGATGCATACTATACACATGCATCCGGTTATATAACGTCATTAGGAAACAAGCAAATAAATTCTCTCCTGGCATTTTTGTCGTTACAGTAGATCGATTTGCTGATCTTAGCAAACAACATCAGTGTAAACACTTCAGTGCATGTAACCTGGGGAATGGACGCCATTTTCAGTAAAATTTCTTGGCAACTATGTTGATATGTAAATGTACAGTACTCTATAAATCTATCATTATTCCAGTTAAACATTACAATTCTGGTAATCTGGTAAAGTGACCTTTGCTATATCACAAGCCTAAACTGTCACTAATGCAATTTTCGCTGCTTGGAGATGTTTCCCAGAAGCTAATACTGTACAATATGACCACATGATCATCTTTGCTGCTGTCTTCCAGTGGTCCAGCGGATAGCACATTCCATACTGTAAGAGTTTCAAGCAATATGCACAACCATAAAATTATCCCATACAAGATCAAGTATATGTGGCAAAGAGGTATGTAGCGTATTACCATTGTTTTTGTGTTAGAACCAAGAAAGTAACATTTTAGTAAATCTCTACTGGGTACTCTATCCTGAAAAATGGATATTATTTTGTGTCAGCTATTTGTTCTGGAAAGAAAAGCTCAGTCACATTGAAAGGAAACACTTTTCCTTCTTTATTATAAAAATAGCACCACCACTGTACTCTTCCTTTTATTCAGTGGAAGACTGAAGGTTAAGTGTTATGGCTGTCGGCTACACTCAAGTCCTCCCTTATGGGTCTCACCTGCCCCTCACTTTACTGGGGGAAGAAGTCTTGTTGTTTCATCAGTTGTTTTTCTTATTGATCACTTTCATAATGACATAGATGATTCAAATTCAGTTAAGACACTGAAAGATTAATTTCAGTAGTTGGTTGTTGAACACAAAACGGTTACTGTGGTGAATGGACATGCATGAAAATATCTACCAAAAATATTGTTTATAAAAGAGACAAGAATCATCATTTCACTGGTCTTTCATACATTGGTTTTCGTGCCTGCAATACAGTATATATTTTTTAAGTGTGTGTGTGTGTGTGTGTGTGTGTGTGTGTGTGTGTGTGTGTGTGTGTGTGAATGTGTGAGTCTGCATTTCCTGTCAACAGGAGAAGGAGAAGATTAAGAGTTTTTTTTTTTCTCACACACCCTGGAATTGTTTTATCTTTACATAAAAAGTTATTATCGCATAGGGGCCTCAGAGAGGAGTTACACAAAGAGACGCCTCTTGCTTAAATGAAGTCAGAATAATTTGAACTCTGTGGGTGCAAATGTATTCAAGAGAATGAGATAGGAAATTTAGTGAAACAGATGAGATTCTTGATAGTTTTATCTGCGAGTGCTCACAAAGTGAGAGGTTCTGAAATGTTCTCTGAGGTTTTATAAGACAAACAATGGAATCAGGGACGTTTCAGAGATATGATTACCTTTTCTTCAGAATGAAGCATTATTGCCCAGAGAATCCAGGCTAACCAAGGAGAGGAAATTGCCTGTGAACTGCAGATGGCATTTGGATGACGGAATTCATGGATATTTATTTACACAGTAGACCAAATTGAGCTTATTTGTTTTACTGTTGCCCTCGGCATTACTTCTTTGTTCAAAAACAAAACATAAACAAGCACTTACAACTAAAGCATACATTAGGGAGGACGCCCACTGCCAAATACCATCACAGATGTTGGAATGTAATTGTCCTTCTGTGACTCTCAGCCTGGAAAGCATTTGATAAAGACGCTTACAAAACCAGCTGTGCTGTGTCCACTGTCAGAGGGACAAATGGCGAGAGTCGCTCTTTGAGTGCAGGACTAATAGGCTCCCTTTGTTTCTCCTGAGCTACTTGTCGATACAGTACAGACAGATGACAGGACTGGTGGCGGAGGAAGGATGGAGAGGCAGAGAGCCATGCAGAGGCAGGGAAGGCCCAGGGAAGGCCCAGGGGAGCAGGGCCACAGATAAGAATAGATGTTGACAATCTGAAGGGTTCAATCAGCAGGATAATGTAGTGACTGATGGGGATAGGTTTTCCTTGACACAAAAATCATGAGAATGTTACCAGCGATGTCTGCTTTGAATGGCACTTTTTGTATATGTGTTGTATTAGAAGTCCAAGCTGAATTTGTTAGACTATGATTAGCATTAAATAATCATGCACTCTACAAATTTGACTTGAATGGGTACTTCAAAGTAAATTATATTTGAGGTTGGAATTTCCATAAAGCATAATTAAGTAGTCTTTTTTTCCTGACAAAGAAAAATGTTAACTTAAAAAAGTGCATTAATTATGTAGCTATGCTGCTCATGTGGGTTGTCGTAAAGATTCATATTTTTTTATATAACTTTGATTTGGCCCGGTTGCATGGCAACATAATAAAGTGCAGCAGCTGCTGTTGGCTCCCAGCAGCCTCTGTGAGATGTGTATCATGGACTGTGGTCTAACCCAAGCAGCCTTGCCTGAGATTGTGTGCAGATCTATTGTTCAGTGGGGGTCCACGCACATACATTAGCATAATAATAACAAAAAAAAGCTTACTAAAAAGCTGACCTGTGGCAGGCGAATACGCATAATAAAATGCACAGCTGAAAGAAAATGATAGCGCTGTAAGTTTGCCACTCAGGCAAGGGCTGTGTAGAGGTCAGCGCATTTGGAAATGAACCAGAGATACAAACCTTTTAGCTCTCATGGATATTAGTAGAGGTGATGCATTTGAATGCTCTGGCACTCTCCATAGAACAGTTTTTAGTTTTGTTCAGTTTTGTTTTCTTTTGTCAAGCTCTTCATTGCAAACAGAAAGTGTCACAGCATCTTTGTCTCATTGTCCTCATCATCACTCCATTAGGACACATTGGCTGGGAGATCCAATATGAGACCTCAGCTATTTTCATATTTGAAGTTTAAATAGACTCTCAGTCTGACATGATAGGTGGTGTTGATGCTGTGCCTTTGGTCCAAATTTGCAGCAGATTGTGAGCGAATGTCTTTGGCAGCAGCTGTCTGATTGGGAGGGAGAGATATTAGTCTCTAGAGCGTGGGTAATGAGTTGAAGTGCCTCACAGGCACATCAGTTCCTTCAGATCCCACAAACTTCTCTCGCTGATTTAACCACCACGAGGGTGCCATGCCATGTTTGATGACATGTTTTCCAGTCGTCTCTGTGAAAAACAAGCTTTAATATGTGTTTTTCTATAATAATAGTGCCTTAGCGACTGTGCTTCTGATGAAGAAAGAGGCACCAAAAGAGAAGGAATTTTTTTGTCCCATGCACAACAAAACACAAGGGAATCCAGCAGTGAAATCACTTGACGACTCATTTACATGAAGATCTCTCGCAGAGCTCCACAAAATATCCTGTAAGTAAAGTACAAATCAGAACTGTGAGGTGCAACAGCCTGCAAGAATCTGTTCTCACCTGATAAACTGCACTGCTGTCAAAATAGTTGCACACCGTCCATTTTTTTTTTTTGGCCCTTTTAAAGCTAATCTAAATAGACTGTGCTCCTGCGAGTTAGAATAAGCGGATGATAACCCAGCCTACAGGTAAGGGTGAGAGAAAGAGCAAGAAGGGGGAGAGATATGAGCGGAGAAAAAAAAAAGAAGGATGGGCGGCGAGAGAAGAGGCCTGACGGATGGGTCGAGGCCGACGCGGAATCGTTATCCTGCCTCGGTGTTCATTTGGAGTAGAGCCTCAGGCACATCGCTCTTGTTTCTCATCTTTGCTGCAGGAACAGCGAGTTGCGTAACCGTGTATGTGTATGTGTGTGTGTGTGTGTATTTGTGTGTGTGTGAGTGTCAGTCAGTGGCTGATGGACCGATAGTCTTCTTCAGATGCTCTAACCTGTGTAACTGTGGTATGGGAGAGAGAGAGCTCTGTACTCTGCGTGACATGACCAATTATAGTCATGTCATCTGGAATCGTTTGTGTGTGTGTGTGTGTGTGTGTGTGTGTGTGTGTGTGTGTTTTTCTTTTCTGTGAAACACTGTGTGCAAGACTTTGTTTTCCACAAATTTGCAAAGCATCATTGAAACACTGCAACATTCTCCTTTAAATATACTTTAGTACTGCTGTAACATAATATAGAGAATACCATGAAATGATGACCTGTTTTACAGTAGCATAACTGTGTGTTAAATAGGTGATGGCTCAGAGAGAGAGAATGGGATCAATTCAGCAACACTAGCGCTTCGGAGAGCAGATAGCATAGAGTGGAAATGGCAGTCCTGGAGATATCGATCAGCATGTCATCCACTCTAGGACTGTTCTCTGTTCTCCTGGTCTCCCCCCTTGTCTCAGAAATGAACTCTACACTTTTATCGAGCGTCTCTTCACGAGCCCAAGTGTTCGCCAGTAAGCGGACTAAGGTTTGCCTGACAGGTTCTACCAATTAGACTGGCAGCACTGCCAAGCCAATGTGTCTCTCAGGACCCTCTTAATTAAGCAGGTCCTTTTCAAGGTATTTAGGGGGGCGCAGCACCCCCCTAAAAAATAAAGTCCCCAAAAAGTAGGCTACATAGACTACATACCTGTTATGTGAACGGGCCTGATTATTGGATTGCTGGGTAACATAGAAATGGCAGACGATCAAATGAAATTGACCAATACAACAATCAATAAAAATAGCATTGCACTTTTGAGGTAAGGTAGCGTGATGGGAAAATATATTGCAGTCAGTTAGCAATCACATAGTCATTGTTGTGCTTTGGTTTGGGCACTGCTTTGATTAATTGCACAATATGCTATGGCCACAGGTATTTCTCGAGAGAATTCTGCAGTGGTAAGACAAATTGCTTGGCCTGTGTTAAGCTCGACTGCAGGCATTTTAGTGTTGCTGAAGGTTTTATATGACGATGCATGGATTACTCGAGACTCATTGCATAACACTGGATCATACATGGAGAATGACTGGCTGATGTACAGTCGTAGAAAACAGAATATAAAGCCATCAGCAGTGACTCGGCTGATTCGTCCTTCTGATGATGGCTTACAGTGACCTTTATGTTGCCTGAAGGTTCAGAAAAATGCCCCCCACTCTGTCCTACTCCATGGCTTTGATGGCTGGGTTTCAATAATCTTCCTCTCTGTAGACCTCATATCACTGTTGATTGGATTATTATAGGACCTGCCATGTGGCTGTCACCAGTTATGTGGATAACCCCACCATATAAGCTTAAATCCATGGCATACTGTTCTGTAAGTGTGCTCAGATGCACACAATATTGTCTCATCCCCATGAGTATTGTTTGTTTATGTTATGTTCCTGTTTTTGTTTTTTCGTATATTTTTGTCACATGACAGCATACAGGAAGCTATTCTCATTGATAGATTTATACAGCTATCTTCAAAAACTGTATATTGTTCTGTCTTGCATCCTTGCATTATCCTGAAAGAAAACGTGCAATAAAAGTGTATCTATTAGATTCTGCACAGATCCAATTTACTGTATTGGCTCCTTCCTGCAGTGCACTTCCCTGCTGCAATGGCTTTTGGAGATCAATGTGTGGAACTATGTGAGCAAGAGAGATTGCTTGTGCACTTCAGGGGAATAGTGTTGTTGTGTGACACTGTGCCCGTGTGTCCTGTCTTCTTGTGCAGTCTCTCCATCTTTCTCCTGGGTGTACGCCAACCCTTTCATTTAGGATTGTCTTTAACAGTACCCTCTGCCTCCTCTCTCTGAGTCTGAACTTTTCCACCGGGTGTTTCTAGATCATTCTCTCTGTTATTACAGTGCCTGCTACCTGCTCTTGTATTTCACAGATGATGGCAGGGTTGATGGGGCACCGTCTCTTTGCAGACATGCAATGAGGTAAATGATCGAAAACGTCTGGCGGGAAACTTGGTGTCAGCTTAGGTTGACCGGCGTGTGCTGATGAATACTGAGGTGGTAATGAAAGCTGTGTACAACAGCCTTCATCGTTTGCAGAGGCTCGTCCAGCCTGGCGCAGCACAGGGCAATTACGGGCTTGTCTGTCCACCACACGATGGGAGGGTGACACATTATTTATGGCAGGGTTCCTCAGATGAACTGTAACTGAATTAACAAGTTTCCTCTACACCCCTCCATGGAGTTAATATGACTCTCTCGCCCCACGGTCTAAAAGTGCACATTAGCAAGTCAAAGTAATCGACTTTGTTATGTGTGTGTGTGTGTGTGTGCGTGTGTGTGTGTGTGTGTGTGTGTGTGTGTGTGTGTGTGTGTGTGTGTGTG
>JASCQY010000031.1:18231728-18246104 GCA_030264315.1 Sardinella tawilis
GGGGGGGTTGAGAGGTGCTGAGTGCCGGTTACACACCCTGTTCTGCATGCTGATCGCTCCATCCCCTTGTAAAACATTGTTTCTAAAACTCGAGTCGCAAGAAACAAAATCAAAAAGAAAAAAAAAAATCCACAGCAGAATATGCGTTATTTTTCCCCCATGACTTGTTTTAAATATAAACGTCCCCTCTGCTTGTGTTGTCCAAGTAGACATTTTCTCTCTTTTTTTCTCATTAATTTTTAGGTTGCACAAGTCCTGTGACGTGTAATTGTTTTACATATAGCTTTTTTTTTCTTTTTTTTTTTTCTTTTTTAAGCTCCAAAGAGGTTGGGTTTGGAGCACGCACATGATGGGCAAGGAGAAAGGCAGGGTGTGTGTGTGTGTAAGTGTGTGTGTGTGTGTGTGTGGAGGGGAGGTTAGGGAGGTGGTAGATGGAGAAGAGTCTTGGAGAGGCGTTGAAGGGCCAAGGCCTCATGAGCTCAGTTGTGCTGCAGGGTGTTGGACTCGATGGGGGGCGCCGAGTCGTAGAGTGTGTCCGTGTCGTGCGTGGGCTCTCCTGCCAGCGTGCACGGGTTTGACAACGTCCCTGCGCCACAGTCACAGAAAAACCTGACAAGTGAGAGAGCGAGAGAGACACACACATGGGGGCTGGTTAGTGACACCAAAAAGGAAGCCAAATCAGAGACAACAAAAACAACAATAAAATCACTCCCATCACTCCTGAGGTGCTTTCATTTTTCATTCCCTATTAATGCATTAGAGGCCTTGTTAGCTTTAAGTGAGAACTGAATACCACTGGAACCACTTGCTGAACATGGTTGGACTGAGGAGGTGGGAAATGAGATACTAACCTATCATGCCTAATAAACTCTACATCGTGGCCTTGATGGCACTTCTTGATGCAGTTCACACAGATGGCGTTGCGGTCTGTTGTGTTACAGGTGTGACACCTGGGAGGGAGAGAGGGAAGGAGAGAAGACAGACGTGAGGAGGAGGTGAGTTCTGTGGACATTTCAAACGGTCTCGATGAGAAGACAACGAGAGACTGGTTACCTGTAGAAATCGTGCATTGGATAGCTGGTGTAACTGGAAATCTTGTACAGGCACTGACCTCTGCTTACAGCCTTCTCAATAGCATCCTGATTGTTCATTATTTTATTATCTGTTGACAGACCAGGAAAAGAGAAGCAAGAGGGCTTTTAACAACTGATCGCTTGAATCCACGTCTCAACATTCACAACATTTGTAGATGTATTTGTAGATAGAGGTTTACTATTTTTACCTTTCATAGTAACATTGACACCAGATGCTAGAAACAACCCTCCGAAGCGATTATTGAAAATCTGATTCCCCTCTAACGTGGCCGTGGCATGATTTGTAATCTCAATACCTGTTCAGGGAAGACGATGTGAATTTTAACTTCCAAAGCAATGATTTAGTAAATACAAGTGACACTGTGCTCATTCTCTCTCAATCTTACCTGCGGCAAAGCCGTCAAATATCCTATTTTTCCGTAATACCGGATGACTGTTGGTGCTAATGAGAACTCCAGCCTGAGCGTTCCTGAAGATGTCGTTCTCCTCGAGCAATCCTGCGCGCACACACACACACACACACACACACAAATACACACGCACGTACATCAGTGCTACTCCATCAAATAGGTTTCTTATCTACACTTCCAACAGATCTATTGGAGAGACACTGCCAAACAGTGCTGCAGACAGATGAGGACAAATGGCCTGAATCTTCCCAGTCTGAGACACCAGCAGACTAGACCGCTTGCTTTTAGGCATAGGGAGGACAGGCTCGGCCAACAGACCGACTGCAAAACACATTGGGATGGGGAACTGGCGTCTGTATCCCAAAGGCATATTTGCTAACCAGTCAGCAACCATGTCGGTTGGCAATGGGAAATTGCATTGCAACCAACACAGTAACTTACATAGCTAGCAACTATGCTTTTGGGAAACGGACACCTGGTCCATGGGCTGACGCCGGGCCTTTCTGGACACTCACCTCTTCCTCCGTTGAAGATACAGATTCCGCCGTCCCGTCCGTCGTGGATTTTATTCCTCCGTAGCGTGGGGTTGCTGTCCGTTTTGATCCACACCCCAGCCATGGCATTGTCAAAGATTTCATTGTCTTCAATGAAGCCCAAACCTGAGTGGGTGAAGAATCAGATATTGATCAAAAAAGGGACTGCTACAAAGGCTCCACGCTAAGCAAACAAAAGCATTTTAGAAACGTATTTTCTTTCAGCTTAAAAATGTTCAATGCTGACATCCTTACCAGAGTTGTAAACAAGAATGCCACCATTTTGCCCTCCCCAGATCTTGTTTCGTCTGATCTTGGGGTTACTGCCAGTTCTGTGAAAAGCAGGGAAAAGACACTACAGATTAGACACTACAACTTGATGGTGGAATTTATGATGAGGCGTCAATCCTCACTAAGACTGTGGCAGGGCCATTACTCACCTGATCTGGACACCAGAGTACATATGATTGTAGATGTCGTTGTCCTCTAAGACACCGTGGCCATTGTCATAGAAGTAAACTCCGACCTACACACACACAAATATATTTAGCATGTTTAACACACCAAGATAGTTTATTTGAATTGGATGTTAAATTCACTCTCAAACACAAAACACACACACACACACCTGTTTCCCACTGTGAATACGGTTCCTCCTCAGTACGGGCGTGCTTCCCGTGGTCACCCAGACGCCGGCTAGTGTGTTACTATACACTTCATTCTCCTCAATCACACCTTGACCCTTCTCGTGCTGCAAAGATACAATACAATGCACTGTTACACTAAAAGCACTTTGTCGCTTTTAACACTTTGTCGCCAAAAGACTTGGCTTAATCATGGCAAAGCCTATGGCTTTTCTCTAGTGTGCACAGGCATCCTACAGGCTACAAATGTGTGACACAGAGGAAGTTGGTAGTGTAGGACGTTTACGTACCACGTAGATGCCTCCGTGCTGTCCGTCGTGGATCTTGTTGTGGCGGACGATGGGGCAGCTGTTAGTCCTGATCTGGATCCCAGCTAAGGCGTTGCCGTGGATGTCATTGCTTTCTATTAGACCCCTCCCATCGCCAAATATGTAAACACCGCCTTGGTTCCCGTTGAAGATGGCATTACCCCTGCGCATATCACACAAACGTCAGTCTTCCATGAAAGATGCCACCGATACTTCTTGGAACACAAACACACTTTCAAATATTCTCAAATTTCAGGAACGCACAGTTTCCTGTGCACCTACAATTAAGCCTCGTCCTGGAGTGGCATGCTCCACGAAAATATAAAGGAAAAATGAATTCTACATCTGGGGCTACATGCTTAAAGGAGAAGTTTGGTGTGAATCAATCCACAGCCCTGTTGTTAAAGGTCACTGAATGCTGTCTGTAGCAAAAAGAAAAAAAAAATTGATGCAACATAGGCCGAGTTATAAACCGATAACTATTGTTAACTGAATGGGGCACAGCGAAATGAAACTGAAAGTAAGCCACTTTGCCCCATTTACTCAGTGTTAGTTGCCTGGTTCATTATTCATTATATATTCGGTCTATGTTGTATCAATTTCTTTCGTTCTTTTGTCCTATGAACAGCATTCAGTGACCTTGAACAACAGGGCTATGGATTGAAGCACACCGAACTTCTCCTTTAACCCCTGTAGGGGAAATCAGCCCTTAAACACATGCCAGTAAATACACACTCGACATACAGCACATAAATCCAATAGTGCCAGACAGACTGTGCTAGCTTAAGCACCTGATAGTGGGATCACTGTTGGAGGTGATCCAGACCCCGGCAAAGTTGTTTGCATAGATCTTGTTCTCGATGAACTGGCCTCGGCCCTTCTCGTGCACGTAGATGCCTCCCGTCTGACCGTGGTGGATCTCGCAGCGCACAACTGTGGGGTTGGCGTAAGCCTTCACCTCGAAACCTGCTATCCGGTTCCGGTGGATGTTGCAGCTCTCAAAGTAGCCCTGGGAGAGTGGGAGAGGGACAGACAATTCCTCAGCAACCCATGTTTAGTTAGAGTGAACCTTCAAAGTGACAAAACACCACTGGATGGATCTGCATAAATTAACCAGCCGTTTTTGGACGACTTGAATTTTCCGGCACAAGATTAAGACACTTATGTAACAGTAGCTGTAGTGAAGGGGGTCCGTCAGTGAGGAGGATTAAGCCTTCAAGATGGCAATGCTTTCCTCTTCAAGACGATTAGGCAGTATACCAAGGCACGCAAACAGAAACACATGCCCACACACAGCCCACCACGCATCCTTGCACACACACACACACACACAGTGATTTCTGAATGGAGAGAACTAAGGTACTACTCAAGATGCTGAAGAATAAGGACATGTGTTGTACGCACCATGCCGTGGTCAAAGGTGAACACGCCCACGTCTCTGCCGTGGTGGATGTGGTTCCGTCTAATGATGGGGTTGCCATGGTTTTTCACCCAGATGCCAGCTAAAGCGTTATTGGAGATCTCGTTGTCTTCATATATACCCTAGGGGGAGAGTGGGGAACAAATGTTAGCTTCAAAATGGTGGCGTTTCACTAGGGATATTTAATGCAATACAATGTAAAACAGCACACATTAAATGCTTTATAGATATGCGTATTTCAAGTTTTGCATATTTCACATGAACATAAATGAATTTGCTTGCAAAAAGAACAGATTTTACCTGTGCGTGGTCTGTGATGTACAAGCCGACATTCTCACAGTCGCTGATGTTGCAGTGTTTGATGGTTGGACATGCGCCCTGGCCGCTTACACAGACGGCTGAGCCCACTGCAGGGACACCAGAGCACACACACGTGAGTGCACATGTACGTAGACAGACAGACACACACACACACACACACACACACACGTACACACACACTCTTTGGCAAAAGGCTCACACCAGCATGTCACAGGAGGGACATGGCCAAAACACTCTACAGCACACCCAAAAATCTGTCCTGACCAAATGCTAAAATGGCATCCTTGATCTCAACAAAACAGACCTGAGCTTCATGCTGAAATTATACATTGCACACACAAAAAAAAAAAAAAAAAAATCACAGAAAGGAACTCTGGTAAATGCTTAACTGACACAGCTCAACGGTATTCTAGTGTGGTCTAAGCTTCAGACTGCTTCTGACTGCCTCAAACTAAAACACTCAAGGTCAGCTGGGACAGTCGGGTACAAGAAGGGCGGATCCTGTTCATACCGGTGCAGGTGCTACGGATGATACCGTGGTCGATGATGGGACTGCAGTTAACCGTGATCTCCAGGCAATGGTGAGCGTTGTGGTGCTGAGCTGACTTGTCGTCAGGGTTAAACTACGAAACACAAACACACACACAGATCAGAATATATGGCATATGGAGGCTGTCTTATTTACCTTATGCTTATTAACCACGGACGGAGGGCAAGAGACATCGAATTTGCAAGATGACCTGATGTTCTTAATAACCTACCTTTATGGTCATGTAGCCCACGTATGCGTCCTCCGATCCCTCCATGAACACAAAAGTGGAGTCTCTTGTGTTTTCAATAATGACCTTATCAGCTACTTTGCCAGGAGCTACAAAAAAAAAAAAAAAAAAAATCATAACGTTAATTCAATTAACAAGGAAGTACTTGCACGCGTATTCTCACAGCGAAGGCCAGAAAAATGCTGCCCATGAAAAACAACGGTGTCCAGGACACGGCACCTACCAGCTCCTATCATAGTGATTGGTGACTCAATATAAATCCACTCATCCGTGTAGATCCCCGAATGGACAAAGATCAGGCCATCGAAGTGGGCCTCCTGCACTCCTCCGAGGGCGTCCTCGATGGTGTCGTAATACTGGAACGGCAAGACAGGGGGAGCGGTGTCGATTAAGAAAAGCACCAACCAGGTGGGCTTTTAAAGGGACACAACGAAAATGACCACTGAGCTCACCAGCATGTTCTCCCTGCCTTTGTATCGCGCTGGGTTGCTGTAGAAATGTTCAGCGAAGCCTGGCTTAACGTGCGCTCCTTTGTACTGCACAAACAAACAAACAAACAAACAAACTAGTCAGTCACAAATAATGCTATATAGCGGGGACTACAAACACCTCAGCCTGTGAGCTGGCAGGAGGACAGGTCTTTAACTGAACAGAGGCTAAATTAAAGGGTGTTTATGGAGATGCATACCAGCTGCTGAAAGCTCTCTTTCCAGGGGTTGGGCTGTTCGTACTCATCGGGGTTGATCTGGTAGAATTTTCCAGACTCGGGGTGCATCATGGGACGCGTGTACTCAAACACGTCCATGTAAAGCCTCTTCCTGCGGTGTGCGCACACAACATAAACATAAACAAACACAAGGTGAGATGGCGAGGACAACAAGAACATCTTCTCAGCTGAGCTGCTCATGCAGCACAGATATGCCGAATCAATAACGCAGGCTGAATGGCGCCGAGGTCACACAGGTGTACAGAAGCCTCACCATAAGATAGGGTCGTTGGCTAGCTCAGTGAAACGTTTGCACACACAGGCGGCCCGACAGAGGTCCTGCTCCAGCAGGTACGAGAAGATCTTCAGAACCACCTCGTCGGGTAGTCTCACCTGGAGATACTGCTCTGCTGGGGCAGCTGTGGGAGGAAGAAATGAATATTCAAGCCACACGTCACTCGTACCCTTACACATACAGAATTCTACCATTTCCATCACAATTGCTTTTTTACAGCTCCTTCACAGAGACGCATGGACTGCATCCATGTAACAGCAGCACAGCACCGATTTACTGTTGGTGTAAATGGCAAAACCTCTCTCTAAGGGAGATAAGTTTACGCTTAACCTTAGTTAGAGATGGACATCGAATACCGGTGATATTAACTGATAACTCGTCAATAGTAACATATTGTTAAAGGTGAACTACGAGATCTTGCATGGTTTTTAGCGCAATTTCACTTTTGTCTCAAATCATAGGCATCTCCTCTTGATCAGCTTGCTGCCTGCCCCCTGAATACATTTTGAAAAAGTCCGGTCTCTGGAGACAACACAGGGGCTGTAAAACGTCAAAAAAACACTAAGGCACAGGCTGTGCACCAAAACTTAAAAAAACACATTTCATCCAAACACAACCAAGATGGTTAGGGGCAGGGGTGGGGGTTGGGGGGCAGTGAGAAAACTTGATTTAGTAGCATGAATTTGAGAGTAGCATTTTGTTTGTTTACATGGAATGTCAACAGAAGTGACATCATTCAGAATCTCATAGTGCACCTTTAAGATCCCTGACAAATGGCGCTGCTATCGGTATTTTAACCTTTTCAGACGTCAGTGAGAGAGCGCTGGCATCTGAGCCTAAAAGTTTCAGATCCTTAGCTGTTAGCATTGTCTAAATAGAAATTCAAGAAAAGCATGTGACTTCCATTGATTTACAGCCTAATGATGCCAGTGCCTCGTCAAACTAATTGTTGATTTTACCATGTTGCGGTAACCAAACTAGCTTTATAATGTCACTTTAAATTGCTTTGTATGCGGAAGAGTAAGTTACTAGCCTGAAATGTTCAACTTTTTGCATTTTGGTAGTTTAGAGCTTGGTACAACTTTTTGGTTTGGATTTTAATTGGTTGGTTATTAGCCAAGACATAAGAAAAGGGTAAATTTTGTATTTATTTACAAAGGATGTTTAAAAATGTATAATATATGGTAGAACCCTCAAAGGCTTCATAATCAGAGTTATTTTTAAATAAAACAACTGAATATGCATTTTTTTCCCCCACATATTCACTCTATACTATGGAGTGAAATATTGCTAAGAATATTGATAAGAACTGGTATCGATAAGCAGTATCAGTATCGATATCGATACAATCCAAACGATACCCATCCCTAACCCTAGTATAGGATACAGGTCCTCACCTGGCAGGTCTTGTGATTTTCCACATACTCTGGCGCGTTTAGCTCTGTGACCAAAGTTCTCTGTGGTTGAAGTCGAGGCACCCTGTGCGAACACAAAACAGAATTAGCTCCACACATCACCCTCCTCATCACCCAAATATTCCTCAAAGTTCAATCTACATGGATAGACATTAAAAAACCATGAGAAATTCATTAAGTGATGCAATCGCCGCTAACAGATTCAAAATGGCGCAGGTGCTGACTGATTCTGTGGGACCAAATTAGGCTATTACCTCAAATGGCCTTTATCTAAATGTCAGTTGGCTTTAATGAAGCGGGGTCTCTAAATGGGTAAAATAACAGATTGAAACATCACCTTTGCAATGAGAGAGATAAATCACCATGGCAGCTGCTGGGCCAGACTGAGGCTCAGACACCAACACTAATGGATTCACGGAAGTGTGTGTGTCAGTGAGACGGTGTGTGTGTGTGTGTGTGTGTGCGTGTGTGTGTGTGTGTGTGTGAGTCCGCTCTCCATGTTATCAAAGGGGTCTAGATTTTCTAACAGGATTTTCACATTTATCTGAAGCAAGAATGTGTTCAAAAGGCTATTTCAATCACTGAGGGCTACAATCGGTCCCGGATTTGGAAATCCCTGTGCGCTGACACAGGAGGTAGTGAAGAGTGCCCGGAGTAGGAGTGGGACGACAACGGCCTTCGCCTGAACTCACACTTGCCTCCATGCTTGTTTTGCTCATGGGACAGGCTGTTCTCTTCGGTAGCAGTGACTTCCTTCGGAGCTGGTACGGACTATTTTGAGCTGCCGGATTCCCAGATTCCTCTGCCACCATATCTGCAGGAACCTCTTCATCTGTGAAGAAAAAGCAGGAAAAGCTCAACCTTTTGCGCTGTGCAAACATCTGCTGATTGTGCCGTCCTCATAGTAAAGCCTCAATGCAGTTATGACTGGTGTGACGTCAAACCAAAAAACGCTATAGGCTACATGCCTGTGTGTAACTTAGTCAAACACCAAAGCCAAAAGCCACCAAAGCAAAGTTTCAATAGAGGAAACTCTTACAGGGTACTACAAAGTTCAACCCCCTCAGTTACTCCCATGAACCAAGCTAGGTGTGTGTGTGTGTATGTGCGTGTGTGTGTGTGTGTGTTTTAAAAGCAGCCTTCCTGAGGCCTCTGACTGACGGCAGTGATATTTGCCCACATTCCTTCCTTGCTCAATGGCGGTTATGAGTAAGTGCTGCCTACGCTGTCTGTCAGTGAGTGGGAGGGCTCGCTCCTTCAGCCCCAAGGACAAATGTATGCCGCCCCCCTCCCATGTTCCTCACACACACATACACACACACACACACACACACACACACACACACGCACACACACGCCAGGTCAGGCTAGGCCTGCCCACGTGCCTTCACCTCAATAACAGGGAAGAGACGGCCTGTAAACACAGCAGACCTGGTTAAAGAGAGGGGCACACGTGGTACAGAGGACCTCCTAAAGTGAGAAGAAAGCAGGCTATCAGCGATATCTCTCGACACAAAGCACCATTGATCATTGCTGATTACTTGAGAAGAACTCTTCAATGCCATTGTGTGTGTGAGAAACACTCATGTGTTTCCTAGACATCTCCTCATGAAATGCAACTGTGGCAGCCAGGGGGAGACACACAGGCACTTACAGAGAACAGGGTTGCACCTCCCTGAAGAGAAGAAGCCCTTGATGTCAGCTGGAGGCCTCCCCCACCTCCCTTCTATCAGCAGCTGCGAGGGGTGGAGCAGGTGAGGGGCAACCCTAATGGGTAGTGTGGAGGCCCAGGGGTAGTTTTTGGAGGGGGGGGGGGGTCTGGACATTATGCTACACTGGCATGCCTTTGATGACAGCCAAGTGCTCACCCTGATCTGACTGACACAGTTCCCTCAATTGAGTTTCAAGAGAGTTCGTTTACTAGTGCCGCTGTAGATGCTCCCACAAGGTGTCCATCTTCACATTCCATGGCTGTTTGTAATATAATAAATACAAAATATATAATAACATAATGTAATGTCACATAACGGAAGTAGTTTGGCAATGAATTCAGGCATTGTATTGGTTTTCACTCTTGGTCTTTACAGTATCTGGGTGACTTCCTTTAGGGAGAAGCTGCAGGACAAACGTCTATCCCTCATTCAACTCCCTTGACTGAAAATTGAAGAGACACAAACCAGTCGGCAAGATCCTTATTCCCAAGGGCCAATGCGTCTTTCTGACGGGAGAGCCGAAAGCAGCAGAAGCAGCTGGCTATGGAACATGGTTAATCACAATCAACCAAGAACTCATCATAACAATGAGCCTAATGTCACAATAAATCCACTCGAAGGGGCTGCAAATGACTGACTGCTGATGCAATTAGTGCTCCAAACACTCAATCTGGGGCAGAAACACTTGAGAACTCCTTGACAAACCTCATGATCACAAAAGGCGGGCAGCCAATCAGTGAGTGAGAACAGAAACGGCAGGCCTTTCCATGCTGGAAAACCCAGCACACAAAACCACCCACCCACCCACAGTATTGCAATTAATTATGATTAGGCCATTTACACAATGATATGTGTATGGGGGTAGGTGGGGTTCTATCTTTGATTGTGAGTTACTGGCCCCAGTTTGCCACTGCTGCTGCTGCTGTCTCTGGTTTCTGTGGGTCTTGGCGATCGCATCAACCAGTGGGTAGGAACAGCCGTCATTCTAATCACCCATTAGCACCTCTGAACAATGGGCCGGCGGCCTCATCAACCCAGACGGCACACAAAACCACCAAGTGGGGTAACAAAAGCGCCCAAATTACAGCAACAATAAAACTGGTTGTTTGCTTCTTCTCAAATGTTAATTTTCTTCCTCCTCCCGCCTTCTCAGCCAAAACCTGGAAACCGCCTGTGCGCTTCGTTCAGTGAGAGATCATTTCACGGGGGACCAAACTCATCACGCCGAGAGGAGAGAGCGCTGATAGACTCTTCCTCTGCCTCTCTGCAGAGCAAATAAGAACATAGAGAGAGAGAGAGAGAGAGAGAGAGACAGAAAAAGAGAAAGAGAGAGAAACAGGTCTAGGCCTATTCTAGCAGACCAGCGGCCATTTTGACTTCAGTGAGACTATTTGCAAGCGGGAGAGGAGATCCGAGGCCACCGTGCCTCTGAGCTGCCCGCTATCAGAAATCAATGTAATTACTCAGGAGAGAGGCACGCGGATAACCAGGTTAAAGCAAGCATAGTGTTTCACAAGGTCACACACCAAAGTGGAAAAGGCGACCCCATTTTTTTATTTTTTTTTTAAGGCTTAACGGCACCTCTGTAGAAAGCCACTGGTGATCATGGAAAGGCAAGCACACAGCTGATTACTAACTGAAAGGGAATCCCACAACCGAAAATGGCATTCCCATATTCCAATTCCAGGTCACTTTACACTTTACAGACACACACTTTTCCTAACTCACTGGAGATGTACTGCATTCTTTTTGTCAAAGCACTCGTAGTCACACTAAAATAAAAACAAAAAACCCAGCAAAAGCCAGCAATAAATACTAATTTGGGATGACCCCATGTATACTGGGCTATTTAAGCAGTAGCCCATATTTTTTTAGTAGTCTAATTTTAAGACGTGGCAGCCTTATCCATAGTCAAATAAATTCCATAGTAGGCACTCTCAATGGCGAGCTTGTTCGGCTCCCTCTTCAAAACGCTGTAATTATGCAAAATGCCATAATTCCATCCCGTCTGGGTCACGCTCGCATGCATCCTGAGACGCCGACTGCACAGCAACTGGCTGCCGTCACCCAGAGAGGGAACGGGCTGCCTTTAGTGTCGCCGCTCGAGGTTAAAGCCAGTGGGATAAAACAGTAAGCCATAAAGAAGGCTCTGAGACAGCTGCCTAACCTCTGACCACGACAGTGCAGCAAAAGCAAACCTAAATCATTGCTGTTTACAGAGCAGCAGCAGCGGCGCAGAGAGAGAGAGAGAGAGAGAGAGAGAGAGAGAGAAAGCGAGCGCAAGTGAGAGAGGGAAATGAAGAGAGGGAGAGAGAATGGGCCAAGAACAGCAGACCAGGAAGTGGCTCAGTGCCAAGCACTGAAAAGCAACACCACTTGACGGGGAAGGGAAAGGGAAAGTGAAAGCAGACAGCGGAGAGGGAACAACTGAGTCAAGCAGTGATGCACCTGAAGAGCTGCTCAGTATGAGCGTGTCGATGCCTACAGCAGAACGCCACTCATCCGCGCCATGGCCACAGACGGAAGGGGGATGCATGTGAAAGGGCACGGGCTGGTATGAATGAATCACAAATCAAGATGGGGGGGGGGTGTTTCCAAGTCAGTGGTAGTGGTAAACTAGCGGTAAGCTAACTAAACAAAGCCAGCAGGCTACTCCATTAGACAGACTGGCATGACTTACGTACGACTTGGAATATTCCGGTACCTAAACTTGAAGTCATATGATGCATCAAAACATTAAACAGCATCCATCCTATTTTCTCAAGTGATTACCAGAGGTGCAACAAATTATAGCAACAAACACAAGTACCAAAGGACTCCATGCTGCCACTTTGCTCACGTGTCGTTCATCCAGTTAGATGACCATCAAACACATCACTGAATGGCAGAGTGAGGACTCGTCAGAGACCTTATAGGCTAGGCTATGTTTTATGACATGACCTGAACTGAGGGAGAGGGGGATTTTACCATCTGACCAAACATCACAGTCTGCAAATATTGCCAGAAGTCCCATTATCAGATGGCTTTTTTTGTGTTCATTACACATCCAACATTGTTTAAACTCCTGGCCACTGTGGCCAAACGGAAACTTTTTACCAAGACCACAAAATTGTAGTAGTCCCAGCACAAGGTTGCATGCATTTCATTCTGAGGGCGAATTCCTAATGGGATTTAAAGGTTTCCCAGCCAGATAAAATGACAAAAAAAAAAAAAAAAGGTCTATATTTATCACAGTTGTTGAGTTTGTGCAACCATTAGCTTCAATGTTTAGCTGATGGTGGCTCAACATTGCTCAATAATGCGATGCTACAGCAACCCAAGCATAGCAACACAACCTTGCAACCCAGAAACCCTTTTCCAAGCGTGATCAGCATCTGTTGTGAACAAAAGAAATGTCCTCCATTAAAAACCGTTCGATTGATTATGAGTGGCACCTCGATGGGTCTCTTGAAGCGAGAGATGACGAAGCAAAACAAGACACAAAAAAAACACTGGTTTTCCAGGACAGGCAGCGCTTAGCTTCCTGCAGCAAGAGCAAAATTACACTCCTGACCCATATTAAGAACAATGACATGACATACTTGCAGTCCACTTTCAACTTTTCCTTTCAAAACAGTACTTTGACTTTGATCAGTTTGATGCCTTGTTATCTTTCGGAGCGCACTGCCTGCTTGTCTATTTGTATACTAGCAATGTAACATACTGACGCAATTCAACAGCATCCTAATATTGTTCGATCCATCTCTTCAAACCCCTTACCTGACTGCCTCTCTCTTACCTAAGGCCGACGTTCCAAAGCAGGAGACATTGACACTACAAGCTTTCCGATCAACAACAGAGAAAAGTGGTCGGGCGCGGTGGTCCGTGGTGGTGATTTTTAATACCTGCAGGTGAGTAGGAGGTCATCAAGCAGCAAGGGGACCGAGACCATGCCGAGTCCCACCAGTGGATTCAGCAAACGCTGGCCTGTTGCTCAGGCAGCAAGGGTGCTCTCCCAGGCTACTCGGCCAGTAACCACTACAAACACTCCGCGCTATGCCACTGCCACCACAACACAGGGTCTCATCACAACCGCTAAACTCCAGAGAGACTCCACGTAAACACATGGGTGCATCACTTGGGGACAGGTGTGCTTTCACTGACTGACCAAATTTACCATAATGGAGCGATACCACTCGGCTTACATACAAAACTAACATAAAACAGAAGTTCTTAAAAAAAAAAACAAGTCTAGTCTCTGTGAAGGCTACCAGTCATTGATAATACATGATGCTGGGCATCTGGGATATTGATTTCGTTTTTTCTCCCGGATACAAGAACACTGGAAGTGAGCAGGTCTTCAAGTGAAGCACACACCTGCTTCAACAGTCTTGCCTAAGGTTCTTACTTTCTCAATCGTTAGGATTGGGTCTCTCAATGTGAGAGGGTTAGCCTGGTCTGAGCAGCTGTCCTCGCCTCTGACAAAAGCAGGCAATCCTTCTGAAAAAGCAGAAGACACTGGGCTTTGAGATGACAAAGGGGCTTGTGCTGTGCAGGGCCCCCCTCTAGTTCCCTATTGTTTTAGCCACAGGGGCACATCATAAAGCTGATCAATGAGAGGAGGTGCAAACACTGAGGGTCCTGCTACTCTGTGTGTGTGTGTGTGTGAGAGAGAGAGAGAGGGGGGGGGGGGTGAGAGAGAGAGTATTAAGGTGTTAAGGTGTTGCTTGGGAACCATCTGTGATGCTCCGCTGCTGCAC
>JASCQY010000031.1:18256405-18269589 GCA_030264315.1 Sardinella tawilis
CGCACACACACACAGACATGCACACACACACACACACACACACACACAGACACACACACACACACGCACACACACACACACACACACACGCACACAAAATCCAATAATACTTAGCTTGTTTACAGAGGAACAATCCAAGAGGGGTGTGTGTGTGTGTATATCAGTGTCAGTTCTTTTAAACGAGGGTAAAGGTCTGGTCTTGGGAAATAAATGCCTTGAGAGCTGTGGGTGTGAAAAATTGTTTCATAATGGAATGAATGAGTTCAAATATTATTACATGCAAAGCAGAAACACACGCACACACACACACATACACACCCTTTTTTCTTGTTCAAACAGCCTGAAATGGTCAAAAGATGTCATAGCACCGTCTTGACAACAGAGCTGGTGTGCTTTGATCCCTATCCTCTGTTGCCCTTGAGTGCTCACTCTTTCTCTTTGTTTTCCCCTTTCTCTGTGTGTGTGTGTGTGTGTGTGTGTGTGTTTCTCTGACAGTGCCTCCTCGCCCCCGCGCCACCTCCTCCTGCAGGGCTGCTCGCTCAAAGGTGAGTCTCTCCTCCTCTCCCCCTCTCTCCTCTCTCCTCTCCCCCCTTCTCTCTTCTCCCATCTCATTCTATTTCTTTTTTGCTTTCCTCTAATTCATTTCCGTCTTTCCCCTCTTAAAGTTCTCCTCTCCTTTTCTTTCCTCCTCCTTTCCTCTCGCCCTCCCTTCTCCCTCTCCTCCTTCCGTTCGCTTCCCCTCTCGTTTTGTTTCTTTCTTTCTTTCTCCTCTCCTCTCCTCTCATCCTCCCTTCTCCCTTCTCCCTCTCCCTCTCCTCCGTCCGTGCCCTTCTCCTCTCCTCTCCTCTCCTCTCCTCTCCTCGGCTCAGCTCAGCTCAGGTGTTTTGGGAGCGGCGAGCCGAAGCTCCCGCTTGCGTTTGCTAATTAAGACACACAGCATGGAGATCCGTGCATCTGTGCCCGTTCTGGAAGCCAACGCACGTGGCCTCATTTACACCGAGCCGCAGATACAGTCACGAGCAGCATTACCTGCTACGCCATGTGTACACACACACGCGCGTGTGTGCGCGCGCGCACAAACACACACACACACACACACACACACACCGAGAGAGAGTATGTTCCGTTTAGGGTTGGGCATGTTTGTGTTGATCCATGCATATGATTGTTCACATTTGCCGTGTGGTTATGTTCTGTGTGTGTGTGTGTGCGTGTGTGTGTGTGTGTGTGTGTGTGTCAGTATTACAGCATTACATGGCTCCCACTGTACACAGCCCTAGCGCTCATGCACACGCTGCATATAGTCCATACACATGATGACACTTCTTTGTCTGTGGTCTCACTCACTCCAGCAGTAATGTTTCATTTAGAGCATTAGGGGGCACCGCCGCCTGCCTCCGGTTGCTGCTGATGTGTTTTCCATCCGTACACATCTCTGTCGCGCTCTCTCTCTCTCTCTCTCTCTCTCTCTCTCTCTCTCTCTCTTTCTTTCCCCCCTTACTTTCTCCCCTCTGCTGTAACCTTGACTACGGAGGCTGTGGTGTTCTGCTCTCCACTCTTGTCTTGTTGGCGATGAATAATTCAGGTGCCTTGAAGTGTGGCATGGGAGTTCAGAAAACCTGCCCCCTCTTCCTGCGCACACACACACCCTGTCACACACACACTCACACACACACACACACACACACACACACACATATACACTGACACTCTCACAGGCATGCAAGCACTCGCATGAGTTATGTCAAGCGTGCATAGCCAAGAAGCTGTGCAAATTTCTACATGTGTGTGTGTTTACACACTTTCTTGAAGTGAGGCGATGGGCGAGCACAATCTCCCCACGTGTGACAACACTCGCGCACACACACACACACACACACACACACACACACACACACACACACATACTCTCAATCACCCAGTCTTTCTCACCGAGTAGAAGCCTGACCGCCATGCATGTTCTCTCCTTTTCCAGAGTCTGACATTGATGCTGCCACTGCCATGATGCTCTTAAACTCGGCCCCCGGGCACCACTCCGACCGATGTAAGAGACGCCCTCTCTCTCTCTCTCTCTCTCTCTCTCTCTCTCTCTCTCTTTCTCTTTCTCTCTGTCTCTCTCTCTGCCACCTCACCCTCTGTGTGCCTCCTAAAAAACTTCTTGGCTGCATTTAATGCATGGCCCCATATTTTCTTTCTGTACTTGGAACATTGCACATCTTTTTATCCACTCAAGTTTATTTTCAGACTTGCTGCAGACTCTTGGGGTCTGTCTCTGTGTGTGTGTGTGTGTGTGTGTGCGTGTGCGTGCGTGCGTGTGTGTGTGGTGCCAAAAGGTTTTATATATAGACTCCTGCGTCAGCAGATGCCTTTGAGCGCAAGTGCATGTCCTGGTGTCAAAAGCCCCTCACGTCACCGTCGGGCTCATTAAGTGTGACACATGCTATTAGGTGCCATTATCACAGGTCCTCATAAGCCTTCATCTCTCTGTTGTGGCTCAACATGGTGATAATAACACCCGGAGCCAAAACCAGACATGCCCACTTCCACAGCTGATGGCATATATTGATTGGCACCATCGCCCACCCATCACACCAGACCCGGTGCCAGCCTGGCATTCTGTTTCCAGATGATGGATTTATTTGGAGGGAATGTCAGGGCTCCCAGCAGGCTGTGCTGAAGCCCATTTGTGGAGTTCAGGGCTGAGGATTATCTGTGCGATGACGTCTAATCTAATCAGCTAACACCTTGTCTTTTTTTTTGCCCATTTCTTTTCTCCTTTTCTCTCTCCCTCTCTTGCTCTCTCCTTCCTTCTTTTTTTCTCTATGACCCCATTCCTTTCGGTCTCAGGTGGTGCCGATAGTCCGCTGGACCTGTCTCGGCCCGACTCGGTGCTGGTCAGTAGCGACCCCAAGCAGGACCACAACTACAGCAGCGTGCCCGTGCAGCGTTGCCCCTCGCCCTCCTCTTCATCTTCCTCTTCCTCCTCCTCGCTCTCCTACCTGGACGAGGGCGGCCGAGGGGCCCGCCAGCGACCCCGCCGCGCTGGCAGCGAGGGCTTCCACAGCGACGAGGACTCGGACGCGGACGCAGACGCCGAGCCGGACACGTTCCCCGAGAGCCCGGAGCCGGACGGCAAGCCGCGGCGGAGGAGCCCCCACGGGCGACCCGCACCTCCACCGCCCTCGCTGAAGGCCCCGGCCAGCAAGCGGCCCCGGCGGGAGGCCAAGGCCGAGCTGGACGAGGAGCTGAAGGAGGCGGCCGGCTCCCTGCTGCACCTGGCCGGCATCCGCACCTGCCTGGAGGCGGCCACCTCCAACCATGCAGCCAGGAGCAAAAAACTCAGCCGGAAGTGAGGCGAGGAGGGGGGGCGTGTTAGTGTGTGTGTGTGTGTGCGTGCACGCGTGTGCAGTGTGGTGTGACATGGCGCCCATCTTTTCTTGAGAAATGGAAAAACAAGGCTTAGTCCCCTCCTCTTGAAGACGCAGCCCCTTCCCCTTCTATCCTTCCACACTCTTTTCTATTTCTCTCTTTCTCCTACTCACTCACTCACTCACTCGCTCTGTGCTCCTGTGAACACTTCCACAGATTGACCCCCTCCCCCCCAGACCCCCGACTTTGTGTCTTGGTGTGCCTCCTTCCCTCCTTGCATCTGTGAATTGTCCCAGTTTTTTTTTTTTGGGAATATCATCATCAAGAGGAAAAAAAAAATGGAAAGTCACCTTTCACTCTCCCACCCTCACCTAGTTCAACGACAACGATGGCAATAGTATCATTCCCACAGGAGAACAAAGCCATATGGGGACTTATGTGAGGGACCGTAAAAGACATTGACACCCATCCAAAACGGACCATCTGCCTTGCAGTGGGTTTTTTGCGTCATGTCGGAGTTCAAGGATAATTTTTTTTTTTTTTGTACTTTTTCCTTTTGGTTTCCGTTTGGACTACAAGATGTTGCATGCTTCCTCTTCAAATCGGTGTCCTCTTCCACGTGAAATCTATTTATACAGAGAATGAGTGCATGTCTGTATTATATAAAGCTAACTTCTCCTGGCCACTTCATGCCCCATTACCCACACAAAAAAAGAAGAGAAAAGACAAAAAAAAGAAAACATGAAATAATGACACAAAAAAGTGAAAATTGACCCCTTTTTCCCTCTGAAGTATACTGCCTCACCTTAACCTACATACCCCTAAAATATGAGATGCAATAATTATATTCACAAAATACCTTTAACCCTCGATACTGGTCTGGGTTGATGTCAGAAAATAATGTCTCTCTGTGGTGATTTAGGTTTTGTTCTGTTTTTTTGTTTTGTTTTGTTTTGTTTTGTCTGGTTTTTGCTTTGGATCTTGCCAGCTTACTTTGGGCAGCTACAGGTCCGCCTCAAGACTGCCAACAATCCCAGTGTGTCCACGGAGAGAGTAGCCTCTCTGCTCTCAGCTACTGAATGGACCTAATTTGGTGGAGGGAAGATATATACAGTGTATATATATATATATATATATATATATATATATAAAAACAACAAATGAAATCACAAAGCCCCTCAATGAACTGCCACTGCCTGTAGAGATGGCCTCGAGAAACTGGGGAACAGAGAGGAGAGGGCCGGTTCTCCGGTTCTCCCCATTCCGGCTGAGAAGATCCTTATCCCTCCCGTCTTGCCCCCGCTGGATGGAAATCCACTGTCTGTGCTCTCCCCGGATCTCTAGTCCTCTCTTCTTTTCTAGCTACTCTTGTTACTTCAGTGTGTTTTTCCCCCCCTGTATACGTGTGCAAACTGAGACTGATATTTGTGGCAAATCTCTTAATTTGGTATCTGTGTTAAACCTATGCAAAAAGAAGAAAATCAACTTTGGTAGCTCTTGTTCAAAAAGTATGACCAATTAACCTTCAGTATGTGTGTGTGTGTGTGTGTGTGTGTGTTTCTGTGTGGGAGAGCGAGAGAGAGTGTAGAGTACTGTCCTACAGCAAGAGTGTGGTGCTGTGTGTGTTCAGAGTCTGAGACGCGTGCACACACACACACACACACACACACACACACACACACAGGTGCACAGCTCCTCACTGGGAGCGCAACAGGGAGGAGGAGCGCAAGCATCTGCTTCTCTCAGTCCAAATGGGACCTTGTCCCCAGCACCCCAGGGATGTACTGTACTGTGTGTTCAAAGCTAGCTCAGTCCTGCAACACTGTGTGTGTGTGTGTGTGTGTGTGTGTGCAATTGTGTGTGTGTGTGTGTGTGTGTGTGATGCATGGCCAGCAGCGTGGACTAGCGTCTCCCACTGTTCAACAATCAGCTCGCCCTTTTTTTTTTGGTTTCCCAGTGGTCTCTGTGCTCTTGCGCCAGGGCCAGCGTTGCGAGGATGCACAGTTTGTAACGATGCTGAGGTGACCGATCACTGCCATGAATCCTGTTTTTTTTAGCGCTGATGAAAAAAGTCACAGAGGAGGAGGAGAGCTTGTAGCTTGAGGAGAAGGGAACAAGTGTGTGTGTGTTCCTTGTTCCTGGAGGCAGAGGAGGAAGTAATAAAAGTGAGTCTAGTGATAGAGAGGAGTAGATTGTGCATGCCTCAGTGCGGCGGGGCAGAGTGTGTGAGAGAGTAAGAGAGTAAGGGAGAACTGTAGAGGCTGTCAAGGAGCAGGGCTTCAGAAAGGGGTGGTCGTCGTTGTCGTCGTCGTCGCTGTCGTCACTCCCAAGCCAAGTAGTTAGCCTATCAGAGTGTCCATCAGCAGCCAAGGCCCACTGATGAGCCTTAGAGTGTCAAATAAATCCCTGTAGCATTGGTTTTATTTGTGCCATGAATGTCCCTTGTTTAAGAAAGCAAGCATTTGTTAGCATTGCCAAAACCTTTTGATTTGGTGCCATGTACATTTTCCTCTGCAAAGGCTTTTTTGATTTTGTGGATCAAACTGAAGACATCGGTGACGAGCTTTAGAGAGGGAGAGGGAGCTACAGGGTCTCTGTGACCTGCCGTCTCTTTTTCAGTGTAGATTGTGACATTAGTCGTCAGGCACTGGTCTGGCACTTAAGCTTGTCTTGGCTATAATTTGTAAATGGAGGCCAGTTACGCTGGACAAATTGTAAGGCTTCTCAGTATCACGTGTGTGCGTACTCTGCCACAGATCAATGGTTTTATTTGTCATTACGTTGTATGTAGTCAGACACACTGTTGTTTGGGTGGGTCTTCCCCGACCTGAACTATTACTGCCAGGCATCCTGTTGGTGTTGATAAGCGGGTGTGCTAAATGATAAAAGAAGCTAATTTGCTTTCGAAAGTTTAATTTCTTCATTTCTTCTCATTTGCCAACTTCTACCAATAAATGTATGTGACATGATTATCCTGATTGTTTGGGATTGTCGTAGATCAAGTCATTCCAGAATGATATCTGGATATTTGCCCATCACAGCCTAATTTCTGATCACTGTTTGTCATTTGATGTTATTTAAGTCAAAGCTAGCTTAACTGCCAACTATTACTTTTTGCTGCCATACTGCAAAGATATGTTTGCAAATCTGTCAACTTCCAGAGAATTGTTTGCCTGAGTTTTGGATATGAATTTGGATGAAATGTGCATTTATAGTGTGTGTGTGTGTGTGTGTGTGTATGTGTTTGTATGAACAGCCTCATATTGGTTTTGCCAGTCTTCATGATTGGTTGAGGAAGTATTTGAGATTAGGGTGTGTACCGGTATTTATGTGAGTGGAGAGACTCAGTGCTGTTGCTGGTGACGATGTAAGCACCTCTATTTGTAAGGAACCTTTGCCACTCACTCATTCATTAATCGCTTTAATTGACCAGTCGATTCAATTAGTAAAACAACGCTTTGAATTTATGAAATGCCCATTGACCATTATGAGGATTATTCCTTTCCCTCTAGTTTTTCCTCATGTTGAACTAACTTGAGCTGCCAATCCAGTATCAGTTTGCGTCTGTTGTCCGATGTCTGTCAGACAGACATACCCTTGAGTTTTGTATGCTAACCTCTGTTAATAAAATGTTTATAAAGTTTATTTTCGCCAAAGATATGCAATTGCATTATATATGGTATTACTGAATAAAAAAATGTTCTTGTTTTAACAGAGTTGCTCTTTTGTCTTTCTATGTGATGTGTGTGTGTATAATAGCCAAAATAATATATATTATCAAAGTTGCAATGTTCTTTATTTGGATACATATTAATTCCTAATTAATTAAGGGGCATCTGTAAGCCACAGCAGTCACCGTTCCTGGTCCCCTTTTCAAAATACTTAATTTAATACTTAACTTAAAAAATACATTAAAAAAATCTGGTCACAGGTCCCTCCTGTTTTTTTTTGTTTGTGTGTTTTTTCTGAATGGTGCAGACATAAACACAGTGAGTGACGCCACCACTGTAGTGGGCAGTGCACTGCTGCAGCTGTACCCATGATGGATGTCCCATCCCATGTCCCAACAAAACCTTCCCCTCTCCGCTAATTAGTCATGGAGGGGCCCTGCGCACACAAAAAACATGCGACCCTGAGTGCGAGCCTCGTCCCTGCCTAGCCCGGAGGCGCAGTCAGCCCTGTCTATTGTTCATTAGTGCTGTGTGTCTGCTGCAAACAGGGGCCTCCCCTCTCCCTTTCCCTCCTGACTAGAAATCAGAGCAGCCGACCGTCCCTCACGACCCCCCCCCCCCCCCCTTCACTTGCCACGCTGCCCTGGCAACCACACCACGCCAACAGTTACCAAGCAACCATGACTGGGCTGGATCCCCAGGCTGTGTGCTGCTGGTGTGAGAACAAGTGTGTGTAACTGGATACTGTGCTATGCTGTGTGTGTGTGTGAGTGTGTTTGTCTGTCGGTAAGAGGATACGGCACAAGGCTGTGCAAGTGAGGTTTGGAAGTGAAGGAATGTAAGATATCTTACATATGTTCATAGGCTTGTGTGATTTGTAAGAGAGAAGAGCTACTACGACAGGATTATATTGGCTTGAATATTGTACCACCCAACTTAACTCATTTCCATCCAATTCATGTATTTATATTCTAAACATCTTAAACTGTGAAGTGCTTTTGCATACACTTGTGTGTGTGTGTTATGTACATATTTCTTACTGTTGGGTATGTGCTGAATCAGACACATGGACATGTCCTATGAATGAAACACTACTCTCCCTGGCTTTAGAATCAGATCAACTCAGTGGGGGGAATCTCTGGTGTTCCAAGTCTTCCAACTCTTCCTTGGTGAAAGTGAGCCACCTAGTGGCCAAAATGACATTTAAATGGCAAGTTTATGTTGATAGAAATTCAGCAACACAAAATTATTTCTCCCATTAGAAGAAAGAAAATCGAGTGGTTAAAACCCATAGGAGTAATCACATTTCTGTATAACTTTATTAAACATTAAAGTTCATAAAATTTAATGTTGTATAAAATTGTATACGAGTGTTAAAGATGGCAAACATAATTTAGCATGGATAACCATAAACCAAAAACCAATAAAGTGAATAACAGCGAAAGTTTCAAAGCTAAGAACACAGAAATAGAAACATACAACATATAAAAAAGACATGAAACAGACAGACAGTTGGGAAACCTAGTGGCTTAGTTGGCCAGGATCTGTCTCTGTTTCTTCTCCTTGAGCTTAGCCTGAGCCTTGTGGCTGGGCCCTTTGCCCTCCTGGGCCTGGGTTGTGCGGGACACCGTTGATACACCGTCCACAAACTTGGTCTTGAAGAGCACGTTGGCATTAGTGAACATGCCATCCTTCAGTGACACTACAACAAACTGGCAACACAGAGAGAGAGCGAGAGAACTCAAGTTTAATTTCTTAGCATCATCAGATGGCAATAAATTAAAAAAGTGGTATAATACAAGCCCCCTGACACACCAGATGGCTGATTCCCCTATTAAAGCCAATCTCATCCACATCATTTTTAACCAAGTGGTGTATTAATCGCCTTCAAAGCCCCAAGCCCCACAATGTCAAACTGACAGAGTTATCCACGCTGCGGTTTTAAATACAACCTCCCGACTTGCACTCAGACACGGCAGTGTGGCCTTGATGTGAGAGCGCTACCTGTCAAACTCACACTAGTCTAGACTCGCACCTTAAGTCTTACTGTCAGCCCCGTGATGTGAGGGAGACTGTTTGTATTGAGTGTCTGAGACAGTTCCCCCCCCCCCGACTTGGACACTGGTGCCAAAGAGTGCATGAGGGAAAGTGTGAACTTGCGAGACGCGCACCTGTGAGTGTGTGAAGTGTGTGCGCAGCATCTGGCCGATGTTTTGTGTGTGAGACAGGTCCAGGGCGGCGTCCACCTCGTCCAGGATGTAGATAGGGGCGGGTTTGAACAGCAGCATGGCCAGGATAAGTGACAGGGCCACCAGAGACCTGCAGAATTACACCACAGAACTTTTTATTTATTTATTTAGTTTTATTATACCAGTAATTATAATTTCATGCAATTTATTATAATAAATACATGCAGTGAAGTCTTGTAAACAGTGGGAATTTTTTTCCTCAAAGAGAAGAAATCTCATAAATGCAAATTCTAACAGATGTGCCGGTAATTTGGTGAATAAGAATCCATGGACGTATTCATTGATTGAATATGATCGATAACCAACCTCTGTCCTCCACTGAGTTCTGTCAGGTTCTCCTTCCAGGTGTTGCCAAGGGCTACCTTAAACTCCAGCCCATCCAGAACCCCACAGCCTTCAGGTGGGGCGAGTCGAGCGTTGGAACCAGGCAACAGTGTGGAGAAGATGGAGCCAAAGTCTTTATTCACCTGCTCATCAAAAAAAACAAACAACAAAAAAAAAAAAACACATCATGACAACAAAAGGTTTTACATCACCAAGTCTAAAACAGACAGATAATTAATAAATAAATAAATAAATAAATAAATAAATAAATACAAACAAACAAACAAACTCTGCAGCACCTTCTGCCAGGCTACATTTAGAGCCTCATTCTTCTTTTCATCAAGCTCCTGAATGGTCTCAAGGATCTTGGCCTTGTCATTCTCCACAATTCTCTTCTTTTTCTTAAGGTCGTTGTACTGAAAGAGGGGGGATGATTGAAACAGGTTTCAAAGGTTTTGAATCAGGCAAAAGTGTCCAGTCAGTCAGTCTTGTTGACAAACTGCAGAACTAACTTTCCATGTGCACATAGGCCTGCTTCTGGGGCAACTTTGTAACTACTTCGTACATCAACGAACTTTCAACATATTTTTTCCCTCGTCATATCAGCATATAAAGTCAGTCTCACATGATTTATGAGACTTATGAGAACAAATAGCAAATGTAAGTGAAACAAATCCAAGTAACAACTGAACAAGTAACAAGATGACACAATGGTCAAATGACACAGACTTGTTTATAAGCATACACGGCTTTCAAGTCTTTCATTCTGTACCACCAACCATCCCTGAACAGTCGCAATGAATTAAAAAAAAGAAAGAAAAAAAAAAAAAAAAAAAAAAACTTGTGTGGTGCTCAGCGTGGCGCGGTTCTGCTCACCCTCTCCTCGGCCTCACTCAGCATGTTCATGGCGCGCCGGTTGACGTTCCTCTCCAGCTTCTCCTTGGTCTCCTCCAGCTTCCTCAGCCGCTGGCCCGCCTCCTTGGGGTTGTTGGACTTGAAGTCGTAGGCAGAGTTGGGCTGGCCAAACAGGTGCCGCTCCGAGGTGATCCATTCGTGTTCCGCCAACATCCTCGTGACCTACGAGGAGACAGCCGTCAAGGTGAAAGGTTAAGAGTTAACCTATCTACCCTGAACTACCTCGATCTACTGACAAAATGTCAATCATAAACACAGAGCACTGGAGCCAAAGGCTACCAGATACACACAATAGACCCTGGTCAAGGTTTCCCTTTGACATCCAAGAAGGACAAAGGGTTGGACCTAAATACTCTGAGCAGGCAGAAGAAACCAATATAGAGCCAATATGGTCCGTGTGGGTGTGTATGTGCTTGTGTTGGTGTGTGTGTGTGTGTGTGTGTGTTTGTATACACTGTGTACTGACCCTGGCCTCTGCGTCGGCGCTGTCTTTCTTGTGCTTGCTGATGTTGTGCTCTAGCTCCTTGATCTTGAGCTGGGCCTCGTTGTTGTGCTCGCGCAGGCGGTTGGCCTCGCCCGTCTTGTCCTTGATCTCGCGCTCCTGACCCAGAATCACCTCCTTCTGCTGGCTCAACTCATCCTGGGCCTTCTTCACCGCATCCTACACACACACACACACACGTTTACAGACAAAGAAAGGGTTTCACTTAAGAGTGTTTTTCACTCTGCTGTATCATGGGCTTTATGACCACAAAGGAAAAAAGCAGCCAAATGCAGGTTCATCCTCTACCATTGGCTTTAGATTCCTTACTTCAAAAAAATTCCGTTTTACTACAGTACTCCCTGTTTGGGAATCTGACCGTCTCTTAGTGTGTATCCAGCCGTTGTCTGTACCTTGTTAGAGGTGACGGTCTCGGACATGGCGGCTATCTGCTCCTGGATGGCCTTCATGGCCTCGTCCACCGCCTCGATCTGCTGCTGGTAGCCAGCCTGCTCCCGCTTCAGGTCCTCCAGCTCCAGGGACGCAGTGTCCACCTCCTACAAAGGGGAGAGAGAAAGACAGAGAGAAAGAAAAGAGAAAGAAAGAACAAAAGAGAACAAAAAAAGAAGGAGAGGTGTATGAACAAGCAAAGAGCGCGGCAAGACAAAGTTCAGAGAAAAACATAACAAAACAAAAAAAAAAAAAAGTGAAACGCACACAGTGGTGGGTCTGCTGTGGACATGATGGAGTGGGTGAAGAAGAGAAGGGAAAAAAAAAAACAACTGCCCATCACAAATTTGTTTGCCTGGACTGCAGCATTGATTTTTCCTTCCAAAGTGCTTTTTCAAGACCCCATGAGGGCTTCTCAAAGAGCAGGATGAATGAAAAAAGAAAAGCCAGTTTGGGGCAAAAAGTCGTAAATAAGGGCCTGCCGAGGCTGTAAACACAGCATCTCTGACTGCATCAAAACATGAGGAGCAGGCTCTCTCCCCATGCCTGTACCGTCAGGCTGAACATCACCAGCTTAATAGGGCTCAGGTGAATTACTAATAACCCTTTAGCAGGAAACTGATACCAACAACCAAGTCCTCCGAAGAAACAGATCAATAAACATCCCCCTCCTTCCATCAGTGGTCTTCGAGAGCTCAGGAGGTTGACGAGTGATCAGGTGGTAAACAAGACTCTTTTGGCTTGGCAAAAAGCTTAGAGACACTATATAGGCATGCGTTTACTTTGCACTTTATTTAAACTTTAAACCTATTGCTTCAGCCTTCAAAAAAAAAAAAAAAACTTTTGAGAGTCCCCTGATTTAGTACTATATCAAAATGTTGAGCAAAGGTAGCAAGCAGCTCTAGCCTGGCTGGACGTTTGAAGCAAGTGAAGTCTACCTGCTGCCGTTCTTTCAGTTTCTTGTTGTAGGCGTCAGCTTTGCTCTTGGCCTCGTTGAGCTTCTTCTGGGCGGCTTTGAGCTCCTTCTCCCTCTCGGCCTCCTTGTTCTTCATCTTGTTCTCCAGCACCTTGTACTTCTCCTCTGCCTTCTTCTGGACCTCCTTGGTCTTCTGCATAGTGGCCTCGCTCTCCTCTGGAGGAACACACACACACACACACACACACACACACACAAACACACACACACAAACACACACACACAAACACACACACAAACACGCTTTATCATATGCCAGAAATTTGTAGGTTGTGCCCATGGATTTTTTTTTTTTAAACATGAAAATAGGTCTGATCGGTGATCAGTATAATGTCTATTGTGGTGTAGTGTAGAGTAGAGAAGTATAGTGTAGAGTAGTATTGTGTAGTATTGTGTGGTGTAGTGTAGTGTAGTGTACCGTACCGATGGTCTTCTGGAGTGCGTCCAGCTCCTCCTGCTGCTGGTGGAAGGAGCTCTGCTGAAGTTTAGTCTCCAGGATCTGAGCCTCCTCAGACTTCAGGTCCAGCTGCTGCTTCAGATTACGGTACCTACAAGGCAGACAGAGGCATTTACAAAGAAATGTAGGGAACATCAAAGCAGAGCACAGCAAACAGAGCCAAATAGCAATACTATAAGTTATAGTATTGCTATTTGGCTCTGTTTGCTGTGCTCTGATCATGTTTATGAATTGAAGACCTCTTGACCTCTTCTCAACGTGGAAAGGGATGGCTTCTCATTCTCTAGGTTTC
>JASCQY010000031.1:18272365-18283583 GCA_030264315.1 Sardinella tawilis
AAACAATAACTGAAACCTAGAGAATGAGAAGCCATCCCTTTCCACGTTGAGAAGAGGTCAAGAGGTCTTCAATTCATAAACATGATCACATTCACATTTTATGCATTCAATCAAAGCGACTTTGTAGTGTAGAGAGTGTGTGCACAAGGGGGTGCAAGTGCACCGCAGGTAGGCGGAGGTGATATTGTGCATATTCATCGCAAATGTACTCACTTATCTGCAACGCCTTTGAGGCCGTGGATCTCCTTCTCCACGCTGGTCAGCTCAGCCTCTCTGGCCATCAGTTCATCCTGAACATCCTTCACCTCAGCTAGCTTGGACAGCACTGAGGCCATCTGAGGTCGCGCTCCTATAATACAACATCCACAGTAGTAAGGAGATGGGCCTTCGTTTCTCTGTACTCCCTGCATCTGGCTTTTAAACACTGCATATGTGTGGTCATCAGCATACACATGATGGGCATCAAATTTTTGGCGTCGCACCTCCAGTCAGTGTTCCCTGGGGGTCAAAAACGTCCCCTCCGAGGGTGACCGTTTTAGTGGTGACGCGCTTGTCGAAGGCCACCTTCTTGGCGTTGTCCAGAGTGTCGCAGACCAGCGTGGTACCAAAGACGTACTCCATGGCCTTCTGCAGCTCGGACTCGTAGCCCACCAGGGACAGAGCGGTGTGCACATTATCTGGGCCAACCTAAAGCGAGAAGAAAAAAAAAAGCAAAAAAACAGGTTTTAAAACAAGTACAGCAGTCATTTGGAAGGTAGCATGGACGTGCCAAAGACAGCAGCAGGGAATGTTCTTGTTTAGACACAAAAAAAGACCCCATGTAGAGAAACCATATTTTTCAAAGTCACATTCACTTCATGCACTGACAAATATTATAAACATTACATTACCAGGTCCTTCGCATTTTTCACAACACTGCCATTCAGAGTCCTGGCTGCTATTTTGTTGAGGGGAATAATTGTGTAGCGGCGCTTCAGTTCGCCCTTCTCCAGAAGTTTCTTGCCCGTAACCTAAAGGAGAACATTTATCCACATGTTCAGTTACAACATTAAAGGTCATTAAAAAGCGGTATGAAGTTAATGCTTTAATACTTTAATTAAAGACTAAAAAAATCAAATTTTGAAAGAGGATATTTGCTTAGTGCATTTCCAAGCCTGACCTCATTATCGACAACAACGTTGTAAAGTCTGCCCCCAGCTACAACCTCCAGTGCGGTGGCAGTGGACACATCTTTGACTGTGAACAGGCTGGCCACCAGACCCTTCACCTTGTTCCTGTCCCAGCCGCGCTCTGGGTCTCTGCACAACATGGACATACAGTGTAAGACAACAATCTCAACCAACTCAGACAAGATGAAGACTATGTGACGGATGTCCAAAGAAGGTGGCTGGGTGGCAACCTTGGGTATGTTAAGCCAGAGGCAGAGGTAAACCTGATAACAGGAGAGCCTGGATTCCAAATTTACTTCATTAAACAAAGCCAGTAGTCTAGTCTATTAGCAGGTTTACTATTTTCTCTTGATTAACAAAGCAAGGTTTAGCACTTTACCACCTTCTTAGAATACCACCCTGTACCAACACACAATGAAAACAACCTCAACAAATTAGCCATAAAGACAAATCAACCAACACAAGCATGATAAGACTACGTCAACCAACAGATTTTTAAAGCCTGCTAGACAAATAAACATGAACATGATGAAATGCTCGCCCAACAGAGATAGGCAAGACATCAGCTTGACATGCTCAATCAAAGGCACTCTGGTGATGCAACTCTAAAAATGATACCAAAGCAGACAGCAATATTGCATTCATCATGAGACTGGACTCCTCAGCAAGAACAAGAGAAGCAGACTTACGTGTACTCAAAGCGCAGGTTTGGGAACTGGGCCATCAGAGACTCGTATTTCTCCCTCAGGTGAATGACCTCTTTGGACAGCTGTCTCTTCCTTTCAATCAAACCCTCCTCTTTCCCATCTGTCCAAATGAGTCAGCAATTAATATTAATGTACTGATTCGAAAAAAGTGGAACACTTTTGAATTTCATCATGGGAAACTGCTGTGTGTGTGTGGTGCACATTTTGACACATGCAAATACTTTGGTGTTTCACCTACTATACTGTATGTTTGTGCTTTTGCTATTTGCAGCAGGATGAAACATTAATGCACAGGAAGGAATCTCATATTTTGCTCTGGATATTTCTTCATAGTAAACACATGTAGTAGGTCTTATCCACTGATGATGAACACTGGGCAGTGGGCTTGGACTGGACTAGACTGGACTGTTAATGCAAACCTTCATAGTTGAGCTTTTTCATCTCAGCTTCAAGCTTGTCCTTGCATTTCTTGACAGCCTCAAAGGCATCCTGGTCCTTCTTGTAGCCGCTGTCCATCTTCTTGACCTGGGCCTGCTTGGTCTTGAGCTCCTGCTGGGCATGCTTCAGCCGCATCTGGGCCTGGACACACAAGACCCCCCACCAGAGCAAGAGCAGTCAACAGACATGCCCTCATATACAGGACAGTACAGTCATTGGGCTCAGGACACAAGCGCAGCAAACATTACAGTCAAATCAGTGGTCATTCTGGGGCCACATGGTGTATGAAACCTACTATACCAATGTAATTATGCTTTCAGATGCAAGTTTGAGTCTCACCTTTGTAGGAAATGGGCTACTTATAGTGTCAACTAAGATTCATGGGGGGGGGCAAATGATGGCTCTCTCAGCTCCCCATACTGTCTTGACATACTGAGTTTACCGTGCCAGCAAAATGCCATTGGCACCTCAACACTGAAAGCATCTTAAATATGAATCATCTGATATTGTTTATTACCTTGTTGTAATATAAATGAAAGTCATCACTGGTTCCTATTCTTATTTTAGTACTGGTAAGTGAATTTTGCCAGACCTCCCTAGCTAAAAACAAACAAACATACTTACACCTTTAATATATTTTCCTTTATATAATAATCTCACTTCCAGTTATCTCCATGTGGTCCTTGTGCAATCATGTAACACTGAGAGCTGTAACCTGTTCACAAAATGAACCTCACCGACTAGGGCATGTCCAGTACTGGGTAACACACCTGCTTGGCCTCCGTATCAGCTTTGCTCATGTCGTTCTTGCAGGCCATCATCTGGCCCTGAAGCGTGGCCTCCTCTCCGTCCTCATTGGTGGAGAGGCCGGCCGAGACGGCGCGGAAGTGCTGCTGAGCCGCCTCCAGGGCCTCGGCATCCTTCTGGCCCTCCTCCTGCACCGCCTGCAGACGCTCGGTCGCCTTGGACACCTCTGTCTCCTTGGAGGCCAGCATCTTTTTGTCCTGTGGATGGTGTGTGAATGGCAAAGATAAAACAGCATGCCAAAAGAGAAGAGAGAAGAAAAAAAGAAACCTTGCAGAGTGTCTAGCAAGTACCACAAATCAATAGCTGGCTCCACCAAATACCTTTCTGATAGTGTGTTTAAAAGGAGATGACACTTTCAGTCTGACAAGTAATAACTTTTATGGACTGACTTTCACAATCAATATGGCAACAGCAACAGAAATATAAGCTTTGATTTACAAAACTATACAACTTTACTTATAAATGATCGTGGATTTTACAAATGTAACTGGGACTAATTTGTTTACGTGAATTGAATATCACAAAGAAAAACAAGATCAACAGACCTAAGTCGCTTGCAAACCCTGCTGTCACTAGTGTATAAGCCCTGCAAAACTGATTGAGAGTCAAAAGTGACTGAGAAACTGAAAAAAGCAAAACCGACCGATGAGTCTGTATCAGACTAAAAACAAGGAGAAGAAGAGTATAGTTGGACTGCCAAAGACATATTGTGTGTGTATGAGATAACTAACTCACCTCCTCCATGTTCTTCACCAGTTCCTTCCTCTTCTTGGTCTCATCCTTGAGGTTCTGCTTCTTCATGTCCAGGGCGCTCTGGGCTTTGGCGTCCACCCTCTGAACTTCAGCCAAGTTGTCTTCCAGAGACTTCAGGATGCCTCCCACCTCCTACAAGCCAAAGGAAAGGCAGCAGGACAAAGTTAGTAACACTACCACCTCCAATTAACACCCGGTTCTTACTTTCAAAATAGTTATGTGGTCTATAATGACCACATATTCATGTAAATGTGGATGTCAGTTTATCCGCACATGTACATGGACATTAGCAAAGCTAGCGCCGCCTAGTGCTTCCAGTCAATTTCATTTAATTCCACCATCTAGTCAGGAAACTAGCGAATTAGCTGCGTTTGTTTCGTCTCAAAACGGGCCATTCAGCGAATTCAAACGATGCGAAACATACGTCACTGCCAAACAGTCGAGATTGGTTGAAGTCACGACCAAACAGTAGCAATTGGTTTTAAGCTGAAAGTATCTGTCCACCATGAAGCAAACAAATCCAAATGGATAGGGTTCAGACGTTATGAAACAAAGAGCCTTACCTTATCTCGTCTCTTCTCCAGCTCCTGGATCTCCTTGGAGAGAGCTCTGACTTTGCTCTCGTTCTCCAGCATGCTCTCCTTCAGTTTGCCGATGGCGTCCTGCATGCCATGGAGGTCCTCAGCTGACTTGACCTTGGTCTCCTCGGCACACACAAACTGGTAGGCCACATAGAGTCTGCTCAGGTGCTCGATCTCACGCATGAGCTTCTGGTACTCGAGGTAAGATGATCTTTCCTGAGGAGAGGGGCAGAGAAGAGGAGTGGAGGTTTAGGTCTTATGTTACAATGTTACAAGATGTTGCAATGTGCTGCCTTCATGTTCAAAAGTGGAGGGGTGCAAGATATCGGTCGCGGATTACCAACCTCCTTCAGTTTCTGCATTGCTGGAGTGATCTCCTCATCCAATATCTGGGAAGAAAACAATCATATTGACAAAGGGAAAATATGCATGAGAGACTGCAGCTTTTCATAACTTTCCAATGGAGGTAGATTACCAACATTGAATAGCCATAAGATGTGCTTGTTATCCTACCGTTTGGATCTCCTTAAGTTTGGCTTCTTTCTTCTCGATGGTTTTCTGTGCGCTGATCTTCTTGCATTCATACATGCGTGTTCCGGCTGCCTCCTCAATCATGGCAAGAATCTAAAACAAACAAACATTTTATAAGAAAGGAGTCCTGATCATTGTGATCATCAAGAAATTGCTCCAATGAGAAACTGAGCTCACCTCGGGTGGTTTCATGTTCAGGACCTTAGTGATTCTCCCCTGTGACACAAGAAGCAACATAATATTATGGCAAAGGCAAAGCACTGGTAATGAAAAATACTAATACATTTTGGAGAAGCTTAATGTCTTGCCTGCATGATGAGAAAATGTGGGTTGTTCACGTTGAGGCCAACGGAGCAAAACAGATCCTGGACTCGAGTGTTATTGGCATTCACCCCATTGATGAGATATTTGTTTCTTCCCCCAATTACCACCTACATTACACAAGACAGGGGGATAACTCACAAAGATGCAATTTTTATGAACTTCCATTTACTTGAGTGTAATCTTACTGGTTATACCGATAATTAGACAGCTCCTTATTACTATTAGGCTTATGACTACCCCCACCTGTCTGGTTATGGTGATTTCGTCATGTGTCTCAAATCCAAGAGGACTTTGCTTTTTGTCAGAGTTGTCAAAAGTTATTGAAACTGTGGCTTTGGTGATTCCTGCCAGTCCATTCTTGTACACCAAATCCTGAAGATTGGTTGCCCTCACCTAAATACACAAAATCGGCAAGTGTTAAAAACCTTTGTGTTATCGACAGATTTTACATTTCTTGACCATCACGAACAAAAGAAGTATAAGGTCTTATCCATCCAGATACATGGGCAATTCCACGTTATGGAGTTGTCAGACTTTCAGCAAATGTGTTTTCATATTTTATAGATATGTATTGTCAGACAAATGTACAGACAAAAATAGCAAATGCTAAAATTTACTTTTACGCCATTCAACCATCATGGATGCAACCAGATGCAACATAAAGTCCTCTTTCCGCGGAAGTGCCCAGAAAACATTGCTGACTAAGTCAGTGACTATCACTGCAGTAGCCTAACGTTACGGTAATTCAAAGCTGCTTAAAGCTTCCGAACATAGTACCTCCATAGAGTACTTCTTAGAGGAGTCGTCAAACAGCTAATGTATTATCAAATGCTGGTTAAACCAACCAACGAGTTTCAAGTGAATCATGCTAGCCAGCCATAGCATAGTTGACATAACATAGTACGTTCGGCTATCACATCGATACAGTCTACTACGTTATTGTAAACAAAACGTACCTGAGATAAATTGGATATTCCCAGGAGGAAGCAAATTGAATCCAAAATGTTAGATTTCCCACTGCCATTCAATCCAGTGATTGCATTAAAAAGTGGATCAAATCCGTTGATTTCTGTCCTCTCTGCGTAGGATTTGAATCCCTCTAAAATAATAGATTTTATGTGCATGTTGGTTCCACTTCCAGTCCCTTAAAGAAGCTCGCTAAAGAAAGAATAAACCTCCTGTCTAAATCCCAAGAAAAGCTGCAAAAAATACTGTAATCAAACTTTTGCATCAACTACGTAAACACACTGCAAGAGCTAACTTTGTTTGAACTTGAATTTTGGCGCCAGGCGGCATGTAGCTTCTTCGGTGTAGACCTCTGTGCCTGATTAAAATATTTGGATAACCATATCTCTGTAAATATTTCAGCTTGAAATAAAATATCTAAATCACATAAATACAGTCTAGACATTAAACGTCCCACAAAGTAGTTAGTGATAAGTATGTTTTAAAATATGTTGTTTTTAAGCAGGCTTAATTTTGTGTGCGTAATGGGGGCTTAAATGGCAAAATAGTGCTCGAGACTGCCATCTATGGTCTATTTACGTACAGTACTCTCATTCAAATGTGAACAGAAGTGGATGAGTCACAGATGTTTGTTGAACATTTAATTAGAGCGCACTCACACTATGTAGGCTAACATTTAATATGTCTATATTGGAAGGGATTTGCTTTCTTTTCATTAAATCTATAGAAACATGTCAAACACAATTTACTGACAATGAGTAGCCTAGGGAAACTTGTTCTGATTACAGTAGGCTACATTTTTTGTTGGGTGATCTGATCATAAGTGGACAGCTGTAACAAATATCACCATAGACACATAAACATGCAATTGCTCTATACAAAAAAAGCTGACATGTAGGCTAGATAGGTAGGCCTATAAGCAATCACAAAACGTTTAAACAGAGCTTGAGGCAGATGATCAGGTTGGATGCGAACAGTAATGTGGTAGCCTAGTTGTCATTATTGCCTGTGCAAATTGCAAATCAAAGGTGATGTCAGTATATTTATTATAGGTATATAAATGATGTAGGCCTACGGTGTTATTTTATTATGAAAACTTTCTTACAGGGTAAAAAACACAGAAATGTCCATGTTTGGTGTCCAAGTCAAGGAGAAACGTTTGGAAGACTGTAGTCTGCTTTCATTTCAACAATGAAAAGGTGTCACTAAGGAGCTGGACACATAGAGAGCCACACAAGGTTGACAGCATAAAAGCAGACTTTCATTAGCACTGTGCAATCTCCCTGGTCAGAGCAGACGAAGGCCGGCTGGATGTAGTTCTGGTCAAAGTTCTTCAGGATGAGGGGGGACTGGCAATGGGAGCTGCTTAGGGCAACCAGAGTACGTGCAAGGGAGTACTTTGCGCCACAGCTGACTGCCCTGACAAAACGAATGGTAGTGAAATGCATAAGGAAGCATGGGTCATCCTAAAAATAGAAAAGGAAAAAAAGGGAGTAGACCCACTGTAATTCACTGAAGTTCATTGTTCTGATATTTTATTGATTTGACTTTTTAAATACTATTTGAGTAATGTGGTCACACCTCAGACAGATAGATAGATACTGTAGGTAGGTAGGTAGGTAGGTAGGTAGGTAGGTAGGTAGGTAGGTAGGTAGGTAGATAGATAGATAGATAGATAGATAGATAGATAGATTGATTGATTGATTGATTGATAGATTAATAGATAGATAAGTTCAGACACTCACTATATCAGGATTCCTTCCATCAAGTAGCACAAGATCTTGCAAAGGCCACACCTCAATTTTCTGGTAGAAGTCCACAAAATGAGACCGTTGAATTCTTTTGGAGTTAGATGACTGACGTTTCTGGCATTGCACCACAGACAGCTGGACCTCCTTGTTCTTCAATACTTACAGCCGCCATAAAGACATTTACATTTTGACTTCCGTAAATTAATGTGTAAACATACTCCACACTTATGGTGACTAATACCAATATATCCTTCATAATAAAAAGGTCCCACAATTAAAGGATGGACAAAGAAATACTACGCAGATTTATTTTTTTTTGGAATATTTTGCTCTTTCAATACTTTACTTGGGTGGTGACTGCCTAATCATTAGTATAGTAAAAGAATCTTATTTACCTGAGACACAGAGGAAATGCCTGCACCGCACTGGCTCCTCGATCTCTATGAAATCCTTCAATGTCTGTCCTTCTGGCCAGAACAACCGCTTCTTCAACTCCTCCTTCAAAAGAGAGGACATTTCTCAAAAATAATGAAAGACGACAAACAAAAAGGGACAATTACAAGACACAGTTATTCCTGAGACAAGATCTTTTTTGTGGAGGTTCTCTGTCTGCCCTCCTCTTTTCTCTCCCTTTCCCTCTCTGTCATTTTCTCTCTCTCTTTCTCTCTCCCTGTCATGGATTCATGAATATTTATTAAATTCCCCCAGAGGACCAGGAAAGAACTTTGGCAATCAAACATGTCTTCCATCTATAGCTTTATTGCAACCTCAATTAAGAACCATTAAAATCATTTTGATCACGACAGGATACAGAGACGTGACCTCCATTAAGAATTTAGTGCCATTAGCTTACATTTTGGCAGTGAAATTCAAGACAAGAGAGGCCCAGGCACGTGAATTTTTTGCAGGATGTACCAGCATCATGCTGGAAAACATTATCTCATTAAGAATGTCTATGGACGAACTTCGACACCATTATTCAATTTTTCACTCTGGTGTCAAATAATTGAATATTAGCTTTCAGAGTGAAAGCACTTTAGGTAGCCTATAATGTGCAATACCTGAATAGAGGTGTGTGTTGCTTTTTTTCCCCACAAAACATGTGAACATATCACATCATTTTATCAAAGCTGATCACTATAATCTTTATCTTCATGAGACTAAAAATGTTATAAGTTTTGTGTGGAGGGCAAAAAAAATGCTTTTGTAGAAACAAACAAAAATTGAGGCCTGAGAGATCAGATAATTTATACAAACAAAAACAATTGGATGACAGCAAGCCTTCTTGCTTTTACACAATGTAAAACACAAAACATTTATGTTGTATTGTTGTCATAACGGAATTCAGAATTCAACAATTGGTTTGGAATTATGGAGACAGTTACATTTAGATTTAAACAATTAATTCGATTAAGAACGTAAGTGCACAAGTGAGCTTTAAATACAAGACAACAGAGTGCACTGAAACGCAGGGACAACAATGCAGGTGAGACAGAATTTTGTGTGTAAAACAATGATTCATTTTAATTTGTCTCCAGAATTAATGCAAATTCATTTTGTTGTTGCTGTTGTTGTAAATAACACCTGACAGTGAACTCTTCCTTAATTATGTTTAACTAAAATGCTACTTAAACCTGTAGCTGAATAAAGAAGAATGGAGAGGAGAAAACTGTGCAATCATTTCCAAAGGACCAAATGCAGATGAAAAACTAGACTTTGAGATTAATAATCTGTCTGGAACAAATCATGGTATTCTTACAATCATACAAATGCTTCACACATGCACACAGAATCATCATACCCATAATTATTCACACTTAATAAGCCATGCACATGTTTTTCCATTTGCTTAATTCACTCTCACTATTTTAATGGGAGTTGTCACAGATGATATAGGTGTGGAGGCAGAATTGCGATACGAAGAAGAGGAGGAGGATGTGGAGGAGGATAATGACATCTATAATGACAACTATGATGACAGGCCTAGAGATAGCAAGTATGGATGGAAACAATATATTTACAGCTGAAGAAAAGATGTTCATTGGATGATTATTATTTCTATTTTTATCAGGTTCAGGTGTTGTCAGGTGTGGCAGCCCAAAAGAAAAAAACAAGAGAAATTTGGACAGCTGAGAGAGATTCCTGGTGATGACTATGTGAAAGAGGTTACTCATGCTGGGAGAGGAGTTAAAGTTGTACTTTTCCTCTACAGACCAGGGTCTGTATTCAGAAGGTTCACAAGTGCATAACTCTATGTAATATCATCACATATTTTTCTCTGGTTCTCTCTTGTACTATTGAGGGCATTCCTGGTGAAAATTATGACAAATTCTCTGCATCACAGAATTCCGCTGTGCCTCCTTATGAATCACCACTTCTCAAGACTTGCTCAAAAATTTCCTGACACTAAGTTCCTCAGAATTCTTGACAGCAGCTGTGTCCCAAACTATCCAGAGAAGTACCTCCCTACGGTGTTTATCTATGAAAATGGTTGCCTGAGGAATAGTATGATGGGTGAACAAGAATGTGGAGGAAGAAATGTTCTAGTAGAGGGTAAGAACACTATTGACAATGCAAAAGTAAGATACTACAGTGGGCTATAAACAACTGAAAAGCTCATTTGTATCAGAACTGAGATAAATAAAATTCATAACTCACAATTAGCCTACAATAATTTAACTCAGAGTTTTTCTCCTTAGAACTGGAATGGCTTCTATATTTTGTTGGGGCCATTGACTGAGACCTGTATTCTGCTTGCTTTGTACTTCAGCATTTTCATTCAAAATAAACACACATAGTCTATAAATCAAAGACAACTGACTGAGTCTTTCATCCAGCTGCTCTGAAAGGTGTCCTTAATATCATACATTTCTCACTTCTCCTGTCATCAAGAGCCGCATCAGACCTCCCATGTTCCAAAGAAATAGTTTACAAGTCTTGCATACAGCTGATGACTGGACTGCATTATCATGTCTGATTCTATTGCTCCAGATGTTCTCCCCAGGGGGTTGAAGACTTAAGAATGACAGAGAGAATATTTTTATTGTCACTGGTAGGCTACTTTCACACGATTTATCACATACATTAAAGGAGTAGGCTGTGTAGGCCTACAATGAAGAAGAAGAAGAAGAAGAAGAAGAAGAAGAAGAAGAAGAAGAAGAAGAAGAAGAAGAAGAAGAAGAAGAGTGACA
>JASCQY010000031.1:18307990-18339180 GCA_030264315.1 Sardinella tawilis
CCCGGACTGATGGGAAAATCACCTGTCTGCAGGCCCTGGGAAAACCATTAGGGGCTAGTGGCAACTAAAGTGACATGGGCTGCTGGTGCAACCAATTCAGATGAAAGGGTGAAAGTGTGTGTGTGTGTGTGTGTGAGTGAGTGAGTGTGCTGGTGTTTCAAAAGGCTTTCATGTTGTTAGGTTGGGGGTTGGGGTTGATTGGAGTGTAGTGAGGTGCTTGTTTCACTTGCTCACGTTTTTTAAAACAAAAAGCTAGCAGCTGTGTTGGTAGTTGAATGTCATTAGAATGTTGTATTCCTGAGATACTGTCATCCATGGCAATTGCTTAACCCAGCAATAATTGGTGCTGAATTCTCTTTCATTACATTTAAGGGTAACCAAACCAAAGTTACATTTGTGCAAATATTAGTGTCCAAAAAAAAAATGTGCCAGTTAATCACTGAATCAGCAGAACAATGTTTGCTATAATAACTGATGAAGAAATTATAATTTGTCATACATTTTACCTACAGATCCCAAAGCAAACTTGGGGATCAATACCGGCCTTTTGTCTAATTTTTCTCCCTCTTCCTACTGTTCTCTGTGTCTGAATTTCCAGGGAAACTCTAAGAAGAATAAGGGCCGGTAGTGAGGCGCCGAGCTCCAAGGACCCAGCGAGGGGAACAGGAGAGACTACCTATAGGGCCATCCAGCACTGTCCTGCCATCACCACCACTGCAATGGAGAGAGGGAAAGAGAAAGAGAGAGAGAGAGACAGAGAAAGTCCACCCTCCTGCAGTTCTCTCTATCCTGCTGGGGTGGTCTGAAGGCTGTAGGGAGTGAGGGAGAGAGAGAGTGAGTGAGTGTGTGTGCTGCTGGGCTTCTCTCTCATCTACAGGAAAGCCAGATTTATTATTTTTTTATTTTCTGTCCTTTTTCTTCCCATCCGTTTCCATACTTGCGTATAAACTGTATTTGTGAAGTGCTTCCTGGAGACGGCAGGAAGCAGCTGCTCAGTCCTGCTCAGCGCATGAAGCCCAGTGCAGGAGGGGCCGAGCCTGGGGGAAGGGCTTTTAGGTTCAGGGGCCCCAACGCTTTACTTGCTTACTTACTCTGTGTGTGTGTGTGTGTGTTCGTCTGTGTTTGTGAGAGAGTGTGTGTGTGTGCGCGTGTATGCGCGTCTGCATGCGCGCATACATATGTTTGTGTGGGTGTGTGAGAGAACGAGAGTGTGACTGAGACGAAGTGAAGAGGAGGAAAAATGTGTGAATTGTGTGACCTCACACACACAGACGACGTGGGATAAATTCATGTCAAACACAAGGACTTCTGTCTTGGGCATTGGCTATGGGAGCATTTTAATCATGTGAGCTTGTGGCGAGAATTCATTTGTTCATTTACATGTTTGACGGAGGCACTGTTAAGGGACTGGCAGTGAGAGATTTTTTTTTTGTATTAATGTATAACTTGTATAAATTTTATATGCAAAGATAGTTGTAGATGAGAGCAAATATGTACGATTATAAATGCACCAGTAAGTTCTTGAGGAGGAGGAGGAGGGTGGAGGCGGGGGGGGGGGGGGGTAGGTTTGCCTTCATTCAGTGCGACAGAGGGGATCGATTTGGATACACTTACAGTTCCTCCTAGACATTTCATTTCTGTGCGTCAGGAGAGTTCAAATAACTGTTATACTATTTGAGTACTAGTGGCCAAAGGAGTAGGAAGAAAAGGAATCAGTGGGCCTGTTATTCAAAGTACTGTGTGGTAGCGCTCTTGTAACTCAACTCTTAACGGCTGTGCACTGATTTCTGTCTTTAGAGAGGCAGGTTGAAAATAAAGTAGGGAGCACCAATGGATCAAAAAGGGTTACTTATGAAAATACACCTCTTTGGGCGGGGAAGAAAATCATGTTTAATATGTGTCGTTCAGTGTGCTTTTTTTTTTCTTTCTTGAACATGTACATGCTACAGTACATAGGCATTTTATTCGAAAGGCTCTGAATGTTTCACTGAACCAATGAAGTTGTTTTATGTTGATGCGTTGAAGATGAACACCGTCACTAGGCGTGCACAGAAAGTAAGAGAGTAGTGGGAGCTGAAATGCTGCCTATAGTTTTTTACACCAGTGGTGATCTGACATTTTGAAATAGAAATACTTCTATTCCATTTCTTGTTTTTGTGTGCGGCTTATCAATGCTAAATTGTGTGATGGTGTGTTGGCAAACTGTGCACATTTGCCCCCAGGTAATTGAAAGAGTCCCCCTCCATCAACTCCATCCTAGTTTACAGAGTCAGACAACTGGCAAGATAGTTTACAGATGCCATTTTCCTGTTCATTTCTATGCTATTCTGATTGTTTGTTTTTATAGGGCACATAAAGTTTACCACTGTGAGAAAACACAATGTGAATAGATTGCCAACACACCTCCTTTGAGTGTCTGTGCAAATAAAATGTATGTCATTCAACTAAAATTTCCAAAATTAAAGTAAAAGTTCTACTCAAGACAATAATTTGTTTTTTGTTTCTTTTTGTTTTTATTGTATCAGACAAGCATCTAGAAATCCTTTCCATTTTCATCGAAAAGACAGTTGCACTCTCAGCCTTTTTTTGTTATCCAACATGGGAGGTATTGAGTTTTGGTGAACTTGTTCATCACAGCTTGCTTTATCAGATGTTCAGTGGCCAGTGAGTTTGGGAGTTTGGGAAAGGGGAGAGGAGAGGAGAGGGGGGCTCTTGATTTCCTATACCGACCACATTTGCATGGCAGCCTGCCAGCACTCTGCTGACTCTCGCTCACCCCTCCAGCTCTTCTTTGTTTGTTTTCATGTTTGTTTTGGGCATGTTCCCAAGGGGAGCTCTACTCTGACTGTGCTATGGGGTTGGCAGGGTTTCCCTGCCCCCACCACACACCCCTCTCTTCACTTTACTGTGGGAAAAAAGTTCCAAGGAAGGCCCCCAGTATCTTACCATCATGGGCAGACTCTTGTAGTGCATGTAGTGGTCTCAGTGTTCACATTTCATCACAGTGAGGCAGTAAATTAGAGGGATTTGGAGAATGTTGAAGATACAACAGGAGTTCATATCCATCACTTTTAATCTCTAAATTTGTTTCATGTACAGTACAAGAAAACTTGCAATACGCTTATTGTTTGAAATAATTATAAACGGCCCAAACTGATGTGTTTAAATGAATGCAACATGGCAGAGGGGCTTGTGGTGCAGTGCCCCTGAGCACAACATGAAAACAAAAACTACAGATATCTTTGGTTCAGGTTAAAGGAGAAATATGTTGTATAGCCTATTTGTGGAAATATAAGCCTTATTGTGGATGTTTGTCTAATTGTTTTTGTACATGCACTGCTGAAGATCTCTCTCATGTCATATCTTGTGGGTGGCATGGAAGAAAAACATCTGTATTCCCGACCCTTCCTTGGGTGGTGTCTCATTTTAGATTTCTGTTTTGTGGCCCTTTAACCCCACCCCGACCGTGACCGCAGCTATCGGTCTCTCTAATTGGTTCTTGCCATTCATCTGTCTCTATCTTGAATGCGTTGTTTTTATCTACTCCTTCCAGTCATCAGTGATGCCAAACATTTCTGTGCATCGAATTATGTGGGGACCAGTCAACTTTTAATTTTGGTAGCCTGGGTCTCTGCTATTTTGGTAAAAACATAAAGGGGGAGGAAGCTCAAACAAATATTTAATTTGCTTTGAATCTGGAGAGTGGTAAGCTAAAGGCAATTGTATTGTCACAACTACTTCTAGTTGGCTAAAAAAATAAGCAGCGGCGCAAATGTCCCTAGAACATCCACAAAGTCTTGCACACAGCCGAGGCAAACAGACCTTCACTGACTTCCAGAGTGCAACTGCACCATATGCCCAGTAGGGCCATACAATTTAGCCTGCTGTTGAATATAGCTTCTTGGCCTCTAGTAACTTGAAAACTAATGTTTTATGCGGTCAGAAAATTACTTCTTCTCACTCAATTGAGATGACATAAGAGCAGACGGACAGTGTCTGATGACACTGTGCGTGTAGTCTCATCGGCCCACTGGGGAAGTTACATGCAGCTTTCTGGTGGATTCCGCTAGACAGTCGTCACCGGTTGGGAGGGGGAGGTTGATAGGGTTGTGCTACGTTGGCTACAGTCATTCCATCGCAGAGCCTCTTGTTTGGCTGGGCCCCTCGTCAGCCCTGGTAAGCAAGGAGAGACGGAATTGCGAACAGTACTGCAGCAGCTGGCCAGACTATCTCTGCCATTTTGTTTGAATCCGGTAAATTTCGGACTCAAACGCTTCCGCACGCGGAGTTGGCAACAACTGTGGGACAATGACTTGAATTGGAAAGTGGTTCAAGCTCAGCCATTTTTATACCAAGTAAGTTGACTTCTTTTTTGTTGATAAAAGTTAAACGACCCCTTGAAGTAAAGAGAAACTTAGCTGACCCCACTGTTGTGGATGACCGCAGTCCATGGTTGGCTACAGCGTTACTTTACTTCATACAGACTTCATACAGACTTCATATGGTGGAGACAAAACTGAGATTTAGGCTACATTGTATCTTCTCATCACTTGTGTTTATCTATCGTAAACTAGCCTATCACAAGCGTGGGCGACTGAGGAATGTAGGCTATGCTATTTAGATAAGATACTCTTACCTTTACGTCTGACTTATCCTTAGTGTTTATGAATTGTAACGGTGTCCGGTTAAAACTACGAATTGAACTATTTTTAGTCCGAATGTCTGACGCGTATGGGCAAATCAGTGTTGTAAATTTTACAGCTGTTTTGTGTCCTGTCATCGAAAGGAGAGAGGTGGTGATGTGGCTTGATCATAGCCTGACATTATCCTTTCGTGACAGTTTTCTGCTCCATCCGTGCTGCTGCTGGGGCTGCGTTTGCCCCGGCTCAGTAAATCCAGCATGCCTGAGTTGTTTATACACAGCCCTGACGGAGTAGATAGTCGTAGTTTCTACGCGTTGGATGTGGATTTGGGATTGTTTATCTGTAAAACATTCAGGTCATTGCAAATGACTTTTATCGAATGGGTATGGACTCTGTGAGGCAGGGTCAGCTGCTGCCAGTCCCCCCTGGTTTATTTTCATATTTAGATTTTTGCCAAGTAACCTACCAGAAATAGTAGGCTATACTGTGGCCTATCTTTAGTGTTTGTTACAGAAGCAAATTAAAGGCACAAAATCCAGACCAATGATTTGATCCCAGCCACATATCCACTTTAAAATGAAATTAGTCAGTGGAGGCTATTGTTTGCTCAATTAGTTTCACATTGGTTGTTGGAAGCAATGACTATAGGCCTATATACTGTCATTGATTGGAAGGCTCCAGTGGCACTCTTCACCATTTTTTTTCTAAATAATTCTGTACAACTGTAGGCCATCTGTATTAACTGTAAACCAATTTCCTGTAGGCCTATAGGTCTTGTAGTCCATGTTCTCAGTGACGGTGTTTAAAAAGGACTGGATGAATCAGCAATGTTAGACTTTTGGCAAGGTGTTGTGAAGGGTTTAGTTACTGTATGAGAAATTTTAGCTGCCTGGAAACAAGCAATTACAGGACTATGTATAGAAATACATTATTTAGCTAGTTGGCCTTAGGTAGCCGAGCATTAATTAGAGTATTTGAAAATCTACAGGGAGGAAAATAAACATCCCTCCCTCATGCAGGGTCACACTCAAAGTTCATCTGAATTTAGTAATCATAGACTGTAAGCAGAGCTGAGAGGAAGAGAATGTATTGGCACACTGATGCTAACATTGTGCTCTGTAATTATCTAAAAGGGCAGATCTGAAGTGGCTTTTGAAGATGGCAATTTTAGAAATTATTTGTTTAAAATGTAACAGTTTGTGTAAATATGTCAGGCCATGTATCTAACATCACAAAGAAATGGATACTGGATACAGGATACCAGATTAAAGAGTTCAGAATATGTTTTATCATCAATGTGGGAACACTCATGTAATCGATTGGACAGTTAGAGGTTACCACAAGCCCCCTGATGGTCTCTTACTTTATTATTTATTTTTAATTAACTTTTTATTTGTTATAGAGACGGTGTACATTCATTGATATTTTAGAAAATGCAAATGCACCCAATTGTAGCCAAAAGGCTATTTCCATCGGTAGTCCCCCTGGCAGAAGGAGCATGGCTGCTTCTGTTTCTGGCTTTTGATGCACGAGTTTTTCATAGACTTTATATCAGTTTCATGGGATTTTCCCATCTGATGTAACAGAACAATGCCCATCACTGAACAATAATTGGTGTCATGTGAACATAAAAAGATCTAAATTGGAAGAGACATTAGTTGAAGTTGGAAGTTGGCTAGAAGATGGAGGCAGCGGAATAAAAATATGTGGATCACCCCCCACCCCCATTAACTGCCAGTCTTATTCACCTCATTCAGAAGAATGGCAGAACCGAAAATAAAGATGTAGGCTACATTTTAATAATTTTATCATGAAAGATCTTTGCACACTAATACACAGCCAGTCATCCATAAATATGTGAGCAAATAGTCTTTTGTTGATGTTATTAATTTGCCTTACTGACTGTTTTGTGGGACATAACTTACAGTGATTCTATAGTGGTCAAGTTGACCAAGCATACAGAGCCTGTTTTATGTAGATTGATTAAGCCTAATCATAGTACTAGTCCATTGATGTTCTCTGTTAGTTTAGACTAGACTAGACCCATGTATGGGAAGCCAATAACACCTGTTCTCTCTAATGTCTACTCCATTTCTCCTACTCTGTTTACACACAGCCAAACAATGACACTTTGACTTCACTTTGTGATAGGCCTAATGCTTAAGCCATCTGGGTTTGTGAGGAGACAGAGGGGACACATGAGTTTGTGAAGAACAATTATTAATTGTAATACAAACTACTTGTTTCATGTGCAAATATGCTGGAGTGAGAAGAGCTGGCATTTCCTGTGTGCATGGTGCTTGTCCCAGCGGAATGTAAGGAATGTCTGTTTTGGTCTCCAAAGATTCTGTAACCTCTCATTTATCTGCCCTCCCTGTTCAGGGGAACGGCAACTGGCAGCCGTGGAACTGGGTCAGTGCTATTCCCTCCTCTGTTTTCACTCTGGGGAAGGTCTGTTGGTTTTTCCTCTGAGAAAAGAAAAGAAAAATCCCGTCTTCAAATGTAGACTTTGCATCACAGTAGGCCACAGTCTCTCCATGAGTTTGGGGAGTGAGTAGTCAAGGCCAGGGATCTGCAGCTTAAGGTGGTTATAGGTGGTCATAGTTGAACACGCACTGTTCACTTTTTTCCAATTCAATTCAATTCCATTCGTTCAATTTCTTATTCTCATACCGTAAGTCTCACCTTGTAATGGGACCTTATTTAGCTCAGTTTCAGAATGTAACTCTTAAGTAAATTGTTTATATTCCAGCACATTTTTTCTGAGGATTTTCTTTATTTGGCTTTAGGAGTTTCTGTTTATAAATGTGTTGTACGCCTGACCCCAGAGAGCGCGAAGTGGTTACTGATTTTAAAGTGGACATATTTGGCACCATCGTAATCACTGCGTAATTACATTACATAATTAATTTTTTTTTTGCAACTCAGTGCTTGATGTGTTGTTGGGTACAAAACAGGAAATAGCAAAGATACTTTCCAACCAAATACCTATCTGTTTGGGCTCAGATGGGCTGAATGTTATTGTGCTGTGAGCTGATCTTCTGTCAATATGGCACCATGCTATTTTCCTGTGTTTTGTGCTGAGATCTTTAGCTGTATTTATTCATTCAGACATTACTCAGCAGTCACCAGCTGATTCAAGTGGCTATTTTTAAACACTTCCACAATCTGCCGAGGTGAACACACGGAATATGGTGGTACTGGGCATTTTCCCCCTCCCTCTTCCTCATTTTTTTCCATGCCTGTGTTCTCAGAAAGCACAGCTCTCTGCTACTCCAGATGTTTTCACTTAGACCTACTCAGAGAAAACTGGTTCAAATAAAATATTAACATTAAGGGCAGGCAAAGCGACCAAAGGCAAACGCTGTGCCATTGAATAATTAAATGTAATTAAACCAGCAGTCAGATCAGAATAGGTCAGAGCTGGCAGAGTGACAGAAGCCAGCTGGTATGAAACTACAGCTGAAAGATCCAGAAATGAGCAGAGGGCCATAAATGCAAACAGTATATCCCTCTGTGACACATTTTTGTCTTTGCCTGCTCTAAAGCAGACTGTAATCTCTGTTATTACAGCCCAGTCAAATTCATTCAGGAGATGCAAATGTAAACATGAAATAATGTGTCTAAACGTTGCCGGTTACAATTTAAAGAAGACCCTTGTCTTTTTTTAATGTTGACGCACTTAACACCACTACCAGCATATGGTATGACATCATATGCTTGTAAAGACTTCCCTCATACTCAAGACGATGAAGGCACTGAAAAATAAAATGTTTGCATATGTGCACAGTTGTGTTACATCGTCCATGAACATGTAATTCATCAATGTACACACACAACCTCAAACATACAAGACCAGTAGAAGCCCAAATGTTGTAGCCAAGTAACCACAACACAAACTGTTTAGGCTTAATTTGAATCGCTGAACAGATCGGTTAAATAGTCATTTGAGGCTGCTTAAAAAGCAGCTAGCTAGTGTCTGTGCTACGGCTTTCATAATGTGTGTTTGTTTGAGTGAGTGTGTGAGTGAATATGAGTTTGTATGTGTGTGTCTGTTTGAGTGAGTGAGTGAGTGAGTGAGTGAGTGAGTGAGTGAGTGAGTGAGTGAGTGAGTGAGTGAGTGAGTGTGTGTGTGTGTGTGTGTGGAAGGTGGTGTCTGAGATGCCAGACATTATTGAAGCCTTTAGGCATGATGGGCCTGATTTGCTTAAACACTGATGATGGAGGTGGTTGCTCGGGAAGGCTGTTTTCATTCTTAGATGGGGCATTTAGGTTACTGGCAGTAAGTTATGATATATGGACAACCTTTATGGATCCAGGGTACTTAAAGACCCACTCCGGCAAAAATCTAGTTTTACCCCCCTTCAACATATATATATATTTTTTTTAAATTGCAATGGTCATCATTGTACAACTTACAAAATTGCAACTGCCATCATTTCACTTTTATGTGGGTGTGGTTTTAATGTGATGCCTATTCTATCCACAGATTATCATACAGACTGCAAGCATCCCTCACTGGTTTTCATACAGTGCTGATGCCAACGGATCAAGAATGTGTTCAATGAACCATTCCAACTGGGTCACCTTTGAGGATGAGGGAACCCCCGTCTCCTCGCCTCCAAAACAGCTGCAGACCTCATCCTCGACCCCCAGGTCCTTGCCACGCCCCAATGGCCTAAAACTAGTGCTCCCACCCCTGGGAGATCACACATGGAGCTTCACCGGTGCCCTTGAGTCTCCCCAAATACACCTAGGCCTTAATGGCAGCACCTGTGTCCCAAGCAACACTCCTATGTGTACACCTGTGAGAGAGACTCCAACTAGTGCCTCCCCTTTCAATTTTGTCCCTCGAGGACAGGACCTGTTCAGCAGTGTCTCCAGCTCTCCCTCGACGGCTTTATCGTCTTCTGGACTCGGACAAAGTACAACTCAACCCACCTCAGAGAGCTCCAGCTCTTTCCCCTCTTTTCAGGACGAACCAGGGCACTCTAATCCTTTCTGGGGGGAAACCAGTCAGAATGCAGACTCTGATAGCTCATCATCAGATTCGGAGTCTGGCTCAACTTTGCCTCGGTTCTTCATCAGGACCAAAGAAGGCTATGAACCACCCCCTGCCACCCACCTTCAAAGCTCCTATTCGTACATCTGCCATAAACTGGAGCGTTTGCGTGCTGTTGAAGGAGAGGCAGAACTGGGGGATGACGCCGAGGACAGTAAGAGAACAGAGCCAAGCGTGGAAGAGGAGAGACATGAGGGAAATGGAGGGAAGCCAACGCTTTTTGTTCCCCAGGGGCTTTTCCGCAGCCAGCGAAGACATGGCTGGCCACTTATGCTGAGGATCCCGGAGAAGAAAAATCGAATGTCTTCCCGTCAGTGGGGGCCCATCTACCTGCAGATGTTGCCTGGTGGAGTTCTGCAGCTCTACTATGAGAAAGGCCTGGAGAAACCCTTCAAGGAGTTTCAGCTCCTGCCCCACTGCCGGCTCTCTGGCCCCAAGCTGGAGAGCTACGGCGAGCCCCGCAAAATTCACACTGTGAAGATTGAACATGTGACCTACACTGAGCGCAAACGCTACCACCCCAAACCCGAGGTGACTCACGAAGCAGAGGTAGAACAGCTACTGAAGTTCGGCACCACAGACCACGCAGACATGGAGGACCTCATTGTGTCTCTCGAGGAGGAGTTGTTGAGACTTCCACCCCCACACCAACCAAGGAAACCCTACGAAGAGCAGGAGATGTCGTTACAAATAGCTGACAACGTGTGGATGAAGCTTGATAAGGACGGGGCTATGCTGGAGCAGGCGGCCGTCACAACTATCCACTGTTTGGCCTTCCTGAATGCTCCTGGTGAATGTTTTATGGCGCTGAATGATGAAAAGCTGCTGCTGCGAGACTCAAGCTACGGGTCTGAAGAAGGAGATGACGATTGGATGGAAATCGCAGACTGTCACTTCCACAGCTGCGTTAAGGAAACCGAATTCAACAACACGCGGCTGGTGAAGTTTTCACCTCCGGATGCTTGCCGATTGGAGCTGATGCGTTACAAGACAACGTCGATTGGTTGTAGTGATCTCCCCTTTTCCGTGAAGGCCTTAGTTACCGTCCAAGGGGCTTATGTGGAGCTGCAGGCTTTCCTCAATATGTCATCATCTTTTCCGTCTGTAGGAGTAACAACTGAGGGCCAGCCTTTGTGTGAAAATGTAATGATCCGGGTGCCCGTTCCAGGGGACTGGATCAAGGTGTCTCGCACTGTGTCTTTGCTACGACAGAGGTCCCTAAAGTCTCGTATGAACAGAAATGCCTGCCTTGGCTCTGTCAATATGCCCGAGTCTCATCCCGTCATGCAGGTGTCTGTTGGTACTGTCAAGTATGAGAATGTATATGGAGCAATCGTTTGGAGGATTGACAGGCTACCTGCTAAGAATATGGGTAAGATGTGTTTCCTTGTGTTTTTTGTCTTGACAGTATGATAATTGTTTTTATTACTAACTAGAAATTGCTGTTGTTAGTTCTCATTGTAGTGGCTTTAAAGAGGGTAACATCTGTTTTTGTTATCCTATGGAATTTCATTCGAGATTTCCAGGCCTGCGATACTTTTGACTCATCCACAAAAGAACACTGAAAAAATAATTTGCCTAATCTCTTATGTCCTTGTTTACAAACATTTAATTCGTATTGCTCTACAGTTTAAATGTTGTAAACAATGTAATGTAATATAAGAACAATGTGCTGGGAATTCACAGATCTATTTTTAAACAAATCTTATTGAAGTTTCCATAATTTTTGTTTGAAAATAATCCATATTCCCATAATAACACTCCGGGAATATAATTTAGTGTAGATGGGGATTTCAAAGCAGACTCAGCATTCCCTTCACCCCCTCTTAACCCCACAGCCTCTGTTATCATGTTTGTCATCCCTGAGGCCTAATCCCTGGATAAACTTCTCTGAGTTAGAGACTGTCACTGAAATAGACAAGGCTTCCTGAGACAGGGAACATTTCCTCTGTGTGCCAACTTCTTCAGTTATCTGACAAAGCTTTGAAGGATGTTTGTCCACGTAGAAGATGAGATGAAAAAAAATGTTACACATGTTGTAGCCATATGAGAAATAATCATAAAATGCTATGTACACCCTCTGGTGGTGGTAAGGCATTACTACAACTCAAAATTGCCTTTTGCTTTTGGCAGCACTGAACCATCCGCATTCATTCTCCTGCAAACTTGAGCTTGGGTCTGACCAGGAGATCCCAACAGACTGGTACCCCTTTGCCACCATGGAATTTGAAGTTGCTGACACCGTTGTTTCCCAGACAAGTGTCAGATCTCTTGGCACAGAGAGTGACATTCAACCACAAAAACATGTGAGCAGTAGAGCTTACTATCACTGTCAGGTAAGTGTAAAAATTTGCCTAAGATTAATCAACATTATTGTTGATGAAAGTGATTAATTATATTATTGGTAACCAAAATAATTGTCAAAATGGAAAGATGAGGGTATTTAAAACCATTTCAGTTCCATCAGAGATTTACATAGGCCTACTGTATTTGACTATAGCTTATCATAGGCTACAACCGTTGAGTGTTTGAAGTAGACATCTCCTTCTTCAGATAGAAAATTCTTTCTAAGGCCCTGTTAACACAAATGTAGATATTTTTGGAAAACACATTTTTTTTTTTATCATTCTCAGCCTTTCACGTACACATAAACAGAGATTTAGCTGCCTCAAATAGATCTTTTTTAAAATTATTTTTAAATACGCTCTAATGTGGACATAGGCCTATTTAAAAATGCTGGATACTGTGTGGATATGTGTAAATGCAATAAAAAAATCTGATTTAAAAAATCTATCTATTGTGTGTGTGTGTGTGTGTGTGTGTGTGTGTTTGTTTCCCATCACAGGTGGAGATTGAGAAGAAATGGATAGAAACAGAGTCTCACAGACAGTCAAACTGTATGATGCAGTGAAGGCTCAGGAGCAAGATGATGGAGGACTGCTCAAGATGGCTCTAATATGTATTTTCTGACAACTGACAAAATCTGATCCAGAGAAACATAGTTGTAAAAGCTTTAGAATCATGTGTTTTGGGCCATTATGTTATTTAACATTTCACAAAAAAAAAACAAAAAAACAAAAACGGGCAAATTTAGAATCCTTCCCGTTCGTCAATGAGTCTTATTAGTCCAGCATTAATAGAAGCTGTATGTTACATGAAAATGCCACAAACCAGTGATATTTTTGATGCATGTTATGTAAAGTTTATATCTCCACTCTTGCCGCTGCATTGCACTTTACATTCCTCTAAGACATTGATTGCTTATTGACAGGGAACTTGAATTATTTTTTTATATGAAGAATAGCAGTAATGTACACAAGAGTGTTACTAATCATCATTGTAACCTTTAGAGAGACCAACTGGCTTGAATTCAAAAACAGGTTGTTTTTAAACATCTTCTCCTACATGTAAAATGCACTAGCTAGCCATTTTTGTCTTGTAGTCTTGGTACTGGCCATGCCACATTAACTTGTATAGTGCCACATAGTAAAGCCAACAGATTTGATCCTTTGTATAGTATGAATTTAGACTATGATGCTTATCTCAATAACTCAAAAAAGATAATTAAATTTTTATTTGCATATGTGATATTTTAATCATGGAAATTGTTTTCAACTATTACGTCTGGTTATTGGAATAAAGGCACATAGATATTATGAAACATTAAGATATTCTTGGATGTAAAAATAAGAAATGATCCAGTGAGGATTTTATATATTCTATAGTTTTACACAAGGGTGCCTGAGGCCTAGGCCTGGATAAATGGACAGAAAATTGTTCTGTGCCATATTAGTAGCTTAGGCTATATCTATAGGCTTACTAGACCCCCGCAATGTTGACATTTAGCTGAGAGAAAGTGCAGAGTGCTAGTAGGCCTATTAATGAGTGACCTGAAAGAGGGCAGCCTGGACTTCCTGCAACAACGCCTTGTGTAGGGAGGTGATCAAGTTAAGGTGCGGTTAGACTCGCCGTGTCTGCTAGCCTGTCTTAAGACAATAGGCCTACTGTCACCTGCAAGTACAAAATTATGCTTTTCTTTTTTTTCTACAAGAAAGGTGAGGAAGTGATTTTGTTAGTCTCAAATGACTAAAAAGAAATTACACTTATTTGTTACCAATATGTTAGGGATCTACAGATAAAAATGTTCTAAAGGGGGCTACTTTTGCTGAAACTTTAATGCATCTATCACTATTTGAGCTGACACAAATAACTGGTGGAGGCCTCCTTAACGGAAGTGACCTAGGCCCTTACTACACCTGCGAATCCTTCCACACCTGTAGCAGCTAAAATCACTTGATAATGTGCTGTGGTTCAGTGTAAAGAGGTAAAGACAGGTGCGGTAAGCCCTTTCTTTAAAACAACGTCAACAATTCAACAAAATTATTGTTGGAAAATTATGTTGGCGTTTCAGATTAGGATTTCGGAACCATCGGAAGTGATCAGTGTCAGAATTCAGTTAGCCATCAGCTGAGCATTCTATCAATAATCATAAAATTAACATTGCTGCTGTGCTGACGGTTTACTCTGTCAACATTTATTTATTATTTATTTACATTAGGTAAATAAGCTATCTTCATACTGGACCATCGCCAAGGCGTTGGTGAACATCTCTACGAGTCATGCATTCAAGTGCAAATGCATTGGTAAGTAATGTTACGGTTTGGATCGATAATGTTAGAAATAGTATAGCCAGAGACGGTTGATAAAAGTTATTCAGTATCTTTGGTATAGCTAGCAGCTATGGCTAACCGCTAACTGACAGCAAAAGCCTCCATGCGATGTCAAGTCATAATTATAAAGTTAAAGCTGTAACATTAGGCGTTACAGCTTATAAAATCTTCGTCACGGTAGCATAGCTGCTAATCCTTGGATAGAGCAAGAAGAAAACGTGAATCCCACGAACTGATTTCCTAACCACTTAATGAAAACAGTGAGACCTATGTAGCAACTCTGATTTAGCCGCAATTGATTCAGTGTAATGATACACAACCAATTCTCTTCAGTGCAAACTTTATCTTTCTGTTATCGACGATGTCATCGAAAATGTGAGAGAGACATTTTTTGACGAAGGAGTGGAAGAGGGTGTCCTCAATGAACTTCGTCAGGTAGGTGAAAAGGTGCTGTCAGTCGTGCTACATCTGTTGACCTGTTCATGTCAGGGGGGCGTGGTGGACAAACACATACATTTACATCCTGGTATTATGTTTTGAAATTCAGGTTATAAATGCAATTTTATGCATATAAAATTTACACTTAAAGAAATAAAAAGTTCTTTCAGCCCTTTAAATGCATTCAATTGTGACCAACAACCATGCTCGCATGTTGAAGTGCTTCTCCTGAGTGGCTGTGTCTCATATGGCGCACTTGCATTGCAACACTACACAGTGTGCATGGCTACTTATGGCCATAGAGTGCATTTTTGATGTGAATTGTTGTCCCAAATGGAGCACTTCACTGAAAACACTTAACAGAAGTTACAAAGGTAACCGCTGTTTGAATTGTGATCCCAAACAAACATTCAGAATGTACCAAGACATTGTGTTTGAAGTGTGCAAGTGTGCCATATGAGACGCTGCCCCTGTTTGCTTCCCTTGTAGTTGTGGGTGTCAAAGGTCATGCAGTCTAAAGCAGTGGAGGGTTTCAGAAAAGATACCATAAACCCATCGAATTTCGTTCTTCAGCTTCCGGCCAACTACACCCAAACCCTTCAAAAGCAGTCTGGTTGGTTGAGCACTTTTGGATCACTTCTCATTCTGTAGATCATGCACATTAAAAAATGTAGGTCTACATTTAATTCATACACGACCTTTCAGGAGTTCTGCGAGATTTTTTTTCAAGAACTGTGAATTGCAATTCCAATTGATGAAAGCTCTCTTGCCCCTTTGTGTAGATAAAGTGTTTTTTGTTTGTTTGTTTGTTTGTTTGTTTTAAACATGACTAATGTTGTTTTTCTCTGCTATGTTTATTAAGCCTCAATTATCCTTCCACCTGGACAGAATGTGCAGAACTTCACAGCTAAGGCGGTATGTTCACGAAATCGTTATCTGTATTCTTCCAGGAGATTGTATGAGCATGCTCTTTGTTCTTTTGATGAATTATTTTTTGTTGTTTTCTGAAATTTAACCCAAATATAAACATAAAAGGTGTAAACTTATTTTTTGCCCTTGCTTAGCTAGCATTAGAGATTTTACTTTTCTTTTACTTTTTTTTTACTTTCTTTACTTTTTTATCACAGATCAACATCTGCTAACTCAAGTTTATCTCAATATTTCATGGCATGTTCTGATGGGAAAATAGTAAACTTACACATTACAGTCATCATCAGATTATATATTATTATTATATATTATTATATTATATATATATTATACAAATGTATTGGAATAGAATGCATGCTTCATTCACAAATAAGAAATCTAAGTAGATTCTAAGAAATGCAAGTGCATCTAAGAAATGCAAACAACAATCAACTTAATCGCTTTATCATGGACAGTACAATTAGACAATAAAAGGTGGCCTAAAAAAACGGATATTTGGTGTTTCACACGGTGTATTACGTGGTGTTGACAATCGGTCAACCGGGGTTAAATTGGATCCAGTGTTGTAGGGTTAAATTATAGGATCCAAGTTTGTCACTTTGGATGAAAATGTCTAGTGTTAGTGAGTGAGTGTTAGTCTAGTGAGGCAATAATCTAGTACTGAAGATGTGGATTGATATGAACATTGGCCGTACATACATGTTCATAATTTACATGCATTCATCTGACAACTGCCATATTTACAGTACATTAAGCCTACTGGTCCTGTAACCTCTAAATTAAGGTGCTTCCAGGCTGTGCTCTACATGTGTTAAAGTTGTTTGTAACTTATTTTGATGTATAGAATCACTATAACAATATCCCGATGTGTGCCACATTTCATTGAAATCTGTTCAACTTGGGCTCTGCACTTTAGAAATATAGACTATTCTCTATTATTTCACTGTTATGAACCACTTGGCTGTACACCATGCTTTACAGGCCACCGTATGTATGTTGAGGAATCTGTAGGCATTCAGGCTATGAACATGTATGTATGGATGGATGGATGGATGGTATGTATGTATGTATGTATGTATGTATGTATGTATGGATGAATGGATGGATGGTATGTACAGTATGTATGTATGTATGTATGTATGTTGACATGAATGACACATTGGTTGAAAAGAGGTGTGAAGTAGGAATGAAGATTCTTCTTTGTGTGGCACATGCTGCAATGTGCCGCCACGCTCATTTTACGTCATGCAGTATATCAAGTTATCACCCCATTGTAGAGCCAGTCTGTCATGTCTGCTTTGTAATAGTTTGACCTGTTGGTTGCACACTGCACTGTGTGATGGTGACTATATGCACCTGAATCGTGTTTTTGTGTGTGTGTGTGTGTGTGTGTGTGTGTGTGTGTGTGTGTGTGTGTGTGTGTGCGCATGTTTGTGTTGAGCGATAATTTGGAAGAAAGGAGCATGGGTACTTAGACTTAGTCAGACTCAGTCATGAGTTCTGACCTCAAGCTAGCGGCGTCCTCTTCAGCAGTGAGCTCCAGGAGCCTCTGTTATGACTACAAGAAAGACGGGTCAGCCTGACACTGTATTAAACATACAAAGGCAGCGACATCATTTCATTTAGATAAGGTTTGACAGAAACCAAGAAGGCAGGAAAAAGAGAAAGCGAGAAAAAGACAGGGAAATGGAAAGAAAAGCAGACGGAAAAGAAAATTAGCCCAAGAATATCCAGTGTCTGAAAACCAAGGATCCTTTTTTTTTTTTTTCCTCCCTGCAACTTAACCACACTCAGACGCGCACACATGTACACACAGAGGAAGGGGGGAAAAAAGAAGCTTTTTGTCACACATCTGAGATGGGTACAATGAAGACTGTTAGGTGAGAAGCCACCCTCATGTGCCCCTGACCTGTTGGCCAACCAATTGCTACCTGGGCCTAATCATATGTCGGTCTGCAGTATGACAAGAGTATGGCTCCCGGTCCCTGTTCTATTTCAGATGCTAATTAATTCTGGGCTCCAAAGAGACCGGTCAGTATGGAATCTAATAGGAGAACTGCCAGGTGTAAGGGCTGTTTGCACCTAGAATGATAAGTATTACTAATAACTAACTGAAGTAGTGCTGTCGGTTGATTTAAAAAAAAAATCTAATTATTATAATTATAATCTAATTAATTGCAATTGAAATTTTAAGTTGATCAGGATTAATCATAATTAATCACGTTTTAAAGTACAGAATTTTCCTTTATGTTTTTTTAAGAAAGAATGCCACACATGCCCCTGGTTAGCTCAGACTCCACTCCAAGTTAGGCAGTAGTTCTCAGCAGCTGCAGACTGTAATTGCATTTCAAAGCCAAGTGAGGAGGGCTCAGTCTAGAACTCCCAATTGCTTAAAATGCATAAAAATTGCAGTATTGACTCAAGTGACTCACACACATGGAGTCAGAATCGCTAGTCTGAAGCATGCACAGTTGCCTCTAAGGCACATTTCAGCACATTCACACAACGGACAATGGGGCGATACTAACTCAAGTGGCTCGCACATCCGGATCAGTTTGGTGAGTGATTCCGAAGGAACTGAATGATTAAAAGCAGTCGAGCTTTACAGCTCTAGGGCTGGCGGGTAGTGTGATGTATGTGGGCACTTGATTCACTATATGATATTATATAATCAAATTAAAACATTTATTACATATTATTCAATTTTTACATTAATTCAGTTACAGTAACAGCACTACTGTAAAAATAAACTAGAAAGATATTTCTGTCCAGACGGACCAGTGATAACATAAGTCGGTCCTCATGTGATTGAACTAATGTCTAAAATTTCATATTTTCTGATTGGCTGTCAAGTGTAAAACTTGATTAATCTCTATGAAAGTTCCCCAACGATACTGTTGCACATGGCGTTATCGCCGTAGTTATGGTGTGAACGCAGTCACTCATTAATTTTAGTGATATTTGTTGTTATAGTGGGAACGGCCCTTCAGTAGTAAATAACAGGTCTGTGTTTGGAATTTAGACGAATCTTGGAATCTTCTTCTCTCAGTCAATTATTATTATTATTATTATTATTATTATTATCTCCAAACCAGGCTGGCTGCATTCATTTCAAACAATGTCGCAGATTAAGCACCAAATAACCAAGATTTGATCTACAACCACAAAATATAGCGTCTTTATTTTCATTCAGAAGCTTGTATCAGCCAATGCTCACTTTGTATTTCTCTTTGATGTGTGCCAGCCATTGTAGCTGGTGAATATACTTATTCATGCAATTAATCACCTGGCTGTTAATTTGCTTCTATTTTTAGCAGCAGCAAATCACAGGGGCTCTGTCTGTCATTAGTGGTGCCCTGGGAGTAGAGATAGATTACAGTAGTGCTTGTGGTGCTCATGTTCATGTGGTTGTTGTTGTGTGCTAATGTCTCCTAGAGCAGTGCTGGTGCCGTCACTACGTTCTCTCTTCCACCTGGAGTTACATATCCAGTTCACATCCCAGCGGGAGTCACATTACAGACTGCCTCAGGTAATTAGGCAAGGTTATGGATAAGCAGCACCTCCTTTGAAAGGATGAAAATGTTTGATTAAATGAGAAGTTTCTATTTTGTCAGTCTCCCTTTTACATTGATTTTAGGAGAAATGGTAGTATGACCTTAGGTTTCAGAATACTGTCTATAGCACCACTTTTTTTTCTTCTTCTTCTTCTCATTCTTCCCGAAAATATTTTAAAACTAAAATCATGAAGTAAACTTTGGTTCTGATTGGTATTTCTAGCGTTGTGTGACAATGTTCCTTTTTTGTCTGTGACCTCAGGCCATTTTTACAAAGTAAATGTACCTGTGGTGGTGACTCAGGCCCCTAGATCCAACCGTGTGTTCCCTCAGCCAGCTGTGCAGCAAGCCCCCCCTGCTCCACCCCGACCCCAGCCAGCCCCTAAGCAGGCCAACACCATCCACCAAGCATCCATCCAGACCTCCAACCTTAAGCCTGTCCCAACAGCCTCATCATCATCCACTGCCCCTAGACCTCAGCCTGATGGAGCAGTTGCTCAGGCAGACCAGCAGGAGCCTCTAAATCTGGTGAATGAAAACTCCCAGGCTCCTGTTTCTCAGATGGCCCCACCACCACCACCGCCACTGCCGGCTCCTCCTGTGACTCCCCAGACTGTACCAGAGAGTCCTGGGGAGTTCACCCTGGAGGGCATCGAGTTCAGCCCTCAACCTGAGCTGAATCTCAAACAGGAGCAGAGTCAGCTGCTGGCTTCTGAGGTAGGCGGGCAGAACTGCAACGGCTTGGACACACCTGAGAAAGAGGTGAAGGAGGAGACTCCGGATGGACTTCCGGTATCGGACAGCACAGCCTTTGCCAGCCTTGGGAGCCAACTGGATGAAGCCATCAAGGTAAATGACATGACACAGTGAAAGAGCGGTGGCCTAAGTAGTACAGTTGGTAAAGGCTCTACTGTTTCATATGTATGCCTGTATTGGTTCAGTGCTTTTAAGAGATATGCTGGTGTCAGCGGCTGAGAAACCAAACACAAATAGAATATAGCAGAGGCAAAGTACAGTAGCCGTTTGTACTGATGCTCATGTTGTTATGAAGTGGTATTAAGCTAGTCATAATTAGTGTTGTGATCGAGTGGCCTCTGCTGTGTGGTCTATGTTGCTATGCTGTTTGCTTAGATGGAACTTATGAGGGACTTCAACTACAACGGGCTGGAGGACATCGTGCAGCTGGACGGGGCTGGCGATGGCAGCTCTGAAGAGGAGGACGTGGACATTTGTGGGGCGGTGGGAGAGAACGACTTCCTGGGCATGATCAGCGCCGAAGCCCTGCACGTCCTCGAGGAGGCAGGTGGCAGCGAGGACAGCAGCAGCACCTCAAGCAGTGACACGGAGAAGCAAGAGGTGGTAGAGGAGGTATGAGATAAAGACATAATTAGGATGTGCGGCGGGATGTGGAGAGTGGACGTCTTCAAAGGAAATGGAAAAGAAAATGTGTTATGGAGAACTGTAATCATAAGGCTGGGTCTTACTTGAGTGTACCGCTCTGACACAACACATTACTGGGGCCACAGTTGTCTAGTGTTTGAAGATGGTAATTGAACAGAATTTTATTTTTTAAAGTTTTGTGTATATTTTTCCACCTTCTAGGACATCTAGGATCAGATGTTATTGAATTCTGATCGGGTTGAATGTATGACTGAATGAGCTGTTTTCTACAGTAAATCTGTAAATGTTTTTTTTTTTTCAGTATTTAATTGAGAGATTTACTCATTTACTGATGGAATATTGTATGTCTTTCGCTATGAAATTTGAAACGTATTACTATTGCAGCTTGATATGGATGTCAGGAAATTGTCCAAGGCATTTAGCTTTTGGTTTAATCAGAACACCCAGCAGCCCACAGTTTATATTATGATTGCACATTGTATTAGAATAGGAAAATAAGCATGGAGCAGAATGAGTTTGCACACATACTTACAGTATGACATAGTGGATGTTAAGCGGTTTGTGATTAAGTGTTCACACCACCTGGTTCAATCGGATCACGTTGTATATACTGTGCATATGTGCTAGTAGACATACCGGTCATCAGATCCTTTGCCCATGCTGTTGTTGCACGTGGGAAGCCCATGTTGTCGCTTTCAACAGAACTGTACATGGCAGTGTCCACGCACACGGAATGAACAGTCGAATGTTTTCAGCAACAAGCATTCCTAATGATCATTGAAACCTTGAATCTATCCACAGCTGGACCCTCTGAACTCTGGCGATGATGTGAGCGAACAGGACATCCCAGATCTTTTTGACACAGAGAACGTCATTGTGTGCCAGTATGAAAAGGTAAGCACCATGGCTGAAGGTGTACTCTGTACATATTTACAGCTGCAGTCATGCGTGGCCTGAGTGGTCATGCTCTTCTGAGATTCTGATGGTCTGATAATCCTAAGCGCAAATACAGTACTTCAAAAGTTTATGGTATTTACTGCAGTTCAAAAAATGTGTTATTTATGTATTTATTACATATTTAAAGCTAATATTCACTGCTCTTTGAGCCATCAAATACAGCTGACCAAGTCCTTGCACACAATTTGTGGATTTTTACATTACCAATCTCATGTCATGAAACAGCTCATACCTTCGGAACACTTTGACGGAGAATTTCAGGGGTCCTCAGGAGAATTTTAGCATTGATCTTTTCAAATGGTAGTACACCTTGGTGGAGGGTATCAATCCATGTTTTGTGCGTTAGACAGACACCAATTCTAAATGTATGTATGTTTTAAAGGTGACCTGTCTGTCTACAATTAATAAACTACAAAGCGTATATATTTATTTCTTGACCAGATCCATCGCAGTAAGAACCGCTGGAAGTTCAACCTGAGGGATGGAGTCATGTGTTACGGGGGAAAGGATTATGTTTTCTCCAGGGCAATTGGAGAGGCGGAGTGGTAAGGGTTTACCGAAGATGTGACAACAACAAGGTCTTTGTAGGCCAGTGCTGTGAAAGACAATTGGTGAAAATAAGTATTAGAATGGACAGAAATGAAAAAAAAATGAAGCAAGTTGTGAACAACCAGTAAAGGTGTGCTGCTTTAAATTAACGTTTAGTATCTGTACAGTTATTTAAGTATTTATTTCTATTAAGTTTTATTTTGTTTAGTTTAATTTATTTATTAATTTATCTTGGGAGCTCACACCATGATCTAAGAGAGCCAGTCTGATTGAGATTGATGAGAAGATTGTTTATTTCTGTCTGTTCTATTTTTGTTAGTTTATTATTTATTTATTTGAAATCTAGTTCCCCTGTTGGTAAAAGTGATTGACCTGTAGTCATGGTCATATTTATGACTTTTTTTTCTAAATTAAACATTTGCTGCTCTCAATATTCTCTTCCTTGTGGTCGTTGTGTGTGTAGTTTCTGGTGAGGGAATTGATCATATACTGACTGATCATGCATCTTTTCTTTATATGCACATTTAAATATGAAGCTGTTATTTGAGTTCCTTTTTTGTATTATTTTAATAAATTGATTATTCAACCCATACAGATAATCTCTGCAGGAAAATAAGACTTTCCTGTCTCTTTTAGACTTTTTGGTCTAGGACAAGAAAAGCTGTCCATGAAGGTTGGTAGCAGCAACATCCTACAAGAAATAGTACACTTGGCTACTTGCGCTCCCTTATGGCGATACCTGCATGTTGTGTGCTGCAGTGCAGACAATCTGAGTCACCTCACAGTGTTCCTGTTGGGTCACCTGTAGTGTATGTTTTTTGTTTATGTTTACGTTTGTCCTCTTGTGCCTAAATGACATGATAGTGATTTGGTCTTGGTCTCAACAATAGTAATACCACTGCTTTCTGTTGTTCTGTCTGTATACCATTAAATAGTGAACTCTAAACAGTGTCCAGTGAGCCACAATACTTGGTATTAATTTAGCGTGACCAACATTGTAGTTCCAGTTCTCTGGATACCTGTGTGTGTGTGTGTGTTGTAGAATGTCTGTTATACATAGTTGACCATGAACTCTCTGTGGCAGATTAAGGTGGTCATGGTTGTTCTGGTGGTTTGACTTTATAGCTTTTAACCATCAGCAGTGAGAGCACAGGTGGTTCTTCTACGGTATCTCGCCACTGACTATTAAAAACAGCTCTTTTGTGCAGGAAGTTTACCTCTTCTCCAGCTTGCCGTCTGACTGTAGACCAGACAGTATGTGTAAACATAGGGGCCTGTGATTGCCCCATTTATCACACAACCAAAGACCAGACTTCCAAGAACACCTGTGGTGATGTCTTCCTTTTTCCACCTCTTAAGTGGTGATTTAGCTGTGTTCTAATAGCTTAACTGAAAAGCTACACGTTTTGTTTCTTGGAATACATTTCGTTCTGGTAAGAACATGTGATGATCCAAGAGAAGCTTACGTTCTAGGTAGTCTAGCTGGCTCACAGTGTTTTGTACATAAGAATCCACATATTTATGGAACAATGGTCATTTTTCAATATGATATTACAAAAATATACAGAGAGAAATAACTATATACATCGTATAGACTGCACCAATGTAGAAAATGATTTTGAGTAGCTTTGTCCATATGTCCATAGCTTTGTCAATACAGGCCTTTACTTTGTCATGTAGGCCCCTTATTAAGAAAGCAGCCTTGCATCTTGATGTGGTATGCATAAAACTGCAGAGAGTGGGGCTTCTTAGAAGGAGTCTTGCATTTGGGCATACTGGGGCGGGCCCTGAAACCCTTAGCATGGTAGGAATTGTCTTTGCCTTGACAACAACCACAGCGGCTGAAAAACTGGCAGATGTCCCGACGGAACGCCCGTGTGAAGATGGTGTACAAGAAGGGGTTGCACAGCGAGTTGATGGGGTAGAACAGGACCAGCAGGATCTTCGAGTGGGAGACGGTGATGAGGGGCATCCGCAGTGCCGCTGAGATGGCGAAGAAAGATATGGGCGCCATGCACAGGAAATCTGTGAAGATCAATACCGCCATTCTCTTGGCGATCTTCGTGTCCCCGCTGCGGCCTGCCAGCTCTGGGTTGCGCACGCTTATGTAGATGCGAATGTAGCAAGCACACACCACCAAGAAGGCTAGCGCGTTGAGCAGGAGCACCACTACCACGTAGCCCTGAGAACCTGGGGTCTCGATATCCATGGGCAGGCAGATGCTTACTTTGGTGTAGCTGCTGACGCCCAGTAAGGGCAGGAGTGCCATCAGGAGGGCGAACATCCAGCCTACGGCCATCATCGGGGCCACGTGTCGCAGCTTTAGCCTTCGGTCCATCTCCATGGCATGGGTGATGGTGTGCCAACGCTCTAGGGTGATCATCGTAAGGGTGTAGACAGAGAGCTCGCTGGCAAAGACCGTGAGGAAGCCAGCCGCTTTGCAGCCCGGACCCGTTTGCCAGTCGTTGGCATAGTTGTAGTACTCCTGCCTTGAGCGGTAATCCATGGCAGCAATGAGTAGCAGGTACAGACCCATGCAGAGGTCGGCAAAGGCCAGGTTGCACATGAGAAAGCGGGAGACGGTCAGCTTCTGGTGACTGGACAGCAAGATGAACAACACCGCCAGGTTACCCGCCACAGCAAATACGGTGACCACCCAGGTGACCGAGCGCAGGAAGCCGTCGCCTAGCATGTCCTCACAGGGGTTGAAGGCGTCAGGCTCCGGGGTACATTTGATGGGAGCGTTGCTGCTAACACACAGGTCTGGGTAGTCACTGGTGATGGGGAGAAGGTGATTAGATCTGTCAACAAAAAAGTCTTGGTATTGCTTGGAGTAGTATTGCCTATCTAAAGTAAAATGATTGGTATAAATTATCAGTATAAATTCTGAGTGGGCGAAACGAAACCAGCAGTGTGTTTTACTGCTTGAAATATAACATGCACATCTAACAGCTGGTTAGTGTTTGTCATTGGCAGCTTCTATCCTGGAACCAATATTTCTTCCCCTTTATTCCCATCTGCATTGAAATGAATGGCTTACATGCTGTCTGCCCCTGCGTCTTCACTGCAGAGCCTTGTCAGGTTGAAGAAGGCAAGGAGAGGATTTTCTCTGTGTGAACAGAGAGAAAAGTACTGAATATTTAGACCACAAAAGATGTAATGCAAAACCATTGCTCCTGTCATTTCCTCATTTTAACTAAAGGGACAGAAGCATAGTACAGTAGGTCATAGTTTAAAAAAAAACGGTATTTTGTATTTGGTCTCCTACCCTTTTTTTAGCAACGGTAAGAGAGACGAGGAGAGCCGTGGGGAGTGGACCCTTACCTGTTGTTTCTCCGCCAGGTGTTGAATGCACAGCAGTGGCTCGGATAGGTGAGATGAGCCTCCTCCAGGTTCTGTAGGTTCTCCAGTGGTGGTAATGTCTTCAGGGCTGGCGTGGAGCGTGCCACCAGCATCTTCACTAACCTCAGGCCACGTGCCGGGAGTGAACTCAGAGGGGTGGAGGAGACATTACTGTATGAAACATAAACACACACCATGTACGTTATAATCGCAGCTGTAGCTGAAACCTGTGCCAAAAGCTAGGGCAATATGAAGTCCAGATAATGTAAATGTTTTGTAAAAAGGCGATGGAGAGAAACAATAATCATATCAGCTACTTTGTTATCATGCAGGAAATGTACAAAATGTTCTTAAATATGAACCAACCCAGTAGCGTGAAGGGTTCAGAAAGCCTTCACAGTTTCAAAACCTCAAACATAAACTAGCAGAATTGCCTGCAGCATTTTGTGTGACCATTGCTATCATTGTTTATCCACAAAACAAAAACACAAAAAAGAAAATCTCTTCAATAAGACCTTGCCATATTTTATGTAATAGGCTACAGTTATAGATACAGATTCTACAGTATGTTACGGTCAAGGACTTCACTGTACAGTAGTTTTATAATCCTGCACCGAGCCTAACTATATTAAATTGAACTCAGAGGCATATTTGATAGTTCATCTTGACACATTTAACAACTGACAACAAGGTTTATTTTATCCATGTTTTCTGAATCAGAAAATTAGATTCCTTACAGGACTATTGGTCCAGTTGCTCCCTCAAAGGCGTCATCGTGGATTTTGTGAAGATGCCAGTTTTCTATCAGAATCCTGATGTAGAGGCACAAATCACAAGCCATAATTACAACAGGGCAACACACAATGTGCACAGTACAGTATGGCTTGGATGGATGGATGGATGTTGTATGATTTGAATGATTAAATGAAATTTAAATTTTATTTTGCTGTGGATGATCATCTCCATCATCGTAATATAATTAAAAACTAAAAAACTATTGTATGCCTATATGCTCATGTTCTTTTTGTTTATCCTTATTGTGCCATTTTGTTGAAAATAAATTAAATGTCTAACCTTCATTTTTTCATTTCTGACCTCTTAAAGCCTACCCACAATTTAGGTCACTGATAATGACTGTCTGGTGTCTTCAGCAAATATTTAAACTTGAGTAACAAAATAACAGCAACATCTGTCAGTGTTTAGTCTCTGTTGATGTTCACTTTTGTTGTGACAAAGATAAATTATATCTCATAGAGTGACAGTTGTCTATAAACAGAAGCTTTCTGACAGGGATACTTGGACGACGCTTCATGCTTACAATTTCTCCAGGGTGGTTCCATTGAAAGCATGTGACTTGATCTCCTTGAATCCATTTCTGACAAGATTCCTGATAATATGAGATATAAAATTAGTCTTATACAACATAGAAATACAATTACTTGTTTATTTGAATAATAAAGACATGTATAAAAAATACTTAGGCTAACAAATGTTTATGCAGTCATATAAAATTATGTAATAGAAAGGCCATATAAATAGGAGTGTAATACTGGACCACCCTAATTTGGACTCATGATTGTGAAAAGGGTGGAAAGACACCCTTAGAGTTTCTTATATTCATATAGGATGTCTTCTACACATCAATGCATCCAACCCTTAAAGCCTAGAGATTACATACTAAGTATACTGTATACTTCACATGAATATTTTTGCTTTTATATCTGAAAAGCTTCAAAGTGTACTCACATTTGCTTGTACTCAGATATGCCTGCAAAAGCATTGGGTGGGATGCTCTCCAATCTCATATTATCTGCCAACTCTCTGTAAAAAATGGAAGAAAGAACATCTCAGACTATGCACAATCAAACTGTGTACGTCATTCTACTTTCACAGCCGTGACTCTTTTAATCATGACCTTATTAGCTGGATCTATTGCTAGAGATCATAAGGAGAACTGAACAACTTGTTTGCAATATTACTGTACACATTTACACATCATATAAGTAAGCTGAAGTTGCCTATTGCAGTCTAGGGGAGCCCAGACTGGAAGCACGTTTTAATTTGCTCAGTAGTTCTGTCTCAGTACAGTATATTGTAGCCAATTGTCCAGACATTTAGTACTCACAGAATGTTTATCTGTAATGAAGAGACTGAGGAGAGATCAGGAAAGTGTATTATTCCTGTGTTACAGATAGTCCTAGAAAGGAACAGGCAAAAGAGTCAGAAAAGTTTGTATTGTCACATTACATAGGCCTAAATGTAAAAAAAAATCTGTACAAATATGTGGATACGTACAAATATCGTAAGTTGGGTATATCAGTGAAGGCACCATTCTCAATTGTCACCAGATTGTTTATGTTCTGAATTGCACTGAAAAAGACAAAAAAAAAAAGACTTTGAAACAATAGCCTATGCATGACATTTGGTAAGATGTGAAGTTCTTTTTTGTCATATTTTCAGACTGGCAACGGTGTAACAAGCACTAAACAGAAAAAAAAATGTGGTATTCGGAAGACTGGAGAAAATGAAACACTTACATTTCTGTCAGGTTTTGTAAAGAAAGGAATGCCTGGTGTCTTATCCTTGTGAGTGAGATACTTTGGGAGATTTCTCTACAGTGAAGATACAGATGAAATGAAAAGAGGACACAAATGATTACACATTACACTTTTGTGTTTTGTGATGTCCAGCCATATGATCAGTTACACTGTAGAATATTATTTGTTTAATTGTATTTCTTGTAGACTAAAGCAAAGATTAGAACAAGTGCTGAAGTAAAGCATCAGCTTTCCGCTACCATGTACCTTTCATATTAACGTACAGTAACTTCTTATACAGCAGGTAGCTGTTCTAGTGCCATAGCGACAAATGAAAACATCACAATTGTACTATACTGTATATGCAAGGTCAAACTGTCTGTGTTTACAGTCTCACTGAAGGGGGCACCTGTGTCAAGCCCTTAGTTGCAGGTGTATGACACACACACACACACACACACACACACACACACACACACACACACACACATCCCTCAGGCTCTCACACATCTACTTTCCATTACCTGTGACTACCACTGCAAAGCATAATTAGCAAACTCTTTAGCAAACCATTAACATAATTTCAATCCTATCTTGGACCTCCAAATTTAACTGTCTTTGGTCTTCCTGTATTTCGGCTTAAGCAATTATCCCAAATAGCCTTTCTCAACCAGTGCACTTTTAAAAGGTATTTACAGATAGGGTAATCAAGAAAAAGCTTTGTCTATTGTTTACGTCACCAAAAAAAGCAGTCTCTGTTAAGACTTTATTCTTAGGTTGCTTTTTGTGGACACCTCATACACCTCATACAGTGTGACAGAAGAGCACCATGGGGCATGGCACTATGTCTGTCACTGTCAGATGTGCCCCTGCAATTTTTCTCTTGAGAGGGTGCTGTTAGAGTGAAAGCTTTGGTAAGCACCCCATTTAGGACAGTCTGAATGACAGCAGGACACAGTGATTTCAGTTTTATAAATCAGTGGACCTGCCCTCAACCCTATGAGTTGTTAAATACAATGACCGTGAAGAAACACCAATTCTTGATAGTGTTTAAGTATGTAACCTGTAGTATGGTACGAATGTTCATCCCTTTGTCATACATTAGTTGGGAGCGAAAACATCAGAAAAATGCAAAGTTGTTCAAAAAGTTGATGATAGTAGACGTAGCTACACTTATGCACGCCCCACAAGCACAACATAGCTTAATCAAAAAATGCGTAAAAACAGTCAACCTAGATGCACCTATCCGGCAGCCCTCTTCAAATGTTAAGACGTTTTAAATTGTTCCACAGCAAACAACATTAGGGCAACTTGAACGAAGCACACAACTCGCAAACACTTACATCCTGGATACGTTGATTAACGCTTTGAAAGAACGGCTTTGGATTTCCCTCAAAGGCAGGTGTAAAATTCGCCTGGGAATTAGATGAGATTAGATTAGAGATGAAACTGAGATTACAGGAAGTAACGAATTTGAAGCACAACGAGATGTCGCCAATACAATTACGTTTAAGCTATAGCAAGTTATTCAATTGAAGCGAAAACTTACAAGTTTACAGTTGGAGTTGGCGATTTCTCCTGTGTTTCTCTCGTGCAGCATAATTTCTCCGAGGTGCACTGGCAGACCGATGGACATTCAAATGTCCAGATAGTGCTCACGTGTCGGACACCACACAGCAAGACCACCGACCAAACAGTGCGCAAAAACATGCTGAACAGTTCCTCAAATATTCCCTTTTACAAACCTTATCAAAATTGGCACAAACCTAAGCCTTACAAGTTAACTGAACACAGTGTCCGTCCTGTCTTCTCTCGAGAATAACTAGCGCTCTAAACGCTGCGGGCTCGACGTCACTCACTCACCAAGTGCTCGGCAAGGATACAAACTTAGCCATTCATTGAGAGCGAGGGTCAAAACAATCACAGAGTGTATCTCAGACTTTAAATAAGTTTACGAATCTGATGTAATGTAAAATGTTAATGGATATAAATCAATGAATAGATAAATAAAGGTTAAATAAAATAAATAGATACCAATCTTGAATTAAATTTATGGCTTTGTGACATTGCGTATTTGTTTGGTCTTTATGGTTATTGCATTTATGTGCATCAGTGTTTCCAATTGCTTAACAGCATCACCTGCAACTGCCATAGATCTAAGGTAACTAATTTAATTATTTGAGTAATTTGTCCATTTCTACATATCTTTCATGTTACGGTACTGATTTTTTTAGAGAAAAACTAGGCTATTAATCAGAATACAGTAAAGCTTACTGTGTTATTCAACCATTTCACCTACCCAGGCGTCCAAAATGTTGACCATGTTTCTGTGCCCCAAAATAGCAAAGGGCACATTGACCGACAACCTAGTCAAGTCACTCAGGTGCTTGGCCAGGAAACGTGCAACACACAAAAGCCTGTCACACCAGTAGACTTCTAATGAGCCCAGCTCTCAGCCCTTGTACTCAACCCAACCTCCAAATCTCTCTTCACAAGTAGCCTGCAAGATTATATTTGTGCTGACCTGCACCGTCAGTCTCCAACCAGTTACTGTATCCTTACAGCAGTGTTCCTATTCATTCTTGGCACCTGCCACGCTTACATTACCAGTGCGAGACAGGATGCTTATCTGTGAGGGGGGTGCTGGAGTTGAAATAATCAGTCCTGTTCAGGTCAGTGGACCGTATATCCATGATGGAAACTCAGTCGGTCAGACAGGTACCATTACACAGGGAGAAAGAAGAAGAAAGAATGGGGAGAGGGCTATTTACTTTCGGTGAAAACTGTGTGGGGAACACGTGAGGCCACCGTCCACTTTTTATTTGAACCCGTTTTCTGGCATCATGCAGAGAGCATTGTCTTGCTCCAGTGTCTTAGCTACTGGGTTACTGACTGTCTTCTTTCCAGTTTCTGTGTAGGGCATCTCTCACCTCTGCCTGAATGGCTGTTGACATTTCTAATGTCCCACTGCTGGCTGTCACACGTGGAATCAAGGCAAGGCCAATGACACACAATTTCTCTCTCTATCTATCTTTCTCTCTCTCTCTCTCTCTCTCACACACACACACACACACACACACACACACACACACACACACACACACACA
>JASCQY010000031.1:18347555-18361480 GCA_030264315.1 Sardinella tawilis
CCTGACTCGTACTGTAGGTGTGTATAGCATGTAGGACAAACAACTTGGAGGTGTAGGTTCACAGAGAACATCCTCCCACTCCACACGCTGGTTCTCTGAGGTCCTGGCACGTGAGCAGCCTCTGAGCAGCCAGGAAAGGAAGAGAGAGAGAGAGAGAGAGAGAGAGAGAGAGAGAGAGAGGGATGGAGGGAGGGAGGGGGAGAAGGATACGGGAACAATGACACTATTACCTGATGCAGAACCTTGCATTGGGAGCCATTTTTCGCCTGTATGTTTAATCATCTATGCTGTGATCTCTTGCCAGTTCCTCGCAGGCTCGTCTTGCAGTCATCTTGCTTTCAATAACATACACCTTCCCTCTCAGACAAACAGTTGCCAAAGAGGGTCTCAGTGCCTCAGAATTCATATGGTGCACCTCCTAAAGTAGGCTACGAGCATAATAAGATTAAGTTCTGTTTCACATTCACAATATTCATCTGGCGATGACATATTTCTTTAATCTACTACTGTTTGGTCTCCAGTGTACAACAGTTGTATTATTTATTTTTTATTTTTTTTCTATCCAAAGGCTTGTGGATTGTTTCTGCCTGCCTGTGAATAATTTTAGCTTCTGAGCGTGATGAAGGCTGACGGGTAAGCACAGTGGTGTTTACGAGAGGAATGCAGTCCTGATTCTGCCAAGATGTAGTCTGGGAAAAGAGGGGAACTCCATCTCCTTTGTCGGATGGAGGTCTGCAGCATCGCCTGCTGTCATCTTCTCTACTCAATAAAATATACTTTGCTCTTCACTGGAACTTAAGCAGATGCTTTGGAGAGCTTGTGGTAGTGTTGAGCATTAATTATGGAGAAATATCAGACATGTTTTTTTTTTATTTATTATCATTTTTTTGTATTTATTTCCTCTGTCCTTGATACAGAGGAAGGTAAAAGAGGAAGTCAGTTCATGATGAAGCAGAGAAACAGAAATGATGCCTTCCCTTGGGGTCCACAGGCTCTTGTAATTTCAGTGCAGTCGATGGATGCAGTGCACAGCAGACCATTTGCTCAAAGTGGCTGATAGTCTTTAAATTATTGTTCTCTTTCTCTCTCTCTCTCTCTCTCTCTCTCTCTCTCTCTCTCACACACACACACACACACACAGACCAGTTAATGAAACAGTAGTCTGGTGTCTGCCCTTTACCTTGTGCATTCTAACAGCTGCATTGGAGAATTGGAGAAAGTAAAAGAAAAGGAAAAAAAAGAACAGAATGAGGCTGAACACACACACACAAACACACACACACACACACACACGCACACACACATACACACACACACACACGGGCAAATTAAACTCCACCAGGCACCTATCGGTTTACAGCTAAATTTTAATTAATCAACTCAGGTACGCTAATGGGGAGTGGAGGATGGTGCTGTAGGTGGAGGTGGTGGTGGGGGTGGTGGTGGTGATGTCGGTGGGCAGAAACCCAGTGAAGATAATTCTCCTCCGCTGGTAATCTTGGAGGGGCATTGATGGCGGTTGTGTGGTATAGGTGTGTGCAGAGCTGAGAGGTAGAGGAAGAGGAGGAGAAGCCATGCGATGCTACAGTCAGCACCAGGCAATTGGGCGACAATCAGACATTAATTAGGAGCTGGAAGCCAGCCAGGCGCAGCCGAGCCCAATGTCATTAACACAGCGGCGGTCCATTTTTCAGCGAAAGGGCGGCCATTATTTTCTATTATTGTGTGAGCTGGGCACGAGTATGAGTGAGGGGGAGAGACCCAGGCTACCCACCCAACTGAGCACAGGGGTCCACGGACATGTGTTGCACTTGACTGCAGAACCACAGGAAGACGATGACAACAGATGCTGACAGAGGTTAACAGACATACAGTATTCACTTTGTCTCTCTACTATACCCTACAACTACCAAAGTACTACACTATACTCTGTCTGCATAACTACTATACCAACTACAATACTATATATACTCTGTCTGCATGACTACTACTTTGTATACTGCATAACTACTATCCCCTAATTACTATTACTCTATCTGCATAACTACAATACCTGTACTATTATTCTACACTCTGTCTGTCTGTACTATACACCATTGCCTGCTCACGGAAAAAAAAAAAAAAAAAAATTGCTGTTGGCATTGGGCTCTAGGCCACCTTGTCAGTGGAGCCTCTGAAGATTATTATAATATTATGATCATAAACGATAGGAGCAAAATCAATGCTTGAATGTTCTATTTCGCTTTCGCTATTTAAGATAACATATGGGGTGTTAAAGCAGGAACTTTGTAGAAACAGCTATGATGCTAAGAATTGAGCTCTCTTGAAACGGCCAATAGAGTAGTCTCATTCTGTAGTCATTAATAATAAATGTGCTATGCTGTTTGGGGTATGAGTTTCAGTGGATGCAAATAAATGAGTTGGGACGATAAGAATGAATAAATGAATTTTTTTTTAATTTTATGCTTTCAATTTTTTTCCCCTGAAAGCTGGAAGAGAACATCCTGTCAACTAAAACAGCCTCAGACCATAAAAAAGAGCAGCATTTCAAAAGCATACATGGAGAAGGCTGTTCTGTTTTCTGTATCAATTTGCATCAGTACAGTATGTGTCAGTGTGTACAATACGCGATCATCTGGCAGATGTTTGCATAATACAACTGTGACGTGAGTCAGACAGTGACAACAGAAGAGTCCTTCCACAACAGGCCCTGAGACGAAACCAAGGGTGTGCTTATCGGGGTAGCGGCGCCCATGGCTGCTGTGTTGCATCCTAAATGAGTGTTTTTAATGACGGACAGCCAAGAATGATGGATGAATATTTTATGGCTTGGTGGCCTGGAGCCTCACTCTGTTTTCGCATCATTTCTGTTTTTTTTTTTTAATTTATTTATTTATTTATTTTTGGTCCTTCTGTTTATATCATGTGCCTATGAAGATGCTGAGATAGTGTTTCCCTTTTTGTAAATGTCAATATGAAATGATCTGCGATCCCATCCATACCTTGAGCAAAGTATGTCTGCGAGACAATGGGAAATCGAAGCACAAGCTCAACACAAACCCGACTGGAGAGAGAGAAAAACAGAGAGAGAGAGAGAGAGAGAGAGAGAGAGAGACTGACTGAGTGAGAGAAAGAGAGAGAGAGAGAATGAGACAGAGAGAAAGAGAGAAAGAAAAAGAGAAGCAAAGAAACAGCTATAGGGAATGCCACATCTTTTTCTCTTTCCCAATAGACACCTGTCCAAATAAGTGTCCTTGATCTCTCACTACGCCACCCCCCCCCCCCCCATTCCAACACCCCCTCCAACCCTGCCACCATCCTCCTTGTCCTGCTCTGTCCTCCTCCACTGACCCGTGCAGCTCTATCTCCCCCCGCCTCTCTGTCCTCACAGCAGCCACTCCTTGCCATTCCGCCCATGTGCGTCTCTCTCTGGCACCATGAGGACGCAGAGTACTCAGCCAGCCGAGTGAGCGAGAGAGAGAGAGAGAGAGAGAGAGAGAGAGAGAGAGAGAGAGAGAGAGAGAGAGAGAGAGAGAGAGAGAGAGAGCATACAAGGCTGACTGAGCGTCTGAGTGACTGACTGGTTTGGCTGTCTAGTGGGACACTGATGATAGTGGCAGTGGTGGCGAAGCAGAAAAGGAGAAGAAACCCAACAACAACAAAAAAATAAAAAAACGAGGCATGGAACTTTGCATGCCGCGCGGCGACACTGTGCGTAATTGTCTTAATTAGACCTGCCGGGATGGGCCTTAATTGAATGATTTAGCAGTGTGAGACCAAGGATGCTCCTGGTGCACAGGTGTGGGGGAGGCCAATCACACAATTACACACCTGTCACCGGCACCCCTGCTGACAGGGAGTCTTGGCGGCTGTTTGAGATGGAAGGGAGGGGGGGGGGGCAGTTGGGACAAGCCCACCCACGTTGATTTCACTTGACAAAGCCGTTTCCTTTTTCATGGCTGACAATTGGGTTTGCAATTGTTCTCCGTTTGAAACAAAATTATAGTGTACTTCAAAAGGGTGCAAAAAAGCCCAGCTTACATATCTGCCAGTGAAATCTGAAGTTTGTTTGTCTTGTTTGTCCTTCATTTCTTAGTCCTGTAAACAATGAACTTTCATTGCGATGTAGAACACCAACCTACCATTTGCAGCACAGCAGAAAATCCATTCACAGCCAGCCAATCAGCATTTAGGACTGTGCAGGTGACATGCAGACAGACACATTATCACTTTTCTCCCAGTATGTCACGGCTCATACAGAGGCCTTTAAGTGCCACTGAATGGGACAAGTGTTACCATGCTGGATTTAAGTGTTATCTAATTAGATGTATTTGGGGTTAATTACAATCCACAGAATGTGTAAGACCTCCATATTAATAACATGGCAATGTTCAACTGGTGTTATCTTTTGCCATCAATCCTTGCTTACGATCAAATCCTATATTTTGGAGGCTTTTATTGTTCTCAACATGTATCACATAATTAACTTAAATGTTACCCAGAATGTGTGCCCTGACTGCCTAAACATAAATATAATCATTCTTGATAGGAATATCTCATCCTTTGATCAATTCCATTGTAAATTCATGGAACCAATTGACATTCAATTCATCATGCTCTGCACTATAGGTTTTCCCATTAACTGAAATTCAGTTAATTTAATGAATGGTGTGAATTGAAACTGAGATTTCTTCGACCCTATTAATGGATAATCTGCTTTAAGCACAGCAGGACATTGTGCATTATTGCTTTCTGGAACTTTCTTTCCAAAACAATGTGCATTATGCGCTATACAGAACATGGAAAAATATAAAACCACAAGAATAAAACTATAAATCCTGAAACTACAACTGCAGGTTAAGATGTCTATATAAACCATGCAATCCCAGTGAATAATATTTTTGTTAATAGTTTTGAAATAAGATGTGGTTATGGTCCATACCAGGCCTACTACTCTACCTTCCCTGCTAGAATTACGTTCGATTGACAATTTGGCGACCCCGGTAAGATTCCCAAACCCCACAAGATTCCTTGCTTTGGATAAAAGCATCTGCTAAATACCAGTTGACTTGATGGTACTCTACTTTAACAGCCATTGAAATGAAATGGGCAATGATGATGGACCAATAAGAAAAGTGTATTCACATGAAACCTTCCAGAGATCATTTTATGTAGCAAATTATAATATTATGGTGAAAAAAAGTTATGAAGATTAGAACAGGAAATGGAGGACGTTGCAAGCACTGCCTTAACAAATTCCTGTTATGTGAAAACTGCTCCCTTTAAATCACCCTACCAGTGTAAGGATAATATCATAAGGTCTAATCTTTAAGTAAAAGTATAAAAGTTGGCTTCTCATTTATATGCACCTAAATTATATTGGAGAGGCAGTTAATAATCGTTGACCCTTTAATTGATTTGGTAATGAAATTAATTAGACAAATCAAAGATACTTAGAAGGCCAGTCACTAGATGGTTGGCACTGCTTCAGGTCTGTTTCAAATCAATTACCACTGCGGGATACATGTGGATATGCCTGGAGCCCAAGGGTGTGTTGGTCAGAAAATTAACAGACCAAAGCCCAAAGAAGGCCTGGAATACCAATGCCTCAGTGAGAATGCGCCTGTGAACTGTGCTACAACACTGAGACACATTAGTCCATGGACATATTACTTTAGATGTGACTTCCTCAAGAACCTACAGTACAGTATACCAATAACATCTACAGAATGTAGACTTCAGGATTGGTGTCGAGACACAGAGAGAGAGAGAGAGAGAGAGAGAGAGAGAGAGAGAGAGAGAGAGAGGGAGGGGGGGGGGTGTCTGTGTTATAATGGGGTTCAAGATACAGGGTAGCGATGCAGTAATTGGGCCACGTGTTTAGTTTGGGCAACTGCTTGCTGAAACGTTGACCTGACCTTAACATTTAGAAAACATGTTTTAGCTGAAGGCATTATAAAAATAATGAACAAATAAACAGGAATGGCCAGAAAAGTCCAAAACAGTGTGTCATCTGGTAAAGAATAATGCTAAAGGTATATACAATGCACCCTGGAATACTGTAAATGTATTTACATTGCTTTTATGGTTTTCATGCTTTGATATTTCAATATAAAAAAAACAACAACAACAAAAAAACACCTTTGTTTCCAGTTTCAAAGTAGATTTTTCTTTTGTATTGTTTTGGAGAACAAATGATTTGATTAATCTCAAGGGAAAGCTAGCACAACTGTGTATGAGTGTGTCTGTGTATGTATGTGTGCACATGCAGGAAGACATAGCTTGTGGGGAGTGAGAGTGGGGAAAAACCCCCCCAAAAAACATGTATGACATAGCAAACTTCAGATTAGGTAGGAGTTCATAAATCGTGCACTCAGGAGACCTGACCAACTGACTGTAACAAACTCATTATGTCATGTCCGCCATTTTCCGCGCAATACATCATTGCTGCCGTCCCGGAGACCAGGTATTTATTTCCCCCCTTCCATGCTTTTTGGTGGTTGGAATGGTAGGCAAGTGTGGCAGGCAGCGCTGCTATGTCTTCCCACCAGAAGTAGGTGTCGGGTCAGCTCCTAATTTAGATCCACATATTTAGGGCTGCTTGCTGAGGTGGGAACTGCTGTCACGACAAGATTGATCTGACGCTGTCAGCGGGTGGAAGAGTGTATGTGTGTGTCTGTGTGTGAGTGTGGGTGCGTGCTGTGGGTGGATCGGGTGAGAGGTGTGCGTCGGCAGGAGATGTCGGAAAAGTCCCATGAGGGGAGGTGGGTCCTGCTCTCGGCATCTCACAGCCATCTGTGTGATCCAGTTGATGCGCCTCTACTGAGCGCTGTCGGAAACCTTCCTCTGGTTTGCCTGCTTCCTCCCTCACTCGTTCGCTCGCTCACTAACTCACTCGCTCACTCACTTTCAGTCAATTGACTTGAAAGGTCATGAGCCATGATCCATCAAGCATAAACAGCCAATCAAAATGCATGCATTAGCGGGCTGCCGATAAATCAGGAGCTAATTTCGCTGTTTACGTGCCTGCCAGACCCTTGGCTTTTCTGACAGGGCTTAAACATTTCTGCCTGTGGCGACTTCTTCCCTGCCACTGCCCCCCTGCCCCCCCCCCCCCCACAGTGTGGGTGGTGACAGTAGTGGAAGTGGTGGTGGGTGCCACAGAGTGGTCATTTTCCAGGTGACATAATGAGAGTTCCTGTAGCTCACCGAGTAAATGCTATACTATAGGCTGGCAGTCCCAAAAATCATGGGGCTGATGGCTGTTACCTAGGAAACGCACAAAGCAATCAATACTGTACTGTAAAATTGCTTTAGACAAAACTCAGAAATCAAATCAGTTAGTATAGTAACGTCTTATTTGATGGTGTCTACATAAAGGTGGCATGACCATTATAAATATAACATGATACATGTATATAATATTAACTTTATAATACAACAATACAACAAACGACACATCACAACAGCAGTGTCATTCATGCTCATGATAAATGTCAATGTCATGTTTATAGCAGGCTCATGTCACTCTTATACTGTAGACCTCCTCATGTAAAGTGTACACACTATGGGTTACATCAGGTAGCCCAGTGGTTCCCAAAGTGGCGAGTGGATCCAACCTGGGGTAGTGCAGTGGAGATGAATTAGACATGCCTTAGCACTCCAAGAATAACAAATTCCTCACGAAAGTTGCATACTTCATATCCTTCTCATTGGCATGTTTTAGGAACTCGAATACATCTCGAATATATGAGGTATGACTCATTGTTCAATACAAAGTTTGTATTAATTAGTGGTACAGTGCTTTTGCAAATTAACCATGATGGTCAGAACTCAGAACACTGCCACTGTGCAATGCCCAGACTCTGCTGCCTTTGCTGAAGAACTTAACACTTTCTATGCCAGGTTGAACAGCAGTGATTCTATAGAGGATAAGGTCACATTCATATACCCTACTGAATCCATCTCCGTAGAAGAGAACCACGTTTTTTCCATCTTCACCCATCTCCATCCCACAAAAGCAACTGGACCAGACGGGCTGAAGGGAAGGATTTTGAAGGAATGTGCAACTCAGCTAGATGGTATAATGACTAAACTCTTCCAGCTATTTCTGGATACCAGCCTTGTTCCCAGGGCATGGAAGGAGACTACCATCATTCCTGTTCCCAAAAAGCCTCATGCTAGAGCCCTGAACTATTTCAGACCTGTGGCACACACCTGTGGCTATTTTCTGCAAGTGTATGGAGAGATTTTTTGCAGGAGAACTCACCGCCACCATCAGAGAGAGTCTGGATCCGTTGCAGTTTGCCTACAAACCCAGACGGCCGTGTGGAGGATGCTTGTCTATCTCTCCTGGATACTGTGACAAAGCTCCTGGACTCACAAAACTCTCTGGTCAGGATTTTATTCATGGATTTTTCATCAGCCTTCAACACGGTCAATATCAGCACACTTCTGCATCGCCTCCAGCAGCTTCAAGTCAACCCAAGACTGACGCTCTGGATCAAGGAGTTTTTAAAGGACGGACCGCAGCATGTAAAGGTGCATGGTGTAACATCTACCAACCTCACTTTAAACACTGGAGTCCCGCAGGGTTGTGTCTTGTCTCCAATTCTGTTCTCAATGCACACCAATGAGATCACATGCAACATTGCAACATCAATGGGTTCAAGTTATTTAATTATGCTGACGACCTGGTCTTGGTGGCCATTCTGACAGATAAAAATTCCTTGTCCACTTACGAGCAGTATATCAACACAATGGCCCTGTGGTTCAAGAAGAGCTCTTTGCAATTAAACATCAGCAAGACCAAAGAACTATGCTGCCATAGCAGCCGGGCACCTGAAACCCCACATCCACTTTCCACACCTTTAATCCTGGAGGGGCAAGAGGTGGAGCAGGTAGAGAGCTTTAAGTACCTTGGCATACAGGTTGACCAACGCCTGTCCTTTACCCAGCATGCAGATGGAGTTTAGAAGAAAGCACAACAGCGCTTATGTCTCCTGAGGCAGCTGAAAGAATTTGATGTCAGAAGGGACATTTTATCAACAGTCTATCAATCAATCACTTGTAGAATCTGTCATCACCTTCAACATAACATCTTGGTAGAGCTTCCTAACAAGGAAGCTCATCAGCATCCCACAGATACAGCTAGCAGATCTTCACATTCAGGCAGTGGAAAGGAAGACCAACTCCATCCTTCTGGATCCCTCCCACCCACTCCACCCTTGTTTTGAGATGCCACCTTCTGGCAGAAGATACAGAGTGTCTTTAGCCAAAAAGGCAATTTATACAAAATCCTTCATACCAAATGCAATACACACACAGATCATTCATATTACACAAAAACCTCACGCACACAATTAAAGAGAAGACTGCTTTCAATCAAAGAATTTCTAACATGGGAACATGTTAGACCAATTAAGCTTTTTGAATTTGAATTTATTGGAGTTACTAAGGATATTAATTGAAAAGAAAAAGGGTATATGCTGTACTGGGTACTGGAGTGTAAAAGAAATGCTGACTTTCACAAGTTGACCTTTGACCTTCGTTTTAAGGTACCACAATTTATAAATTATACATTAAGATGTTTCTTCACAATATCAGCATATTTGATTAAAAAAAATCATTCATTTAATAATTGCAGATATGATTGACAAAAAAGAGTTAGGCCTAGATTATACAGTGGTACTGCAACTCACACAGCATTACATAAGCTATATCCTTATAGCTAGGGAACCAATTAATTGTTCTAATCCTTCGCTGTCTTTGAGCCAGCTGGTTTGGTCACTATCTTCTGAGGGCAATGAGGGACATGGTTATTTTTGGAATGGTACTGTATACTACCGTTGAGTTAGAAAATAAATGATAGCATTGGTTGAAGCTTTTCACATTATATAAAATCTGTATGCAAAAGGAAGACTTTATTACTGGTGAGTAGAGAAATAATTTTACTATCCCCATAGATAGTAGGACTGAAAATGTACTTGAAATGCATATTGCATGTTGACTAAACGTGTTTGCTCATTTTCTGCCAGATAGTGGAACTACAGTCCTGCTCCTGTATAGCTTGCTGCTCACTCTTGTGGCATTGAGTGCTTCTGTATGAGCAAATGAAAAAACTGCACTCAGGAAGTGAAAAGCTATAGAACATATAGAATAGGCCTAATCCCCAAGGTAACCATGAGAGAGGAAAAAACAGATGTTATATGAGTGTAGCATGAAAAGCATGTATGTAATTATAGTCAGTGACAGCTCGGCAATGACTAGAGCAACACTGGTCCAATACAAGTGTGTTTCCTCATAGTTCTTGTGTCTTCTAGCATCATTTTCTAGCATCAGCCAATGCCCCCTTCTTTGGTTAGTCTCTAACACGTTTTGTTTTCCTATTTGTGTCTCCATGATTGACTGATGTTCTCAGTAGTATGCCGGCTTTTCCCAGGCGGCACAAATCTCAAGCCAGCCCGTCTCTTTGGGAGAAGATCTAACGTTTGGATATTTCCTGTGATCTGAAAGCACTTCCTCCAAGTCTCCTTTGAAGTGCTATTATGGTACGGTGATATCAGTATGTGTTGCACGTAAAGAGGTTAATATTTTGAGAGTGGCGCACGCTGTCTCAGGCAGATTGATGTTGCTTTACCTTAAGCTGCTTTCAAACTTTTGATTGTGTTGTGCCATATGCCTCTGCGCTGGAGCCGTGCCCCACTTGCGAGTGCCTCTGGCTATACGCTGTGCAACTTTCCATCATTTATCAGCATTGCTTCACGCCTTCTGTTCTTTACAGCATCTCCCAACATATGTTGGAGAACACATCCACACCTTCTAGAATTGGAGATGACCTCCTCAGGAACAGAGAGCAGGTTTTTATGTTTGTCCTGGGGTTCTCACACGATTAGTTGATGAGGCACAACAGACAAAAAGCAAATGCCAAGGGTCAAAGATCAGAGTCATTGACCTCATCAAGCGTTTGCGGAAAAGATGATGCGTGAGGTTTTTTCCCAGGTCATAAAAAAATTAGCAGGGTGGTTAGATGCCATTTAACCTTGACACCTTGAAGCAAAAACTCTTTTTTCATTATCCACCTGACTGGTGATTTAAAAAAAAAAAAAAGAAAAAAAAAAGAAAAGAAACCATCAAACACAAATTAAAGAGAAGCGCTAAGGTCACTGTGGCATTGGAGGGAGTGAAAATCACTTCTTGTGGGTCGTCGCCTGTTCCCGCAGAGGCGAAATCCAAATGGAAGTTAGGCGTCGTCTTCCTCTCGCGTTGGTTCTTCCCTCTCCTTCTTCACGGGGGCCTTTAATGTTGTTATTAGAGCTGAGAGGCGTAAATATCGACCGGAGCGTGCGCTCCTTCACAGACCAGTGCTTTCCCCTCCGAGCACCTCTGCCGCCGCCATCAAATCAATCAGCCTCCCTAATTAACTGCATCCAAATGAGGTGTCCACGGAGGGGCCCACTAAGACAAGCCACTAACACCCCACACACACAAACCTCCATACCCGCTTTCACATGGCATACTGTATGTTCACCATCCCTCCCAGCCATGGGATTAAGGCATACAGTGTGGGCACATCATTCGCACTGCGTTTTCAAAATAGGCAGACTACTTTAGAGACACAAAGCGGATTGAAATGACTTTGTTTGTCCTTTTTTTCAGTTGTGTGTATATGTATTTCAGGTGACCTATCTGCTTTTGACAGCTTGTTTAACATTTTTTTTTCACAGAAATTAATTACAGAGGAATCTGGGATCATCTGTTTAGATCGAAAATGTACTTCCTCCCAGGCAGGTTTTTTTTTTTCTCTACATGTAGCTGATAAAAGAAACGTGTTCTAGTTGACATGAGTGCAATACTCGTGCAGAATCCATGATTTGGTATAATACAGGTTTTTATGTATCTTTGTCTGTCTGTCTGTCTGTCTCTCTCTCTGTCTCTCTCTCTCTGTGTGTGTGTGTGTGTGTATGTCTATGGTGTATGTGATTCTGATTTCCTGCACACACATGGTGCAGATTTCTAAGTATCTCTTAGAGGGGTTGATGAAACGGCATGGATGTTGCAGGGTGAACAGCTGCTTAGTGGTGCAAATCAGAGCCGGGCCATAAAACAGCCCCCCTTCCCATTCCTCTGCTCCAGCATAACCACCCCCAGCCCTACCCATCTCCTTCAGCACTGTCTTTTTTTTTTTTTTTTTTGCACCGCTGCTGATAACGCCGCAGACCGTCGAGAGATCCTCATGGAATTACTGCGGGGCAACTGGAGGGGCTCCAGATGTGCTGCTGCTCGGCTTAGGAGAGCATGTCTGACACACACACACTAACACACACACACACACACACACTAACACAAACACACACTCACACACACACAGCTCTGTTTTAATATTCACACACGCTACACTTTAGCCTGCTGTGCGATCAAAGTCTTGTTTTGTGTTTCTTCTTTTCCAGTATACTATCCTTTTTACTTTGTAATATTTTTATGCTTTGAATAGCTAATGCACATACACACACACACACACACATACACACACACAGATACATAGAAATTCAGGACAAAGAGGAAGAGAGCCTGTTTTGACAGACATGGCTGGTCCCTGGACTGCTGATGCTACTAGCAGTTGTCTCATTAATAAATGATGGAGTTTGCTCTGAATATTCACATGCTTCTCTTGTGTGGCCTACTAGTGATTAATTAGTGTCACATCCTCATTCCAGAAAAGGGTACAAATATGAAATACAACTTTGCGTCTATCTGTGCTTCTGGTTTTTAAGTCAGCCCATCGTGCCATAGACTCACCACCCTGGCTAATCAAAGCTCAAGGTCGTGTCTCAATGGATTCTGATTTCACAATTGTTTTATGATATGAAACTTGTTGTGCTTGCTGTGTGTTTACAGAACAACCAAAACGTCAAAGCAATATCATCAACTACATAGCTCCGAGATATATTTGGTCAATTTGACTAAACAAACTAATTAGATGATTTAATTAATTCAGCATGTATTTGCTTAATCATTTGTGAATTATTTGAGACAGAGACAGTTCCCTCCAGACAGTTCCCTCCTCTATTTCCCTCTCTCAAATTTACTACTGTGACAATGTTCTATATGAGAAGTAAGTATTCCTTGCCATTGGCCGTTATACCAAAGTGTTATCTAAAATGTTGTTTACTGTAGTGGTCTATTAAGGGTCAAGGGGCACTCAGTGCCCAAGAAGAAGCACTCGATCGTCATTAAGAATTAGGCCTAATATCATAGTGCCATGATGATATGACTCTGGCCGCGTCCAAAACGGGACAATTGCAGCCTTTTAAGTATATACAGTAGTTGGAGGCTGCGAGGCATCGAGGCTTGTCCGAATTACTAATCCTGCCTTCTAAGACACCTTCGTGCGGGCAAATTTAGAAGTCTACACAGATGTATCCTTCATGCGGACTTCAACGTCCAACGTTCTATAGTCAGCTGTTGGTATCTTGGCAACGGTGCCTGAACAATTAAACAAAAACTAAACAAAACTAAACTAACAACTAAACAAAAAGACGGCATTCTAATTAGCTGTCCAGCTAGGTCGTCCGAAACAACGTTTTTAGCTGGTGCCTTGATGCCTTCTAGAGCTGGAAACTTTTGAGACGGCGAAGACTGTGAGGCTGGAAGTCACTACCTTCCTGTTTCGGACGCGGCCTCTAACCCTAACCCTATACTGTATGATATATGCTACTGCCATGAAATACAGTAGGCCTATACTATATTACTATATTACTACTACAAGTTGAGTGAAAATTAATAAATAGTGTCAATGTTACTATAGTCCAGGGGCCGGATTCACAAAGCTGTCTTAAGAAAAAAATTGTTCTTAACTGGTACTTTTCTCTTAACTTTTGTCTTAGGATAAAAGTTAAGAAGATTCCATATTCACAAATAAAATT
>JASCQY010000031.1:18421926-18434090 GCA_030264315.1 Sardinella tawilis
GAGAGAGAGAGAGAGGGAGAGAGAGAGAGAGAGAGAGAGAGAGAGAGAGAGAGAGAGAGAGAGAGAGAGAGAGAGGGGATGGGAGAGAGACTCTAAGATTGTATCTTTTGGATGCTTGGTGGATTAAAATGAGGGTCACAGCAGTGGGAGATGCAATGATATGATGAAGAGAGTTGACAGATTAAAAGGAACAGTACAATATGGAAGTGTGTGTTTGTGTGTGTGTGTGTGTGTGTGTGTGTGTGTGTGTGTGTACTTTATGTATTTGTGTGAGTATTTGTGTGTGTGTGTGTGTGTGTGTGTGTGTGTGTGTGTGTGTGTGTATGTGTGTGCGCATGTGCTACACACTAACATTCCAATGAAAGAGCCAAAGTCACAGATGGCTCCCTAATGGTAGACAGTGATGTAACCAGATTCACTCATTTCTTATTCCCTTTGAGGGGGGAAACAGTGGTGAGCCTCTGTTCTTCCTTTAAGCCTCGCTCAGTATATTTCAGCCACAGAATAGGCTACTGCTAACCAATGCCTTTCTCCTCATGGATGTTGGTACAGTATGTCATTGGACTAATTGGCTCACAGTACAGTAAATGTGCCATGAACCTGTTAGTGTTAGCAGGGGCCATCTCTGACCTCTATTGGACTAGAACTTGTTGTCACAGGTTTGTTGCCATGGCCATAAATACAGTAGCCTGTATTCTTTTTGAGATCAGTGGTTCAACACAAAAGCATGAACCAAATTATTGTCGCTTGTTCTTGATCTGTGAATATTTTCCCCAATTTGTGTAAGCTGAGAAGGTTGGAATCATTGAATTCTCCATCTTTTTAAGGTGTAGTGACATACTATCAGCTTTCCTTAAGCTGAAATTCGTAACCTGACACCTTTTGATATTAGTGGCATATGTTAATCAAATCAGGATCACCAACAGCACAGTTGGTTTAGGAATAAGGGTTTCCAACTGTCTAGCCTACTTGACAAGAGATGAAGTACCTAGTTGTCCTAAAGCTTAGTATAGCCTAGCATTAATTTAGGGGTTCAATATAACTTTAAAATGTGCAGTATTGATAAGGAGATCAATCGACTTATTTGATTTCAGAATGTTCAATGTTTTGGGCCCAAAATAATATTGAGGTGAACCTGGTCAAATCATTACTACATAGGCTACTGAAAGCAGAATAGGCTACAACAAACTTAGCCTAAATTAAAATTGCATCCAGGACATATTTACATGATAAGTACAAAATAAAGAGTTAATTAAACTAAAAGAAATATGGAAATAATTGCGAAGCAGTTTAGAATAAAAAGCAAGGAAAGTTGTCTTCAGATATTCCAGCATCTATCCCCCTTGATAAAGGGAGCAAATGAACGTGGCTGGGGAACATTAAAGCTTGTGGAACTTGTGAGCCCTTATTGACACCATGTAGCAACGCACCACAGAGCTCTCATCACTTTTAATATGGGCTCTGACTTAGCGCACCTCAAAGTTTATTAAGGAAAGTAGCTTACTATTTCAGGAAGCACTTTTAATCTGAAAGATGAGGACATTGACAACTACCGACACCAAGGTAAAGAGGAAAAAAAAATAGGGTAGGGTATCATACGTAATGCTACTCTTAAATGACTCTCAAAAACTGACCCGAATGCATGCGTTCATTTGCACCGGTTGTGCCATCGCTTAAGATAAAAGATAGGCGGATCATCATCTGTGCTACCGCTACCATTTGTACTTGTTAGTGTCCATTCAAAGGTGTAAGTCTACCTTCTGAATACATTCGAATGCAAAATCAAAAATCTGAAACCAAATCTGAGTTGTTGCGGTAAGCCAGTATAATCAAAATCTCTATTGTTGGCCAACTTTATATCGCATATCGCTTATACCTTTTATACCGCCCACCCCTACATTAATTACACCGATACTTAGGCCAATACTAACAGTGCCTCCATGGCTCTCGAACCCATCATGTGAAGGTTGAAGGCTGTGGCAATAACCTACGGCTAAGGTGAGTCGTTCGGCACGAGGCATAGCCGAGATGCATTTCGACCAATCACAATCGAGGGTCGGAACTATCAGTTTTAGAAAATGTGATATTACATTAGGCTGCTTACAGTATGTAAAACATGCGACTATAAGGAAAGAAAATGACAAATGCAGGTTAAGTCGGGTAGTTATACAAACCACATAAACACCAGCACTTAACATGATGCACTTTAACAGACCTTGGTGAACACTGACCTTACAGCCACTTAGACTCTGTCATAGCCAACTACTTATTCCATAGTCATTACACTGTAACAACAATATTAATTACACAATGTGCCAATGAATAGGGACCAGTTGCAACATTGATACAGAGACAGTACTGTACATTGCAGGAGGTAGCTTGAGGTTAATTTACATTATATTATATTTGGGAGGATATGAATGACACACTCCTGTCAGAATTGTCCTGGTAGGTGTGCTGTTTCCAAGAACTGACTGACTGTCTGACCTGAAGTGATTCCTGCTGTTTGTTAGGATGTTTGTTTAAACGCGGCTAATATAGTTGCAGTTTGACTGAGAAGCTTACTGCGCATGCTAAGGCCAAATTTGGACCATGGAAAGATGTCACTGATCTGTCTTCTACTCTGAGTCATATGCCACCACTGAAGCAGTCATATGCCACCAACAGTAACATTCGGTGGCCGTTAGAATGCAGTCATTAGTCATGTCCGAAGACATAGTCTGGCCCTTTGAATGGGATGGATAGATGATTTCCACTCTATTGTCTGGGAGGTGATTGACTCCATACTAATTGAAGAAGCTTAATGAGCAGTGACTTATGGGATGAGAATAAACAGTCATATATAACTAGAGAGAAAATTGTCACCAAATTGGTTTCTGCATTATGTTCATTTCTCCTTTTTGGAGGGGGGGGGGGGGTTGTGTACACTAGTTACAACATTACAAACCACCTCTGCTAATTAACTGGGTTATATTGCTTGGTGGTTTCTTGATTGCCACATAAAGAAACATGGTGACAAGAAGCAATAAAGGAAAGACGATATACTGTACCCGTCCCCCCTCTCTCTCCCTCCTCCCTCTCTCTCTCTGTCCTTTTTCTCTTGTACTTCTTCTCTGACTTGAGGATTCAATTTTCACTCGCAGGGTGAGTCTCTCTGGTGGCGACCTGCGATTGGTGCTCCCGAATCAGCATTTCAATTCCTCTCGTCATCTCACTTGTGACTCCTGCCAGCTGAACACTTGTCGCAGCTGTTGACTCTCCCTCCCACCTCACTTCTCAAGATGAACTGCAAGGGAAGTAAAAAGAAAGCCTGAAAAAAAGCAAAGCATCAAAGAAAGAGGGTGAAGAAAAAAAAGAAATACATATGTATGCTGCAAGTCTCTCATTCTGTCACCTTGAGAAACACAACCAATACCTGTGCCTTTCAGATCAGGCTGCTTTGAATTACCTCCTTACAGTTTTGTAGCAGAAATCAACTCCCTTGCTATGCTAGTGATCCAGGGGCCCAAGAGCTCCAAGCAGGTTAATGCTACACTTGGGAGGAAGTTTATTTAGCACTGGCCCACTTAAGACTCTCACAGGATGGGACGACTGGGCTTAAGGTGACCTGGGAGAAAGCCAGTGTCAGGGTCAGGGGCTGGAGGAAGTGGTTGGCAATGACTCTGAACTGCATGCAGACAGCACTCTGCAATGTTTTAGGTGTTTTAGGTGGTTCACTAAGATAGGAGAGGGCTTTTATTGAGGAGATAAATGTAGACATGATTCATATGACTTCTCTTCTGTATGTTGTGTACTGTCTCATGATTGCATTACTCATTACATGCTCACCATGTAAGCTTCTCTACTCTACTTTTCTTTGGATATTTAAAATGTAAATTCTTAAATTTAAAAATGGTATCTCCCCCTTAAATGACTGTGAAATGATCTTCATTTTCTGCCAGACAAATAGCTAGAGATGGAGATTACAAGAAATTAAAAAATAAACAAATATATGGTTCTGTTTATGTACAGTATGCAGTCTTGGTCCCTAGTGGGCACCAAAACATTAATGATTCATTGCAACAATTAAGTTCACTTAAACTGGGATTGCGATACCCATGGATTTACTGCTGTTCAGCCAGAAGTCACAAGTAAAAGCTGGTTGTAGACCAACAAAACTGTTTATGATTATTGACCTAATATATCCTGCTGGCATAGATGCTTATTAAGCAGGTATGAGTTTGTTAGCTATTGTTTGTTCTTAGATTAAGTTCTTTAAAAGAGGCTGAGGAAGGCATTGCACCTCTGCTGAGTTTGGCAACCTACTGTATTTAAGGTGTTGAAGATATTATTATATTGTTATTGTACATAGACATAAGAACATAAAAGAGTAAACATACATAATAATTATGATTCTATTTTGAGCCTTTTATTTAAATGTAAATGATTTTTCTTCAACGTATGCACTATGCTGTACCCTCCAATGTATGCATTTAATGTAGGGATGTCATTTCACACATCTACTGTAATACATACAGTGGGCTAAATCGCTTTACCACCACGCAGCCACATCAGGATTCGGGTGAATCAAACCAAATATGCCATCTGTGACTACAAACATGGCTTTACAAAGCTTTAAACCAAACATTCCAAACAATTATGGTGATTTCTTTTAATGCCATCCATGGTCTTAGCCTCCCAGTTTATGAGAATATTAGCTTCTCAACGGGGACTGTTTTCGTAAGCATATGTAGACTATTTTTCGGTCCCGTATGGTCTGTCTAAATAACAGCTGGTGCCACTGATGCCTGTTTACAGTACCAAACCAAAGGGCTTCAACCACAGCCATGTTTGAAAGGAAAAGCATTTTCAAATGTGTGTGTGTGTGTGTGTGTGTGTGTGTGTGTGTGTGTGTGTGTGTGTGTGTGACGTGAGTGTGTTTATTTGTGTTTATGTAGCTGATGGAAAAGATGAAAAGGCACAGAGACACCATCTTGCAGGCCACCCTCTTCCCATAGCACTCGATGTTTGTTATAGTGTAGGGCAATGTCCCTTCCTCCGTCCTCGGGAGAAAGTCCGAGAGCAGAGGGGGATTTATTGGCCCATTAAAACACATTGTCTGCTTTCTCTGCGGTAGGGAATGTGGTTTCCTAAAAGCAAACACCAGTTTGCGGTCGCTCCAGGGGGCTTCAGGAGATGAGCTTCCCTGTGATTTAGTGGCGAGGCTGTAAAACTATCCCAGTGAAACTGTAGTGCAAAATGGACAGAAGGGCGCTTTTATTACTTTGCCCAAATATAATGGGTAAAAATCCCCTCAGAGTCTATGTTAAAACTAGTCTTACTCAGAAAATGGCTCAGAAATGGACTTTATGCCCAGGCCACAAATAACACCTCGAACTTTATCTGCAGGCTGTGAAACACAAGGAGTGTACAGTATATACGAATAACAGGTGGAATAATATCAGAATGGATTTCTACACCAATATGAAGGGAAACATAATAGAGGTTACGGAAGATAAAGAAATGATTTATGATTTTAGACCAACAGAAATAATCATTATGCATGGCAAGTAATGCTCAATCAATTTATAATCCAAAATGCAAAATGAAAAATCAAAGTAACCTACACAATAACTGTGAATAAAATGAACACTGTGTGACCTTTTCTGTACCGTGAACAAATATACTGTAAATTACTCAAAGACTTCTAATCTGAGTGAGAAAATGATAAGTACATGCAACAGATTTGTTCTCAGTAGCACCTTGCTTTGCCACCTCAGGCAAACCATCTGCTCCTGTCTAATCCGGCACCTTCTTTACTGACTCGAAGGGAAAGAGAGAAATAAGAGGTCAACCAGGCCGGTATCGCTGCACATGTCCCATCTACTCCCGTAATTTGCAAAAAAGAGTGAGAGAGAGAGAGAGAGAGAGAGAAGAAGAAGAAGAAGAAGAAGAAGAAGAAGAAGAAGAAGAAGAAGAAGAAGAAGAAGAAGAAGAAGAAAATAGAAAAGAGAAGAAGAAAAAGAAAAAGTAACTTGGGTCAGAATAGGATTCATGTTGTTTATTTTCCTGCATTCTGATTTTGATCAAATGAAGAAAACACTGAGGTTTGTAATTTGCAGTTAAAAGGGAAAGAATTGGCAAGAGGTTTGGTGAGTAATAAAGCACTGCCATAAAATTAAGGTCAATGTATCCCTGCTTTACAATATAATAGTAACCACCATGTACATCAACATCAAATTACTGTTCTTGCTCTTCCTAACCTAAAACAATTTACAGCGTTGCATTATAAAATATCTGCATTAATATATTATGATTCATACAAGCTAATTACAGAACAAGAACATATCTCCATTAGTAATTCACTCACATTCACATTAATTATAAAACCATATAGATACTGCAACAAAACACAAATACAAGTTCATCAAAACATTGATTTTTTTTTTTACTATAATGTTTAAAAGCTAACACAAAAGATTTTTGTCTTCCGAGGGCTCTGAAATATTGCGCGGGAGGAAGAAATAAATGAAGAGACTCCGGTTTCCCGCGTTATCGGACCGCTGCTAGTATTTCACGTCAGGGAGTGGATCTGCTATCGCCGCCAGCTCTCCAGCAGCAGCACGCCAGACGACCTTGAAGAGACAAAGCTGAGACAACAAAGGTTCAGCTGGCCCACTGAGTCTTCCCTCGACAGGGTGCTTGGGGAAGGGTAAGTGTTCAGGACTGACAGGGAGGGGTGGGAAGGGGGAATGGGGTGTGATGGGGGGAAAAGATGGAGGGTGGTAGATCAATAAGTGCGATGCTCTTGAAATTTGGTCAGGATCACTGATTCTCCAATAAATACAGCAGAAAAAAAAATCACTATGACTGACAACAACAAAAAAGCTTTGCTCGAAAATCTGGCAGCAGTGACTCACTGCAGGGCTCTTTTGTCGCAGGTATCAGTGCCTATTGAATTGAGGACACTGTAAAAAATAGCTTCCCTTATGGAGAGGAGAGAATCAGCTCAGTGAATGACTGACTCGATGCCCAGGGCCGCGGCCAAGCTGGGTCAAAAGTGGCATTTGTATCTCTCACTGGCATGGCTGAACAGGACGACAGTAACTGTGCAATTGTCCTCTCTATGAATCTGTATAATTTCCTCTCTCTCTCTCTCTATCTCTCTCTCTGTCTCCTCTCCCCTGGCAGAAATAAATCTGCAAACTATTCTAAAGAGCTTTTTTTTAACAGAATGAGATGTAGGGCTATTAATTGCCTACAGGAACTATTCAAAGCCATTGATGATTCATTCTTGTTGTTGTATTATTTTTGTCATTGTTAGCGCTACACTGTGATAACTCCCTTTTGGGATATACAAGGCATTCTAATGTGTTTTAATGGACTTAGCAAGGGACACATAGCCCTTGAACTGAGTTGACCTATTTGCACCCTCAACACAAATAAATTTGAAGAAAGCAGCTGGCACTACCACCTCTGTCCTAGTCAGTTACTGTATCACTGCAGCTCAGAGGACCTGCAAAGAGGTGATCTATTTTTGGCGAGAAGAACATGATGTTGTAGTTACACCGACTGAACTAGCAGCAGAGTTCAATACACAAAAATGGATTTTTTTTTGATCATGCTCACATTAAGTTGATTCATATCCATTATCACTGAGACAGGGAGCTTTTCAATCGGATTTTGCAATCTTTTCAAAGTTGGGCGGAAAGCATTTAGGCAACTTAGTAGGCTATATTCAGAACCCAACAGCAGCGAACAGCGGCAAAAAAAGATCACCTCACCTTACCCCAAGTAGGCCTATGTTGAAAAGTTTTCAGTTCGCATTAGATAGTTCATTCTTGGTTACTGCTTGGTGACTCATGCCAACCACTGTGTTTAGTTTCCATGACAGTGAGGAAAGGGCACTCAAATCTTCTGAAGTCACCGCACCTCACAAATGGCATGTTCTGTCCATTGTCTCTCAACCTCTAAAAATGGTCACAAATAGACAAGTTTCATAGTGTGAATGTCTGGCAGTTCTTAGGACACAGAGCAATGCTAGGAGTGATTACAATTTGTTTTGTTGTCTCTCTCCAACAAAGTGTTTCTGAGAAGCCATTACTGGTTGTTTTTTTCCTCCCACCACAGGCTTCCATTTGAGACTGGCGTGGGAGTCGAGCTTGGAGAACACAGCCAAAAGGATTACATTTGGTATTTTCCCCTTTGTTAAGCCTATTTGATGCAGGGGTGACTGTTTTAAAGCTCTCTGTTAAGCTGTTTGCTGCCAAATGCGATGATTTTTCCAAGAGCAAATTTTCAATCTGCAAGCTAAACGTTAACAGAACACAATTAGCCCATATGCAAGGCAAAAAATACTTTGTGACAAATGCAAAGTCTTTAAAGGGATAGCTCACCTTATTTCAGGAAATTGCTTATCTGTAGTCAACCCTTTGTACAACTTGAAAATACATAGAATTTTGCATAGGATGTGTTTGCAATTCCTAGTTTGACAGTATAGCCATATTTAACATAGCAGTAGAAGTCTATGATGCCAAATAAAACCTCATCAAATTTACTTATAAAGAACTTAAAAATTAATGTAACATTCATGAGTGCTAAACTGATATTTATATAATATAAAGTATAATGGCTAGATGCTAATTAGACCTTTTACTTCCAGTAATTGTGCTAAGCTGTGCTAATAATGTCAATCTAAGTACTGAACACACTGAGAAGAAAATGATAAGCGCTTTCTTGAATAATACTTGGAAATACTAAGTAAGTAAGTTTCTTTTTGTTTTGATAAGGTTTTGATAAGTTTATTTTTCTCTGTTTTCTTTTTTTTTGGCTATATGTATGAATATTAATATTGTGATCAGGGCATTGCTGCAAAAGAGCTTTTAGCTCAGTCAAGTTTCCCTGAATAAAGAATGGTTGATGACGATACTGCAAATATCAAAAAAGGTGGTCTGTTCCTTTAATAGACTTGGCTGGTTATGAGATTGCAGGCAGAAAACTGCTCAGGTAAGTCTACACTGAAGTGGTCTATTCTGCATTAACAGCCACTTTCAACAAATTATTTAATACCTGAAAGGAAACTGCCAAATTTCCTTTTAACTGAGACATTTTTTTCAGAAAGCTTTTTATCCAGTATGTGCTGTATGAACAGATTCAGATGATTATATGTACAGTATACTTAGTGCACATAAGAGATGCTTGTTACAGGAACTGCTTGTTACAGCAGTGTCAACAAACACCACACACATATTCACCATTAACTGTAGCATTATTAACATAACCGTTTGTTAGTTATTACAAATCACTTATTATTACCTTATTCTGCTATAACTTATTCTACCTATAGTATAGACCAGGGGTGGGCAACAGTTTTAGTCTGAGGGCCACATTTACTTCGGAAAAGTAAGTGGCGGACCACCCATTGGATGACTGCAATTAAACATTCGACCAAATGGTACAAATTATTTATTTTTGCCTGTCTGACCTCTAACCAAATCGTAATTTCACACAGCAACATCTCACAGATGTACTGTATAATAGTAGGATTGGGTAAGACAAAGAAGGTGTTTTTTCCCCCAAAATTTCGAGGGCATCTCGGGGGCCGCATTGAAGCAGTATGTATGCCCATGTCTGGTATAGACCATTTGTTGCCCATGTCTGGTATAGACCATTTACTAAGAATTTCTCCAGTAGCCTAAAGTATTACCTGCTAATCACTGCTTAATTACTCATAGTTACTAAGTTAGCTGTCCAATTCAATGTGATTCATATAAATTATAGTCCACTGGCAATGACACTTCACAGATATACACTGTTTCTCAGTCAAGGAAGCATCCTTCCAAGCCACTTTTTCGAGGATTCCACATCATCGCACCTCGCCAAGCACTGTTCCAGTCAAGGATGCTTCAAAATTCTACCGAGTGCAGAGTCCTTCTTTCAAAGGTTTTTCAAGGCTGCACTGACGGATCCTCGATGTTCGAGGATTTCGAATGTTGCAATGTTTCGAATGTTCGTGAGGTTTGAATGTTCGTCTTCCTAGTGCGCGGCTTCCGAGGTCAGTGTGCTATCAAGGAAGCATCCTCGACTTTGAGAAACAGTGATTAAGACCCAAGAGCAAGACGGGGGAAATAAAAATAAAATCTCAGTTTATGGTCTTTTATGTGTAGAACAAGGCCATACAGAACAAGGCATTAATACATGATTTGTGATGGCTAAAAATAGCTAGTATGTATATAATATGCATATTAATAAGCAGTAAGTTGTTAAGCAGTAAAGGAGAAATTGTGTGCACTAATATTGCAGTATTACATTTCCTTACATTAGAATAGTATCCTCCCAAAATATTTCCACAGAATTGCTTAGTTCAACATTAGCACATACTGTAGGATCTTTCTTGGTTGCACAATGTGTTACACTGAACTTCACGGGGGATTTCGACTGTACCAGTACTACTCTCCTATTTCTGAACATTTGTCTGCATTTTCCAGATATAGTCGCTTACGGCACTGGAATGGTAGGGCTGCATATAGCAGGGCTGAAAAAATGTTTTTTTCTTCACTGAGATAAATGTAATCAATTAGGACCTGTAAATAAAAGAAAACAGCTAATTACTTTTTCACACACTATTTATAATAGTTTTTGCACCTTTTGTACTTTTGCATTAGTATTATATTATAAAAAATGTATCACCAGATATAACTAAAACTTTTTCATGAGTCATCCTGAGATATTTATATAAATGCACTCAAAAGTTATGACTACAGCACAACTGTTCAGAACACTGGACCAAATCCATGAAAATGAGCATATTGCTACTCGGAATGCTAAACAAACTGAATGGTGAACTTCAAGCCCTGGGAACATAGGCATAGGCTAAGCTTTCTTCCCCCAGCCTTATTCGGGAGGAGGACCCATCTCTCTGAAGCCCTGTCTATTTCTCCCTCTGAGGGTATGCAGTGTCCTCTCAGCTCGGGCAGGAACACTTTCCAGTCCATTAGCAGTGGGACACGGCCCCCTCTCTGTGTTGTGACTTTCCTCGGGCGCCTAGCCCGCCTGAGAGGCATTATCTCAGGCAGGTAACACAAAAATCATGCCATGTTTAATCTCATCATACAAGCCCAGGCACTGCGATTGGTGTGAGAGAGAGAGGGAGCGAGAGCAAGAGAGAGCATGCGGAAAGGCATGGAGGCTGAAAAGTGCAGCCCACAACAGCGCCCGTGCATTAGGTAGAGACAGCACAGCGAGAAGGCAACAAAATGAGGAGTGTACCGTGTGTGTGTGTAAAAGTGAGTGTGTGTGTGTGTGTGTGTATGTGTGTGTGTGTGTGTTTGAGTGCTGGTGCATGTGTGAGTTTGTGTGTGACTGTAGCAATGGGTGTGTTTGTGACTGTTCATGTGGTGTATGTGTGTGTGTGTGTGTGTGTGTGTATGCGTGCAAGTATCAGTGGCAAGTATAAACAGCGGAGTGGGGGGTGTGATGTGAGTGATGGGTTTGCTGTGGGCAGTGTACAGTGGGACGTGCCTCTTTCATGCATACATGAATACAACTAGAGGGGCTCAAGAGGGAACGTGCCCAAACAGCATTCCTCTCACAAGCACCCCACCCATCCCTCCATCTCTCCATCCCTCCATCCCTCCATCCCTCTATCCAGCACTGCTCTTCTCATCTCTGCTCCACGAGGGGCTTGTCCGAGCCAGGGGCCACTGACAGAGAGAGACGGGTGATAAGTGACAGTGGGGATAGGTGACTTTGGGCACCCCGAGGGTGTGTGTGTATGTGTGTGTGTGTGTGTGTGTGTGTGTGTAGAGGAGGTGGTTTAAGACGGGAGGTGTCTGTGTGGTCCTTAGGGAGCCCACCTGAGCAGCGGCGAATGAAAACCCGTCTGACAGTGATCTCGCCGTGGTGCCGCCTGACTCGCTTTGATAAGAACGGCGGGGCCGTCAGTCCGACGGTTGCTTGGCGAGACAGCCCTCCATCTCTGTCTCCACCCACCACCTCTCAGCATGGGGGAAAACACACACACACACACGCACACACACACACATACACAGACAGACAGTTAAAGGAAGAAAAAAAAACAGAGAGAAATAACCTCTGCAGTGCCCCTGTTTTCTGAGATACAAGATAAATAATAAATATGACCTTGCCCTGGAAAATGATATCATCCACACCACCCAGCTATCCAG
>JASCQY010000031.1:18439851-18450161 GCA_030264315.1 Sardinella tawilis
TTCACTGACATTCTCAGTTTTTTTAACTGACATGGCGCATCCGGACGGGACTAAATTTCCCGGTAATTATTACTTTATGTCACCCCATTAGTCCCGTCCGAATAGGGCTTATGATGTTTTTTCTCTGAGTATTTACTTTTATGTTTCAAGCTGTGAATATCCACTTTCCATGAAATGTACTTTGCGTTTCGTGAGACACACTGTTTTATTTCAGCTAAGATGAAAGGAGGCCTTCAGACCCTTAGGTTGTACAGTGTGATCCAGAGCGGAATACCTACTGTACAGTACATTATGTATAACCACCTTCTGGTGTGAAGCAGTCTATAGTATTATACACTATAAAGTAGACTTAAATTACATTTGAAGTACAAGGCTAAACTGATCACCTGGCTGACTTACAACTGAAGGACTTTCAGAACTAAACCTTGAGGGATTTTTACTCCCTTGGGCATGACCATATGCTGTTCACTCAGTTGAAGTGGTACAGAGGGTTCACATACAGCAACATCCTTTATCACAGTAACAAAAAGACTAAGGACACCACATCAACTCCTACAAAATCTGAATACTGCTAGATATTCATTTAAAAATGAATCAGGTAGCCTACTTCATTTAAGAATTTCAGTGTCATAAATTTTTGACTAAGGGGACAATATTTTTGACTAAGGAGACAATATTTTCTCTTTTTGTATATTCCTGCTCTCATCACCAATAGAAGAGCAATTAACTAGCCTGGGCTTGTCCATACTTCCTGTGGCGCTGCACAAAATTTCGCGTCCAAGTCAGTCCTATTTACTGCATTTCCTGTCCCAGAATTTCTGGCACCAATGAGAAGCAAGCTTTTACTACAGGGTGAAGGAGGCAGGCTTAACAACTTTACATTAGATTTCGCCTCTCAGAAGTTGGATTTTATGTGAGGTTAGACAGACTAAGTTCGATGAGCTTTTGTCGCGAAAGCCAGACTAGCAATTAACCACTTAAATAAATAACTGTGCTAAATTACTTGACATCACCAGAAGATCGGCATTGATCTCAGTCATGATCAGACTCAGTTTCAAAACAAATTTACTGACAACAATTTTGGCAAAAGCTAGATAACAGGTGAAAGAAGTCACTACTATAGCTGGTGCCAGGGCCCAGCAGTGGAACAGGCACAGCTGTTGTAGCGCTATACCAGAGACACTTTTATAGGAGGAAAAAAAACCTCTATAGAAATATATTACGGCTGTCCGCAAGGCAAAGATGGTGTAATTGATGAACTGGAAGTCCTGCCCAGCAGTGAAATTCTCCAATTGCATTGTTCAGTGGCATGATTGGCAAGTGGCATGATTGACGGTTACCTTTTGTTTATTCTTTCTGTCATAGCCATGTGGCGAGTGTTTTCACGGACGCAGTGAGCAAATTGATGTTTGGAATAATGTCTTTTAAAGCATTATTTGAGCAACCTCCATGAAGATATTTGCATCATTCAATTTGGATTTAAACAGGGATTCAAACAATGCTTTTTAATTGAGTATGGCTCTCCTATCTAGAGATACGGATATCTCCCCATTCATTAACATTGGGCTTGCACTTATTATTCCCAACAACTGCCTGAAGGCGCTTCCATCTCCTTTTAAGGGACTTGCCTTGAAAGCACTTTGGCACTACAGACAATACAGTAACAGCCTTCCAAAAACTAAGGCTGTTAAGATGAAACAGTTTGAATATTGGGGTTTTAAGTGTTGTATGAGGTATGTACTGATGTAGGACTACTTTTATTTCAGTAAAGAGCGAGAGAGAGATGGACAGTTTTTTTTTTTTCACAAACTGAAGGATGATTCCCAGTGTTCCAATTAGCATGTTAAAATAGGTTCTGCCAGCATAAATTCCTCTAACACCTTGAGATGAATGCAGATGAAAATGATGAGGTCAGTAACAGTAGAACTGTCTGACTTAGCCTTGTGACACATAAAAAAATAACTAATAAATGAATAAAATAATAAATAAATATAATGTCTTCCCTATGCACTTCTGAAAATAGGAGCTATCTTTATGCTTTTAAGACCACTCAGTCCACACCTTTGAGACGTCCATCTCATTTTATTGTGAAAAAAATGTGCATGAAATTTGAAATATTCCACAGCTAGACACGCCTGCACTCACTTCACTGTAGAGGGTTACTAATGTAATCCTATTCATATGCCATTTTTTTATTATTATTATTCACCGCATTCATTCCTTTGAGGGAAATCTGTGAGTCTATCAGTTGGTCATATCAGCACTGGCCCTGTGTAGTGCCTATCATTTTCCATGACCTTGTCAGGATCTGTCAACAATGCTCTCTCTCTCTCTCTCTTTCTCTCTCTCTCTCTCTCTCTCTCTCTCTCTCTCTCTTTCACAATCAGATTTAGACTCACTGAGAAGGTGCTCTTCACAGCAGCCGGCGAATCAATTCTATCATAAATGTATTGATCGCTTCATGGTTGACATGGAGGTCTTCACACACACAGACTGGCCTTAAATAAATAATCTCGCACTGCACTGTCCCTGCCTGCCGGGAGCTGGCAATAGACCATGGGAGAGTGCCTTTTGAGCTGAGATGTGCGGTAAGCCTTATCAGCTTGCTGATCTGTGTCTGAGTCTCCTATGTCTTGCTATCAAGATAAACCCCTAGAATTTTTTTTTTTTTTTTGCCTCAACATATTACAGTGGTCACAGATGCCACACAACTGCCACTGGGACCATCCTGACTGAGAACAAGATTTTCAATGAACCCAGTATTTATAAAGCATTATAAATACATTCATAAAGCATTATACTACATTCATAAGGTCTAATAACTAATGTTATTAGTGTTCATAGCTGTTTGTCCATTCTAATGTCATTGATTATCAGGCAGAACAATGTCGTCTTAAAGGCCATTTTTGCTAAATTACTCACTAAATTTCTCATAATCTACTTACAGCCACTGAGTTGAAAACACTGATATAAAAATTAAACATGTCAATCATCTGTGGAACGGGCAGGGCTTGAAAAACCATACTGAGACCGGCATTCCTCATTGGACAGTTGTACGTCAGTCAAATGTTTGTAGTCAATTTCGGCCGCCTGGTAGCATTTGGAAGAATTTCCATTATCTTGTGCATCTGAGTTTGCGCTTGTGCATGGCTGTGCGTCCATGTTCTTTGATTGGGAGATGTTAGAGGAAAGGGACAGGACAATTTCAGCTGTATTTTTTCAAACTCTGCCAGTGTTTTGAGAATTCCATACCCTACCTTTAAAAGTCTTTACAAGTGTTGCAAAGCATCATAAAGCTTCAATTTGTTAATTGTCCTTTTATATGCTTGATTGCTAAATGCCAAATAATGAAGAGTTACAAGAGCTCATTGCATTAAGTAAAGTGAGTTGAATAGTAAGTCATGAAGATCAATAAGGCACCTTTGCAGACACAAAGTGGCATGTTTCCCTAGTAGCCTATCAAAAGGCCAACGAAGCTTATAAGGCTTTGTGACACTTTAACTTGGAAAGGTAGTGATGGTGATGAGACTGCCTACATGTATGTCGAGGCCGAGTCGTTAACAAGTCTTTGAAGTGCAGTCAAGTGCACATGCAGTCAAGACCAAGGAAGCAAGACTGAGTCAAGACTGAGTGTTTTAAGTCGGGACCGAGTCGAGTCCGAGCCCATTAAAAACAAATAATAATAAAGTACAAACAGAATACTAATATCATTATTAATAAGTAAGGGATAACGGGCGACAAAGTGATCGGTTTGATGTCAATAATGACGAGGTGGAGGTTAGAACTCCTCCGCCGTGTCATTATTTCCGTGGAACCGGTCACCTTATCTCATTATCCCACTTATCTGCTTTATCTGCTATGTAATTTAGGATATATTTTTTTTTTATCAACAACTTTCTTTATATTTATAAATAGTGAGCATGAAATGCAGAAAATAACCCATTATAGCTACCATTAACTTGAAATAGTTCCTTACAGTTTCAACTATTACGCCTACTATCGTTGTTATGGATACCACTCATAAGTGCATTGGTATGGAACGGTGATTAAATTTTTCTTCCGGGGTGACCAGTTATACAGAATTATCTTCCACTCCATCTGCCCCATCTGAGAAGAGAATCCTATTGTTAAGGCAGATAAGATTTTATGAATGTATACTGGGTTGGGTTCATAGAAAGTGTTAAAGAAACTTTTTTTTTCTTTTCTCAGCCTGTACGTGAGTCTACTGCGATGTCAAAGAAATAGTTATGATTTATTTATCTTGGGGTTTGCTGTGGTAGAATATACTGTACATGTATAATTTAGTTGCTGAGTTTTTTGCTTACATACAGTAATTCAAGAAAGTACATGGAGTAAATATGAGAGCTTGTCTCTTATATGGGCATAATATACGACAACACAGCACATCTAGTGGATTATTACGTTGATCCTAGTTGGTTCTCACAGTATGGTGAGGACTGTTCAAACAAAGAGCCTAGTTTGATGTCATCTCATCACAGTATAAAAGAGGAAATTTTATTGGATCATACAACCTCACCTGGCTGGTTTGTGCAGACTCTCTTTCCATCTGAGCAGTCTCCCTGAATCAATGTACAGTATCTGATTTTTTATGATGTTTCAGTGTTTGAGTAAGGTACTTATACTAGGTAAATACTCACACACTCATCAAAAAAAATGAACCTGAAGCTGTGTTTCTTCAAAAGAAAATCTATAAAGATGTCACCAACTGATGTCTTATTCTTCTATAGTCACAGAGAATTGAGTAGTGTTATAAAACAGTTGAGACAAGTCATAAGGGAATTTATATGAGGGAACAGTCATCATGTTTGTACACTGAAGGATGTTGCCTTCAACATTGCATCACAAACAAAATAGCTGGAATTCAATTCATTCTGTTGACATTTGCTTGCGGCAAATGTTCCTGTTTTCTTTCTTTCTTTCTTTTTTTTAAAGATGACAAACTTGGAGAGGTCTTCATTTTAATCATTGCCGGCCAATCCTAGAACTAAGCTGGCATATCAAATCAGCTGAAAAATGACGATATACTATAGTATTGCTTTTGGCGATCAGAGAACGAAAACACACTCTCAATGGGCAAAAGAAAAAAAAATACACTGTTTATGGCATTATTGTACAGTGTGTAATTCAGTGCAAAATATAGAACGGCCAAAGGATGTACACACTGACGCATGAAGACAGACAGACAGACAGACACACACACACACACACACACACACACACACACAAAACATGTGTGAGCAGTCTTCACCATATTGTGAGGACCCACTAGGATCAACTCTATTTTGTCTACACATGACATGTGTGTGTGTGTGTGTGTATGTGTGTGTGTGTGTGTGTGTGTGTGTGCTCACAATAGTCTGTTTAAAGGCCATTGTCCGCACAGCATGTGCGCGTGAGTGTTGCATCCCTGGTACTCTGCTGTGTGATATGCGGCTGTCGCTCCTGCTGTCGCTAGTTCATTTAGCATTCTCCCCTCCTCCTCCTCCTCCTCCTCCTCCTCCTCCTCCAGGAGAGGATACATCTCCATCCCTCCCAGGAGGCACAGTTCTCAAGCCGTCGCCTTGTTTTTTTCTGTGTCTGGAAGTACCCTTGGCTAATGTATTGTCTTTTGTGTTCCCCGCAGTGGATGCATTACCATGGGGCTTTATTGCCCATAAATAACTGTGGAATGTTAAAAGCCAGCTGAATAGCAACATAGGGAACCGTCTATCATGGAGTTCAATACCTTTTTTTTCTGACAATGTGATGCTGTTTAAGAGGTATTCGTGAAAATGTGCTGGCTGAAAATAGATGGGAGTGAGTCAATATAAAAAAACAGGAACAGTGCCTGTGCTGTGTGTACGTACATACGTGTGTGTGTCTGGGTGATGTGCAATATGGATGATATCTAAGGCTTATATGTATTTTCTATTGATTGCTAACATTTTCATAAGACATACAGTAGTTGCCATTATTACACTAGTCGATCATTACAAAAGTTACACTGTGCTAGTACTTCAGAGAACAAATAGCACTGCAATTTCTTCACTTAGGTAATATTTTATTTGTTCATTTAATTTTTCAAAACTATTTTTCATAATAAATTTTTACTTTGAGGTCAATAAAGAATTGCCACAATCAAACATAAAATACTGTAGAAAAGAATAGCACGGGTATAAATAAAAAAATAAACAAACAAATAACTCAGAATCGTGGTTAATCTTAGCTTTAGGGTTTTTTTTTTTTTGTTTGCTCCACATCCTCATTTCCTGTTGCTCCTCCTGTGTGCAGTTCTTTAGCGAGGCTTAACAGATGGGAGAGTTAGGACAAGAAACAAACACAGAATGACAGACACGTTCACCTCTTCTCCTGTGCTCCACCCTAGTGAGTGGTGGGAAACCATTCAAGACCACTTTTGCAAACGGATACAGTGACAGGGCTGGGGGCTATCTCTCGCATCATGGCTTTCAGTCTCACACAGAATTGGATTCAAGGGGACAGGATGTAGGACTAGGCAGTGATTCCACCCATGACCGTAAAACACAGAGTTTGAATGGGACCTTAAATGTCATCTTTGCATTTCCTTGGTCAGGTGCGATTTACAGGTTGGGATTATCATATTTTTTTGTATGCGTGTATAAAAAAAACTGTAGCAGGAGTTTGTATTCAGGGCAGAGAAAGTAACATTGCAACTCAAAATGTCATCTGCGGATGTCTTCATAAAATTGTCTATACCTAGCAACACTTAATAACATTTACTTGTTTTTTATCCTTTTCATGGTTTTATTAGTAAAAAAAATGGTTGAGGAGGAGCCGATATAGTTTGCATCATCTATACAACAGGCTATAAAACACCACTTTGTCACAGTCCAGAAAGCACATATAGATGTGGTTGTACTGTATATAAACATATGTAGTAAGATACTTTTGCGTGCATGGAGTGTTCCCAAACGATCACTTTCAGACACCCAAAGATTCGGCGTAAAATCACGAGCCATAGGTTTCACAGCTAGAAAATCTAAGGTCTCCATGCTCATCCGGGACTTGTTGTCAGTGCTTGACAAGTATGCAAGCGTGCTCTGTCCTTCTTCACCATTGGCCATTCCTTTCTTTGCATCTTTGACAGGTCAACCAGCGGGCCGCAACAACAGTTTGTGTAGGCGAGCGCTGCCACCATTAAAAGTGCAAATACTTTGGCTGATTTTCCTTGAACCATAATGGTATGTGACCCTTGAAATTCTTGCTCGCATCCCCAGCAAATGTTTTTTTTTTGTATATCTGTATACGTCATTATGTCTTTAAGCACTGTCTGTCTGTTTTTTTTTTCTCTGATTTTCTTATTAGGAAAAAAAATCCCAGCAACACAAACACAGTCAACGGAAATGAAAACACTGACGGTGAAACTGCATTTCTCCTCTCTTGACTTTCATAAACAAGAGGAAGAGATTTTTCATCTTTCCAGGCTGTGAAATACTTGATATTGATATGGGTTTGATTTGGTAATTTGCGCGTCAGTCAAGGGTAAGTCCATGGTGTTATTTTAGCTGTCGTGTATCGATATGGGTCCACTCCCAGCTGAAGATTACTGTCTTTCTCCTGTGAAATGGTCTGTTCGGTTCTGCACTTTGATGTGGACAGTCCAGAAGGTTTGACAAGAATATTAAATAAAACCGTGTTTTATTTATTTTTTCCATTTTGCACTTTATGGTGTAACACCACATCTGATAAAATGAGGACTAAGTGTTTTTTTTTTTTACTCCCAACATCAGTGTTTGTTTCGATCCATTTTTGTTCTGTTTTTCATAATTATGATACACATCTAGGGCCTTTTCAGGGGCTTGCCTTCAGAAAAGTCTGGAAAAGAGGTCCCCCCGGCAAAGCCCCCTTTCCCCCCACCCCGAGCTGGTGTGACCGCAGGGCAGGCGATCACACATAGTACTCCTTGTCTTTATTCTTCTTGCCTTTGCCAGAGCTCTTGGCGCTGTTCACCGGCTTCTCTTTGACCACGGTGCCGTTGGACTGCGCCGTGTTGCTGATGTAGTTGCGGCTCTCGTCCACGCTGTAAGAGCCCTCGTCGCGGTTGCGGTACTTGTACATGGCGTAGAGCAGGATAAGGATGCACAGGGCGGCTGCTGCCACGATGCCCACCACCATACCTGTGGTGCTGCTCGATTCGCGGAACACCTCCGCCGAACCCACAAACACCTTCCCGCTAGGGCCCGTGGGGTTAGCTGTGAGAGGGAAAGGCAGAGAAGAGAAAAGAAGAGCAAAAGAAAAGATGGACAGAGAAAGGTGGGGGAGGGAAAGAGGGGGGGGGACAAAAAAAATACAGGTTACTGACTGAGAAGGGCATGTAGGCCTTGGCTGCTGAAGAGAGGGGCTCATTGGCCACCCTGGAAGACTGTTGACAAGAGTGCCATTGCAAAACAACTCTCTCAGTACTAACACACCCACAGCCATTCTTCTGTAGGTAATTATTCTCCTGCCCTGTTTTTCCCTCCGCAGTACCTTAATATATTCTGTCTATTTCTCATGTTTTTCTTGGCTGCACATTTCGGTTTCTATCCGCTGTGTCTCGCTCAAAACAGTCAGATGAATAAGCAGATATTCATCTCCCTCCAGAATGATAGGTACCAAGGATTCTTTTCCCCTTGATGGACCCAAAAGACTATTATCATGATCATGATCATTTCCTGACCCATTTAGGATAAAACCCCCACAATACTATTCCTCACCACATTACTGCAGTGCTCTTTTACCTTCCACTATCAACAGCTAGCAGGGCTGCATCTTCTCTTTGAGCTAAGATGAAAATAAATAAAGAAAAAGGAAGAAAATCAAAAGAAAGGCTGGCCCTGTGTGCGCTTCCGTTCGAGAGCAGACAGCACAATACCCGCACCGTGACGTGAAACTCAGCAGCCCAAAGCACTGAAGTGACTCACGGATGATTCAAAGACACACGGCACATGCAAAACATGTCAACTGTGATGCAAATTGCGAGTGTGTGTGTGTGGGGGGGGGGAGTAAGGGGCTGGGGGAGGGTGAGCGTTTGTGCAGGCACTGGTTCCTGCTCACCCACAGACGGATGGGGCTGGCCTCCCCTTAATGAACTCTAAATGTTTGATAAAGGGGGATTAATGTCTGAGCGGCCTGTGCTTTGGGATCCATTTGCCAGCCTGAATGGGAGGCTGATTACATATCAGTGAGCCCCCATTATGTACGAGAGTCATCCAAATTATAATCCAGCTCCCATCAAGTCTGATAGCTCTCTCTTCAATCCCCTCTCATCACTCGTTCCCCTCTTTTCCCTCCGTCTCCCTCTTTCTCTCTCCCTCACTCTGTCTATCTTTCTTTCACTAATGCTCTACTCAGATAAAGCACTTTTCTATCTACTCATCAATTCATCAATTATCTCTCTCTACCCTGGGTCCTTCTTTTACATAAACCAATGGCGATGAAGCCTTGTTCACATGCTACCAGTGAACCTTCCTGTGAGGAGAGTCCATGATACTCAAGTGCTTTTTTAAAAAAATTATTCAACCATTACTTCTCTACACGCTCTGAAAGAACATCTTAGATAACCTAAACACTAAATGGCTACTTGTCTTGATCATAGGAACAGGGTTATATAGACAAAGTAGCCTACATTACATTGATGTATTCACATTAATAAATGCATGTACAAATTCTACAGTGACTAGGTGTGTTTCATTTTCAAAAGGAATTTGACAACCCCTCAGCACATTATGACCCTACTCTCTCCCTCTACACAAAAGAAGACAGGTAAAAAAGGAGACTTTTCCCCCGTCTGGTCTAGTGTGTGTTTGGGTGTTAGGGGATGTACGGTATGTGGGGGTATGCTAACCAAGGCTTGCAGACTCTCAAGGACAAGGGTATGTCCGCCATTGGGGGGATAGAGTGTGACTGAGTGTTGGAACAGATTAGCTGTGGCTGTGACAGGGCCCGTTATCCCTGTGGACAGGTGTGAAAAAAGCTCGCTCTCCGCTCTCTGCTCTCCTTCCAGGCAAAAAGCCCCCGGCTGACATCACCAGACTCCACCCGCGGAGCCAGCCTCCACAAAATAGCCTCAAAAAAATCACTTTCAGGGTCAAAGCACTCCAGGAGAATGAAAAAGCACAATTCTTTTTTTTTTTCTCCCTCTTGTACATACCAAATAATTGAATATTGTACACAACCTTCTGTCGATGGAAAAGGGAATGGCGAGAGGAGAAAATACGCCCATGGTTTTCACAGACACACCGGGTTTCAGTCACGTGACCATGCCACCAGATGCTTTGTAACACCCCCCC
>JASCQY010000031.1:18565859-18577420 GCA_030264315.1 Sardinella tawilis
GGGGGGGGGGGGGGGCTCAACCCGCATGAGGCGAAGAAACGTTCGGTGCCGCCGTTGAGCTTTTGGACGGTGAGGTTTACGGTGACGGCTATGGTGACAGAGGAGAGGATGCAGAGGGGACATTTAAGAGGGATGGGAGTGGGAGGGTGACAGGGGAGGAGGAGGAGGAGGACAAGGAGGAAGGGTGGGGGGGGGTCAGACTCTATTGCAAACAAACAAAGCTATCTACCTTGCAAGTCAGCTTTCATCAATGCAACTTTGTCGGCAAAGAAACAACAAAAAAGGAAAAGGCAAGAAATACACCAGATGTTAGTAAAAGCAGTTCAGATGTTAGCGGCTGTATTTATACCACAAAGACACGGACTGGAGGGGACAAAGAGACAGATGAGACAGACAGATCTTGGGAGGCCAGAGAGAGAGAAAGAAAGAAAGAAAGGAAGGAAGGAAGAAAGAGAGGAAGGAAGAGAGACATAAAAGCAAAAGGGAGAGAGAGGAAAGACAGATGGAGGTAGAGGAGGATGACGGAGAGAGAGAAAGAAGAGATGAAAGCAAAAGCCAGGGTTGCAAACAGAGAGATATTTGGAAAAAAAGGGCGGGGCTGGGGGCACAGAGGATGTGGTCATGTAGTCATGATGTAACGCCATGGGCCATTATGTGTGTGACTTCCCTCCTGTGGGGTAGAAACTTTGCAAATCATATACACAACACAAACAAAACCACTTGTGCACTCACACACGCACACACACACACATTCACACTCACTCACTCAATCGCATAAACGCTCGCACACACACACACACACACACACACACACACACAAAATCAACACCCACATTTCCCCTTTTTCATATCTTGATTGGCTCCCAGATAGATCTTGCACTTTCCATGGGTTTTGGAGCATTTGCCACAGTAACAATGAGATGACTCAGAGGACTCCGATTCAGTGCTTGAGGATGCAGACCGATGCACGGATTTGTGCACCGTCTCCTCGTATAACCGCCAGAGCAGCAGGCTAGTTGAATATGACGTGTAAAATTAAACCACAGCGAGGGAAAAACAGAAAAAAAACTAAGGAAAATTCAAATATTTATTTCTGCATGAGGCTCAAACATTATACTGGCCAAATGGATTCTGTGGACGCAACAAAAAAATAAAGCCATCCATTATTCAAGAGGCTTGCTCCTGGCAAACAGTTGGCTCCACAGAGCATGCATTTAACGGGAGCAAAGGGGTTTGGATGGGGAGAGGGGGATGGGGGGTATGAAAACAACTCGAACAATACAAATAATCCGGGTAGTGTAATCTGATTATGGTCAAATGAAAAGCAAGTGGTGGAGATAGACGAGCAGCCATGGTTCCTGAGTGTACGGAAAGGATCGTAGCCTGGAAGGCTGTTTCATTATGCCCTAGGCTACTGGAGCTACAGTTAAGTGTGTGTGTGTGTGTATGTGTATGTTTGTGTGTGTGTGTGTGTGTGTGTGTGTGTGTACTTCTGTCATGTGTGTGTGTGTGTGTGTGTGTGTGTGTGTGTATGCGTCATTCTTTGTTTGTTTCTGTGTGTGTGTGTAAGGGAGAGTGTGTGTACATGCAGTAATGTATTTGTCTCGAGGGGCCTTCTATTTAGTTGCTTACACAGATAACAGTAAGACTCATCAAATAGGGCATGCCTTGTTGTACAGAGCTAATGCTTTTCACTGCATCCTGCAAATGGCATGCAACATCTTTTCACATGCGATTTACTGTATAGTTTTGTTATTATGATAAAGCAGCAGAAGAGAGTTTCACCCTATATGACACACTAGACACACCACACTAGACGGTGCTTCAGAGACACTAATTGCTTTATTATTTCTCCACATCTCATATAAGTGGATAGATGCTCTACCGTTTTACCCCATAGCACACATAATGCCTGTTCTCATTAAGATCCACTGCATCATCTAAAAGTAGCATTTCAAGGACTTCAGAGAACAAAACCATATGACATTGTACAAGGACACCCACAAAGGCAAACCAGCGGGTCGGTTTCGATTACTGACGCAGATGCTATGGCACTTCTTCCGGCTCCCATTCACAGGGAATGCTGCAACAGAAGTACTGTGGATAACAGCTGTCACGTACAGTACAGGCGTGCAAAAACACCCCTCCCCAATGAAGCTCACCTTCACAGCCCCTCTCGATGGTGCCCACGCAGGCCAGGGCGTCAGACAGGAGGTCGGGGAGCCGTCCGTTCAGGTCCACTGATGCCAGGCAGCCCTGAAAGCCCTCCTTGGCATGGACCAGCTTGGGCAGCTCCTTATACATCTCCTTGGCAACACCTCCGATGTACAAATCACCTGCGCACAGACAGAGGCAGAGAGCAAGAGAGGCAATTTAGGGGCATGTGTCAATATGAGAGTTGGCTGGCTAGCTACTAAATGAGCAGAAGCGCCCCCTTTAGCACTAGCATAGTTGCCATTGGCAGCAGGCCTCAGAGGCTAGGATGAACTTTTATTGATTTAATTAGTGTAGGGTGAGTCCATTGTGCTGACTGTAATACAGTATGGTCAGATACAGTAGGACTAGGAAGAGCGCGATTTCATGTTACTGTGCAGTACATACATCTATCTCAGTGTAAGTGCTCTGACCATATCATAACACCAGTGTCAGAGTATGTTGTAATCATTAATAATGTGTTGTCTTTCAATTCCAATTTAATTAATCCTGCCAAACATGTCTATCACTGAAATTAATTCTAACCCTGAACTGAACAAGAAAATTCAATTTTGTTCCTAAACTTCCACTACAGTATGTTACTGTAAAATACCATATGGAAAGTTACAGTTAAATGGAAGCCCTGTGGGAAAAGCTAATCAAACAGTTTATATAAGACATCTAAGGCTGAACAATCCTATGTAATCTTTAAACCCGACACAATTCTGAGCAGGAAGCAGGAACATGAATAAGGTGCAACCTCTCTTAGAGTGTCTACAGTACAGAGCAACGGCTCTGGAACACACACAGCACCACTGCCCCCTTGTGGCAGACCACGAGACATGCACTCTGTACACTGCTACTGTTATCAGAGAAATGTACATATTTGACTGGAAGGGATGCTGACTATGGCATGGATTAGCTGCTAATCTGGTATGGATAGCTCTCCAAGAATAATTGCATTCCTCTTCAGGGATGCAGAACAAACATGGAGACGTCTGAGGGGAAATGGGAATTTATTTCCTCTCTTTAATGCCAATCCATTTGGAAGGATGTGAGCGATGCTCCAGAAATGTAAACAAATCCGTTCCAGTGGCTTTTGGTCTGGTTGTCTAATGGGAGGCCTTTCTGCCTACTCCGAATGCTAAAAAACAAACCATACAATATGCATGCTTTGCCCTTGCTTTGGATTTTTAAACCAGCGCATGCCGTTACCTTTCAGATCGAGGTTCTTGGCCCCACTAGTGGTCTGAGTGGTGATTTTGGTGTCAATCTTGACCGTGTGCAAGTTGTTGGTGTCCCGGGAGATCATGACATTGTGCCAGTGGTTGTCATTGAGAGGCTTGTTGGAGTTCCCCTTTATGAGATGGGCACCATTTCCCAGGTCTGATACATAGTGCAGATACCTGAAGAAAAAGATGAGAAAAAGACAAACACTTCATACACAACAAAAAGGCAGAGATCCGGTTTGAATCAATCAATAAACCTGTTACTTGATGTTGCAAAAAGCTGTCCGTAGGTAGGAGAACAAGAGAATTTAGTGCATTATAGAAAGAATTAGCAAAACAGCAGCTTGTGTTTACCAAACCAAAATGCAGTTGACAATTGCTTTTTTCCTTTCTTTTTCTTTCTTTCTTTCTTTCTTTCTTTCTTTCTTTCTTTCTTTCTGTCTTTCTTTCTTTCTTTCTTTCTTTCTTTCTTTCTTTCTTTCCTTCCTTCCAAAGTCAGCCCAGACTCCAGAACAGCCCAGACTACACCACGGTGTGTAGTGGTCCCATTGAGTCATTAGGTGAAAACAGGCACACAGCACAGACAGCAGACTATTTGAATATTGGATGATCACCGTGACACAATCAAATGTCACAGTGCATGGCAAATCCATTTTCTTCAGATGAAATGCTACAAATTACCTTTGGGCTTCATCATCTGTGCGCCATTAATGTCTTTTAAAGTGATTAGCTTATGACCCTCGCCTTAAAAATTGGATTGCCTTGGGTGGGGGAAAATGAAAAAAAAAGAACCTTCCTTGTTACAAAAAAAAATGTTATTTTCATTTCAGGTAATCAGCATGCCTACATAATATCTTTCCAGTGAAATGGGTTAAGTGCAGCTCTCCCCCTTGGAGTTTAATTTAATTACGGCTATATCAAACACACAGCAAGATTCCTGTGCTTTTACACTTGGTGCTGTCTTTGAGGCATTCTATAAAGAATTAATCTAACAAAACCACAGGCTTACTGTACTCCACAAAAAAAAAAAAAAAAAAAAAAAAAAAAAAAAAAAAAAAACACAGCTACTGAAGATCCTCTGGTCCTGAATATCACACACAGCCACCATGCTTTTCACATCTTTCCCAACAACCAAGCTGAGCCATTTTTTCTCCAACAGGAAGCATCAAGAGCTTTATGTTGCATGGGAGGCAGTAAGGGGCATATGGCTAAGGTACAGATCGTTAGTTCGCTCTGGGGATGAGCCACTAAAGCTGACCGATGGGCACAATCAAGCTATTTTCGCTGTAGAGTGCCGATGGCTGTGTGCTATATGATGCAGCTCCAGTGCTTTGGCGAATACCCCCGAGTGTGCTAGCTCAGGGTCGGCATTCACAAAGCATCTAGCAGGGTAAACATGGGCTGGGTTTATTGTCTGGGATCACACTTTCAAGTTCATGCATGGAAAAACAAACAGTGATTAAAAAACATTGCTTTGAGAGATCAGGAGAAGACCTCAGAATTAAAAAAAAAAAAAAACTTCAGTGAAATGTTACTATCTTGATACTTAGACATATTCTACAGTGCAACTTATACTTGATGTTATTTATGCATGCAGCATTAGGGGCACTTGCACCATAATTCATGCTTTTCATATTCATATCTAGAGTATTTAAGAATTCAGCTGTTTGGTTTCTAATGCATAATTAAAGTGACTTGATGACCTTCGCGGAGAATTAAATTTCAGCTCCATTTTCACTGCCACCCATTTTACTCATTCACAGTGTTCCAGTTGTCATAGTGATTGTTTAGGAATAAGTAGAGAAGATTGAACTCTCCCACACAGATGCATCACACTGGTGTACCTACCACTGCTAAAATCACAAGTCACATCTCAATGCACGTGACGCAATACAGGAACTGTTAAAGTACAAAAATATATAAAGTTAAAAGTTTTGGAGGTAGTGGTCAATTTTTTCCACAGCGACTTGCCCAGAATTCCAAAGCCTAACTTTCCAACTGGTGCTGCAATCACTGTGCAACTGGTGCTGCAACCACTTCCATGGAGTCTTCTGTCATCCATGTTGGCACACACACACACACACCCACTTACCCTTTCACCAGCTCCACCACAATGAAGTCATTGCCGTCGCCACTGTTGAAGAGGATGAGGCCGTCGGACGACGTGGTCTTGAACTGGAAGAAGAGGTGCATGGTGTAGTAGGCCTGGAGCGTTGACAGCGCCACGTAGCTGGAGCGCGACTTGAAGGTGATGGGGTCAGCGATGATGTTCTTGAAGCCGATCATGGCATTGAGCTCGCAGTAGTCGATGTCGCCATTCTTGCACAGGTCGATGTAGGCCATACCGTTGAACAGGAGGCTCTGCAGGTGGCCAATGAAGTTGGAAGGGGGCAACGAGACGAAGCGCTTCTCCGTCAGGATGCCCGTCTCGATGTTGTGGAACTCCAGCTGCGTGTGGTGCCCGGCCATTAGGCCTTGTGTGGGTGGAGGGGGGTGGGGGTGGGGAAACATGGAGTGGAGCGGAGCGGAGGGAGAAGACAGAGGAGGAAGTTAATGACTCCAAACGCCCAAACACAGAGATACTGTGACACTCCTTTCAACCGTTCGGCGAAAGGCTACTTCACGCCTGTTGCCAACCAATTATTCTCAGCTCTCTGCCAAATGCCTTTATTTGAAGCAATTTAATGAGGACACACATACACACACACGCACACACACAAACCAACAACATCCTGTCTCATGCAGAGAAGCACAGACTACCCACTCACATTATAAAAAAAACATCAGCACACACAATTTCCACCAGCACACTCACAAAGGCAGAAAAAGACATCAACATTACATAAAACAGCCATTGCACCGCTTTCAGGTGGAAAAACACCACACCTCCTAGCAATACTCTCTTATCAGTATTCCTGTGATACATGTCCTCTCTCTCTCTCTCTCTCTCTCTCTCTCTCTCTCTCTCTGGCTAGTGGGCCCCTTAGGGAGGCTGTGCCTTACCTGGGTGCTTTATTTTAGGCTGGCTACAACCCAAATCCCATTGACAAGAGATGGGAGACAGTGAAAAAGGGGCAGCAAATTGCAGAGAAGGTGAATATAAAGGGAACACACAGAGAATGGATGAATCGAGAGAGATGCTCGAAAATTCAAGAGCAGACAGAGGGGGGAGAAGGTGAGAGAGGCGGAGGAGAGGGGGAGAGAAGAGAAAAGAAAAGGCAGAGAGATAGGGGGCTAGAGAGAGAGGGAGAGAGAGAAAGAGAGAGAGAGAGAGAGGGAGAGAGAGATGATGGTGATGAAATGAATACCTTCAGACGGAGGCAAATCATCCACTGACAGCATCAAAGACTTTCCTCTGCGCATCACGCGCACTGTGTGCCATTCATTATCATTCAGATTCTGACCGGCGGTAAGAGTCTCGGGCCCTTTGCCTGTAGAATACCCCAAACAAGGGTTAACACATACACACACACACACACACACACACACACTTGCACACTTGCACACTTGCATACATGCGCGCACACACTCATTCAGTAAACTACAAACACACATTACTGGTACAAGAGAGAGATGGAAAAAGTTGAAATACAAACAATTTCAAAGTGAAACGAAAACAATAAAATGTAGTTGTTTGGAACAGAAGAGGCAAGAGTAGAATTTTGACAAAACAAGATAAATCTGTCAGAATGCATTACGGTAACAACACAACCTTCCAGGAAGTGGGTTCCTCTGCCTCCTTGTATGCTGTATCATCTCCCAAATATAATAAACACATTAAGTGATAAACCCCCTTTTCTTCATTCAGGCATCATTATGACATTACCAAAATGTATGATATGCAGAATACCTTACTGAGACCATAACAACATCAGACAATTACCTCTTTGCTACATTACATAGAATACATATCAGAACATTTGGCCCCTATTTGAGGACTACTGGTTACTCTTGCTACAGAGGCATTTAATGCCAACTTGCGCCACTAGATGGAAGCACATCTCCACCATGACACTCAGAGAACATGATAAGGGTGGGCTTTGAAGGCAATGCTGTGCAGACTGCGTGGCTTGCTCCAAATTGCTTATTCATAGCACGGGAATTGCAAAGCATTGTGTTTCCTCATTGTCAGACATATGAATTGTAAATGATATTTGAAACGGTAATGACGATTCCCGCCACGACTGGAAACCGGAGGGAGCTTGTCTTCTGCATGGCCGCATACCGGCGACTCCGTGAGAGAACCCGGGAGGCGTCAGTTGTTGTGTGATGAGTCCCTGTCACGTAACTGGCAGAGGACAGCGAATACGGATTGTGATTTTTCTTTTTCAATCTTTTCTTTTTTCTTTTTTTTGCAGGGGGTGCTTCTATCTTCAGTCCCTACTTTCCTCTCTGGCTAACATTATTTAAGTAAGTCAGCTCAGTCCTTGACATAAGAAAAGAAAACAAACAAACAACATTTCTTTTTTCTTTTACTGGTGGTCTCTGGTGAAGGAGATTTTTCACAATCGCAGACTCTTGCAAACACAACCATACAGATTACCATCCAGGCCTCCATATAGTCAATATTTCTTAGCCCTAGTCAACCGTAACAATCAATCATGAATGACACACTGCAGACCTTTCAGACATTTTGTAGAGACTGCAGCCTTTGAATACTTAATAATTAAGCGCTAAAACTGTAATGTGTGATTCATGTGTATTTGTGTGTGTGTCTCTGTGTTTATGTCTACCATGAGCTCATCCTCCAGACAGGCAGAATGGTGTGTCTGTGTGTGTATATGTACATGTGTGTCTACCATGAGCTCATCCTCAAGACAGGAAGACAAAAACTGTTGTGTGTGTGTGTGAGCTTGGGTGTCTGTGGCTCGAGCAGTGGTGATGTCATAGTGTTTGTGTGTGTGTGTGTGTGTGTGTGTGTGTGTGTATGAGCTTATGTGTCTGTGGATCGGGCAACGGTGATGTCACGGTGTGTGTGTGTGTCCTGGAGAGAGCGGGAGTCTGGCCCCTCCATCAGAGCGCAGCAGCGCAGAAAATGAGACAGGAACGAAACGGGGCCCAGGGCCGTGAACCTGACATGAAAAGCCATTTACGGCTCCCCCGAGGGGACACCTCCCACAAAGGAGGAGGAGAGAGGAGGGAGAGAGAGAGAGAGAGAGAGAGAGAGAGAGAGAGAGATATGCTCGTGTAGGGAGCTGCTGCTACTCAACGCCACTCAGGACAGCAACTTTGTCTCCATTGTAACATGGGGAGGATAAGGGTGTCAAGATATTGCTTTGTTTTCTTTTCCCCTCTCTCTCGCTTTCACTCGCTCTCTATCCCTCTCTCTGTGGGAGTTTGTCACTGTGCACTGTGGGTGCACTTTGTAGTCACATCCCCCTGGAGTACTGGAGTGCTAGCTAGCAGGTCTGTGCCAGCTCCACACCAGCCTCACCATCCCATAATTATCATTCCATTTTATTAATCTGAAAACACAGCATGAAATGTCATGGTTACGGGCCTGGCATGGATAAAAAAAATGTATAAGCTATGAAAGGTTACTGTAGGTTTGTATGTCTACTTGATTCAAGTCTATATTTCTGTTAATGCCAACATACTGTATCACAGTTCCTGGGCTCTAATTTGCCAAATGTTATGAAGACACATGTCTGACATCATGATATCTTCTGTCAGTTACTTCAGCTCAACATGTTGAGCCACTCCACCACCGTGGTTGTGTCGTAGGCAGTGGCAGTGCCACACAGAAATATGCCACATCGCATCAAAGCGCCGGCGAGCTCTGAAGCATCAAGTCGACATGAAACACTGAATCAATGACTTCCGACGCACAGAGACGTGCAAATGATCCCATTCCATCTGGCAGAAAACAAATACCACCTCCACAAAGAGACAGAGAGGGAGAGAGGAGGGGAGAGAGAGAGAGAGAGAGAGAGAGAGAGAGAGAGAGAGAGAGAGAAGGAATAAAATCCACTGAGAGGGGCTGTTCAAGAAAAAAAGTACCAAGAAAGATGGCAAGACAAGAACAGAGGGAAAGAAAGACAAAAAGACGGAGAGAGAAACCAGCTTAAGCGATATGAGGCAGAAGGTGTGACAGAGAAAAGAAAGAGAGGGATGGCACAAAAGTTGAAGAGAGGGATGGCACAAAAGGCAAAAAAAGACAAAAAAGCTTAAGGAACAAAAAAGTGAACGAGTGCAGAGACAGTGGAACAGGACAGCAAAAGGCACACGTCAGCCTCTCTGGCATATTTTGTCGTTGTTGTCATTCTTGTTGTTGTTGTTTATGTGTGTCAAAAGTGTTGCAGAATGATGACAAAATATATAAACTCGGGACAAAAGCTGTCAGCCTCTTTTGGCAGTGTGTCAGGCGAGGCCTTCAACGTCTCACAACTGGCAGTTCATAGAGGGCCAAGTTCACTCCAGTGAAGTGCATCCGCAGCTATTTACTTTCGCCTCTTGCCTCTGTCATTTTGAAGAGCAAACGCTATACGTATGCAAATCCCCGACTCGCCGGGATACTCACAATCTCAGAGGCTTGCATTTGCTCGGTAAGCAATAAACAAGTGGTCTGCTTAAGGTCCAAATGTGTGCCTGGGGATTTTTTATTTTGTATTTTCATTTTTTTTTTTTTTTTTTTTGAAGGCCACCTCGATAATAAAAACGACTTCTCCCACATGAAGGGCCATGTGAACTCCATTTGGCATTCTGGCCAACCCAAACTATCCACTGCTGAACTGAAATAAAAAAAAAGGGGAAGCCATTATGGTGAAGGGTCTTTTAAAATGCATTGTTTTCTGCTAGAGAGGCTTTACTGTAAGATAAGGCCTTGGCTTGGCTGGCTGGCTGGAAGTGCTCAGTCAAATAACTACTTCAGGGCGTCCACTTCCAGGGCTAGTAGAACTATATGCTGTGATTGATTCCTCCATAGAAGCTTGCTTATTGCCAGACCCAGCAGAAGGGCGGCAAAGTATCTTTATCTTCAAGCGAGCAAGGATAAGATGTGATTATGAAGTAATAATGGCTGCTTGCTAGGTGACCATATGAGGTCATAATGGGAGCCAGCTAGGTCACCATGTAAGCTTTGCCATCGCACTCTGACTCACCCGAGAGCACTGGGCGGGAGATGAAATGAAACTCTGACCTTAGAGAGAAACTACCAGCAGATGATACACTAATACTTTAGTCAAAGACCGCTTGGAAGAGCAACTCTGAGCTCCTTTTTTAAAGGGAAAAAAAATATCTATATTTATATCTATATCTCTCTCTCTCTCTCTATCTATCTATCTATCTATCTATCTATCTATCTATCTATCTATCTATCTATCTATCGATCTAAATTTACTTTAAATAAGACACACATACAGTATATACATACAATGTATAATGACGTTTCTTTTATCTTCGGTTACTGCACTGTGGCTTTGCACAGGTTAAACAACATAGCATGCATGAGAGTGCGTTTGTTTAGTAAAGGATACACTCACCACTGTGGTTTGGTGTTTGGAGGAAGAAAGCAATAGGTAACCTGTGTTTATCCTTTACCAATGTTTCAGTCACAGGCACCACAGTATATTCGCCTGTGCACAACAGTTCCAATTAGTCCTAAACAAACTTAAAGTTTTTGTGCTTTTGTGCAAACTTAAAAAATTGTGCTTCCTACTGTGAAGTCCCTTCCAACCAATACTCTTGATGTATACGGCTGAAGATGTCATTGCAGCCAACTGAAGTGAAGGAGACTCCAGTAGGCTATACAGTATGTGCACAATAAATTGTAATCTTGCTTGTCCTCACATTAAATACTAATCTGAGGACTGACTCTATTCCATTCACTGCACTTTCTCACCCAATAACTTTCAGATGTGACGTTGTGAAATCTCTGCTGTCTTGCTTTGAACAAATGGACAGACAACTCAGTGCAGACTGTGGAATGGTAATAATGTAAGCAGTGAAGAGAGCCGAAATAATATATCATAGAGAAACCTCTCAGTTTCAGGCCCTTAGACATCAGGATGTTGTAACTAGTAACTACAGGTCGACAGTCAAAAAATGACTGTGCATTTGTGCAGCTGCTACACACACACACACACACACACACACACACACACACACACACACACACACACACACACACACACACACACA
>JASCQY010000031.1:18653845-18665894 GCA_030264315.1 Sardinella tawilis
ACACACACACACACACACACACACACACACACACACATACGCACACACACAAAATGCACCTGGCATGCTGATGTAGTCGCACACATGGAAACAGAAACCACACCTCTCTTTAACCCTCTGTCAGTTTCTCAACATCTCCAGCACCTCTCTACAACTGCCGACAGACACACACATTACATAACTTCTCAAATCTTAAGGACAGTTTTACTGATAGCTCATCACACAGACACAGAGACACCACCACACACACACACACACACACACACACTCACACACTCTCACACACATACACACACAAACGCACACACACACACACTCACCAAGTTTTCACATAAGCCTTCACATAAAAGTAAAGAAACTGTCAGTCAGTCTGCTACCCGGCAGAGATAGAACTAGGGAGAGTAGTTAAAAAAAAGTAGGAAGAGAATACAGAGAAAAAAAGACACAAAGCTTGACAGCGGGAGATCACCGTTCCATAATTACAACGCCATTAAGAGACGGGCGAAGTGCTATATGCACTGGGCTAAGGCGGACTAAGGTTGAGGGAGGTTAATGGAAAAAGCCACTATACGTGGAGTGAGACATCACTATAGAACGCTTTCGGCATGTACAGGCCGTTTCAAAGGAGAGATGGTGTATGTGTGTGTGTGTGTGTATGTGTGTATGTGTGTATGGGGGGGGGGGGGGTAAATTGTGCTTACTTTTGATTAACTTAATAGGCTTCACTGACACGCTGTTCATGAGATCTCGGACCTGCCTTGTCTGCTCCTGAAATGTGATTAGATTATTAGCGGGCTAATTACAGCGGCCCTCGTTAGTCAAGCTGAAGGTGATGGAAGGAACAGGGCAAGGAATGTCATAACAGCAATAGAGTTGATTTTTTTTTTTTTTTTTTAGATGAGCAAATTCAATCAAGTTTTTTTTTTGTCAGGAGTGATTCTTTCGATGGGTCTTCTGGATATATATTATAGTCTCACTTTAACGAAGCACAGAATGCCTCAGTGGTAGAGGATCCAAAATGTCTGAATCTTACGCAATCTCCACCCCTCTCCTCCCACACACACTCTTTCTTTTTTCGCCTGTGAATGTTCTAAGAAACACACACACACACACACATAAACATTGAGACACAAGAAAAAAAGATGGTGCAAACTTTGTGGTGAGGTGTTTTGCGAGGACAGTGGGAAGTCAGGGGGATGGCTGAGTAAACTAATTAAAAATTATGGCCGCCAGCGCAGCTCGTTCAAGGGGAATCGGCATGCTCTTAATGAGAGGCTTAACATCGGAAGACAGAGCTGCAGGCAAGAATCACACACAGCAGCCCAGTGCCAGAGCCAAGGTGTTTATTTTGAAAACACCTGCACTGTGTGCACCCTGAGACACGTGTGTGTGTGTGTGTGTGCGTGTGTGTGTGTACTGTATGCGTTTGTGTGTGTGTGTGTGTGTGTTTGTGTGTGTGTGTGTGTGTGTGTGTGTGTGCGTCTGTGTATGTAAAGTGTGTGGGTATGGACACATGTGTGTGCTCCTGTGCATGTCAGCTGTATGTGCAAATTGCGACGGTCGCATGTGCTTACACACGTACAAACGTAACGTCAGTAATGTCATCAGCGCTCTACACGTCCACATACTTAACACTGCATGCTAAGTCTGACACAGACGTGTGTGCTTGTGTGAGGCCTCCACTGTTTATGCGTGTGTCAGCGCCCTTAGCATCTCGCGGTCCTCTGCAGAGATCAAAGGTGCCTGAGGGTGGATGAGGTTGATGCTTGGCTGCCCTGGTCCTCCCTCCCCCACACATCCACCCCCATCCCCCACCCCATCCCCTCCCCCCTCTCCCCCTCCCTCCCTCATCCCCCTCTCCCTCATCCTCATCCTCTGCCCTGGTATGGTGTGGAGTGGTCTAAGGAAGAGGAGGTGTGGGTGTGAGTGTGAGAGTGCGGCTGACTGGTACATCAATTTGACACCGGCCCTCAGGCACCTCTGGTGGAGGACAAGGCCTCAGCCGCAGGTGCCTTGTCACGCGGCTCGTTATGCCAAACGCCGGTGGGCAATAAACCCTCCTTGACAAGGTGCGACTGACACCAGGACGGTGAGAGGGGGAAGAGAGGGGCGGAAGGAGGAGAGAACAAGAAAAAAAAGGAAGAAAAAGGGGGCAAAAAGAGAGAGGGCACACATTTGGGGTGTTTCTCTCCCTTCTTCTCTCTCTTTCCATTGCTCATTTTTCCTGCCCCTCTATTTTTTCTCCATTTTCTCCGTAGCTCACCAGGAGTTTGTTAAGATTGTCTAGATTAATTCAATGTTGGATCACCATTAACCACCATTATTAATGGGCTACTGTTCTGCGCATGAACATGCCTCATTTACATGTAAATGAAAACCTTTTCTGGAAGAACAAGCCTAAAACTTTACATAAGAAACCACTGTGACCTGCTTTCGGTTATCTTTATGTCCTGTTATGTCAATAGACTGGCAGTGCATTACCCCTCTTCCTGTGGACAGACTGTGACTAACCTGCTGGTAAAATGTTGATTAAAGAATTGATCTTCATTGAGAAATCAAAGAACACATTTTTATTTTACTATTTACATTATTATAATTTTTTATATCGTACTAAGTCCTTTGTACCTCACCTACAAAAAGCCCACACAATATCACAGACTATTTACTAATGTTATTACCAAGTAAGACTGCAAGGTGTGAATTTCGATTAATATAAAACAGACTGATCTAGACAAGATCACTGCAGATGAAGTTCCTGAGCAATGTGATAATGTGACCATTTTGGCTCATAGCCTTCCAGCTTTCAAATGCGCTGCTATCTCTGTTTGTTCAGAAGGGGATGTTCAGCTTTTCTCCATAGTATCTGGGAAAATGGACTCCTGAATGTGTACACAGCAGAGTAAAATGAAAGACCTTGGTCCCCTGTTGTCCACAGTCTATTAACGGAGAGTATTCATCGCTGTACCACAGAGTACTTGTAAAACAGACTCCTTTTCTTCCTGCACAGCCGACTCTCTCCAACAACAATGAGATTGGCCTCAGTGTGCCAACAGCAGGGGAGCTGTTTAACAGCAAACAAGAGGTGTCTAATAGACCTGGGACAATGTCAGGGGACCACGAGAGGGAAGGAAAAAAAAAAAAAAAAACACTTCTTAATATCTGTTTTCACAAAACAGCTTTACAAACAAGCACTACGCATAGCGTTTCCTTGTTTGTTTACCATTTGAGTAACACTGAGGCACCCAGGTGACTGAAATCAAACTGAATCACATATACTTGTATATCTCAAAAAATACAGTAGGCATATATATATATATATATATATATATATATATATGTGTGTGTGTGTGTGTGTGTGTATAATACTGTATTTTTTGAGATATACAAGTAGGCTATATGTATTTGATTTATATATATGAATAGATGAATGTGTATGAAATGAATGAATATGATGAAATGCATGTTAGTACTAATATTATGTCAATAGATGTTGTCATCACCTGATACATCTGAATTACAAAATTGTTGAATTACAAAATGTGTCATGCATGAGGAAATAAGACATACAGTACGAGCTGCATTTGATATGAAAACTTATGACACACTCTTTAGACTGCAGATCAGATATGCCCAATTCCGATTTTATGCTCATATCCGATTTTTTTGATTGCATGTTTACATCCATTTCAGAAGTGCCTAAATCTGATATGCTACTGTTTACACTTGCCAGGCACTTGGAAGTCGTGAAACGACCCGCATGCGCAGAGGGCACCGTTCCTCTCCAAATGGACTACCCAAATGATATTGGACTTTTAGAACCATGCTGTTATCGAAGCCTTCATACACATTAATAGCCAACTCTGATCATGTAGCAATCCTTTTTTTTCATTATAATATAAGGTGTGAAATGTTGCATGCATCGGACATGCGTAGGCTATCCGTGTAGGCTACATAAAGTTAGGGAATTTCATGTGCACGTCACCCGTAGCACTTGACCTGTTGAGTGCAGATAGTATAGCAAAATAAAGCTTGAGGATGAAATGGTAAAAACTTACATTGCCCAGTGCGGAGGGAAAGAGGTATGGAGCATAGACAGTAAAGGCAGGCTATGGGGTCAACGTTACTTCACGTTGTTGAAAGTGAAAGCATGTGTTGGATCCGATTAGAGGAGATCGGAACTCATGTGTTTTTTTAATGTTTAGACCGTCGTGGCACAGATCAAATATGTGCCACATGAGAGCAAAAAATCGGATTTGGGTCACTTCAAACTGCCAGTCTAAACACAGCCTAAGAGAACTGTCTGGAGAACGAGCTAATAAGTCTCAACACTGATACCGGCGACACCTGCAGCCTCCGAGCTGTGATGTCACATGGGCCCTGTGCACAAGTGCTTGCACCTGTGGAGGCTACGGCACAGCTGTACTCTCACTCCATTCCACCAGGCTGGCATACAGAGAGAGAGAAAGAGAGACAGCCACCCAGACGCCCTGCCTCGACCTCTGCCCGCTGAAATGCCATCCAAATGCCAACAACGTTGCCTATGGGAGATCAGCAAATCACCTGAAAACCCCTGAAATCTCGACACCAGGCACCAACTAATGCAGGTTTGATAGATAAGATGATAAAGCTCTCATATTGTGGTCACACATGCCGAATCCCACTAAAAAGTGTCAACTTCAGCCGTGTTCAGTGGCGGCACAGGCTTGGCAGAGTGTTGTTTGCGGAGCGCTCGCTTTGAAGTGTCTTATTAGACAACGCCCTTAACGACCCCGCGCCTCTGGGAGGTTGGGTGCTCGTCAGGCCAGAAGCGGCAGAAACCTCACACTCCCCTTTTTTGCCTAATGTAGCTCTCATTCCCACCAGACATGTGAAAATTGAGTCCAAAGGCAGACAGACCAAAGGGACGAGGGGGTAGAAAAAAAAAAAAAAATGACAATGTTGACAGCTCCTATTTTCATTCAGTCTGGGAGTTCCATTGTCTCACTGTTCATCTCTTCACAAGCTACCAAATGCCATTTTCAGCTCTGCTCCCTCTTGTCACTCCCCTTTATTCTGCCCCTATTCTCTGTCTTTCTCCTACTTACTCACCCCGACTCTCTCCGTCCTTACCCATTTGCTCAGTCTGAGCCCAAGTCTATAATCATCCCACACATCACCCCATTCTTAGAGGGCCTGTCCCGCTGTTATAATATTCAAGCCGTTCCTAGTAAGCTGGGTTTCGCACCGGCAAGTCATCTTCTACCATAGTTTATTGACCCACAACCACAGAAGTGAGCTTTTTCCCATGGCAGCGTGAGGCTCCCGTGCACTATCGACTGTGACAATCAGTTAGCGCAGCGTATGGCGACTGCAGCCCAGGCCTCTCGGGCTCTACATAATCAGCTCAGCCGAGGACATACTGCAGACATGTGGAGTCAAAATGAACAGCAATTTAGCGCTAGCAAAATTAATATGGGTCAGTAATGATCATGGGCCCAGTTTCTATAGCAACCGCATGTGCTAACACTAACTGCTAACGGCACGAAAGGGGGGCCCATCAAATAGGAGGAGCGCTGCCGCTGACAGGCATGGCGGCAAGAAGTTCCAAAAATTCAGCGAGTGAGCGAGGCGAGGACCCCATTCGAGGCATCTGCTGGCAACAACAGCCTAATGGCTCCGCCAAAACTGGCTCCTGCTCACACAAGGACGGGGGGGGGGGACAGACTATATTTAGATCAGAAACACATGAGGAGGAGGGGAAAAAACACAGATATATGGAGAGAGGAGGAGAGGTGGGAAGAGATGCAGACAAAACCTGAGATAGACAGAGGAGGAGAGAGAGAAAGAGAGAGACAGGGAGAGAGAGAGAGAGAGAGAGAGAGAGAGAGAGAGAGAGAGAAAGGATGGAAGGAAAAGTGAGGGATATTGCATGCCCGAGAGTGCTAATTGGGGTGTGCTGACAACCCACTATTCAAGCTGTGGCAGACGGAGTGTAAAAGACACTCATGTGGAGAGTGGCGGTCGATGGGGAGCTCTGCCCGACCGCACGGATTGAGTTTCCACACAGTGGCTGAGAGAGAGAGAGAGAAAGAGAGAGAGGGAGAGACAGGGAGGGGGAATGACACGGAGGGGCAGAGAGAGGCACAGATATAGGAAAGGAAGAGAAATAGAGAAAGAAATGGCGAGACTGAATCAGTGATTGAGTGAGTGAAAGAGAGGGAGAGAGAATGAGAAAGAGAGGGAGAGAGAGAGCGAGAGAGAGAGAAATAGAGAGAGAGAGAACCTAATTCCCTTAACTCATCTCATGATGCCACTTGGGACTGGGAAGCACAACAGTAAAAGGGGATGTGTGTTGGCGTTCACATCTTGTGCCTCCATTTGGGTCGAGCCGCTGCATCTCTCCTCTGCAGCCTGACTCTGGCAGGTGAGTGAGGCTGTGTTTATTTCAAGGGTGGAAGTGGGGTGGGGGGTGGGGGGCTGCACAGTGTAACTGAGAAGCGTCACATCCGCTCAACCTCAAACAAAGCATGATCGTGTGATGTGCTTTGTTGCATCCGCCAGACAACAACAAAACATCCAGCGTGTTATTGTGAGATGTCACATGCAATACGGTGCAGGGCTGTTTTTGTTCCACTGTTCCCTAATTGAATGTGTGTGTGTGTGTGTGTGTGTGTGTGTGTGAGTGTGTGTGTGTTTGTGTGTGTGTACCTGTCCATTTTGAGAATATATGATTCAGTGTGTGTGTGTGTGTGTGTGTGTCTGTGTGCACGTGTGTGGATGCATGTGGGTGTTTTCAGACAGGCTTCACAGGGTGAGCTCTTCATTAGGTGAGCCACCCCTGGCACAAACGTGTTTAGAGGATATTAATTTTCCCAAGGGCTCTTATTAAAGGCCTGCCATGTTAATAACCCAATTCCCCATCTCAAGGTCTTCCAGGACTTTCAAATTCACAGTCTTCCATGCTTCCATATGCCCACAAGTCATGGAAGTGTAAACACACAAGCAAACATACAGGATGCACACAATCACCTTACATGTAATACTGGGGATCTTTCTCGAGGTTTCGCAGAATGGGGGACTCAGTTGTTGACTAAAATCATTATTGAACTGCAGTGAGATGCAGCCAACCATCATAAACATAAGTGACCTACTCTTTGAAAATGAAAGCTATGCTTTGCATTCAAATCTGATATTGTATTAAAAAATAAATTTGCGATTTAAAAGGGGAACTTAACAAATGAAAGGCAGACTGTAATGAAAAAAAAGAAGGTTATCCTGCCATTTTGCTTTTCCGCTCCAAAGTAAATTAGGCTAAGAGCTGCAGTAAGTCACTCCGTGCACCTCATTCCGGGGAGCAGCCAATCTTCCAAGACAAATTACTGGCTGCATGAAAGACGCGCCCAGACTTTGAGGAAGAGAAGCGCCTTGCGCATTGGAAGGGTGAGTGAGCGCGCTCTCTTTTGAAGTCAGGATGCAGATACCCTTCCTCCCCTCGTCCCTGCTCTCCATTCTCCTGCATGTTAATCCATGAATGGTGATAGTCTAATTATCGCTGCTTTACTGGATAGATGTCTGCAAAGGAGATGGGGATGGATATGGAGCAGTGTGTGTATGTGTGTGTGTGAGGGGGAGAGGTGACGAATATAGAATGTGACGTGACCAGCTGTTTCGAGTGTGTATGTGATGTTGTTTAGAGAGTTGGGACTTGAATGTTCATACATGTTTTTTTTAAACCTTATTTTTGACTTAAAATGTTTGCTTAGAAGCAGAGAGGTTAATCGAGCAAAATGTTAGCTATTGGGTGAGTTGTTAATACATCAAAGGCAGAGACATCAACATACACAGCATTTGCAATTTGGCATCTGTGAAAACACGAAGAATGCTAGGATGAGATGGATTCCACACTTGCTGCTGAGGTACCATGAAATAACAAAATTAGGTCCACGTCAAATAGCTTCTCTGAAACATCAGCCTGAAAGAGACAGATTTATACCTCTAGAGCTAAACTCAAAAGGCATCCCTCTGTGTGTTAAAAAGTTGTGGCCTTTTTGATGATATGCAAATTCACAAGGTCTCAAGTTAAAATGTTACTGTACCATAACCAGAGCTAGTTTGTTGAAATCAAATATGTCTTCAATGCTAAATTGCCTTAAATGTGAAAAACATCAAGACACACAATGGTCGTGAACGGAACAATCATCCCTTGATAAACACCCCTGTATGGCAAGCACCTCCTCAACACTCCAAATAACACTACAATCATGTTGTTAAGAAGTTACTTTAGCAGGAACATGTGTACGCTGTAATAAAGGGACTGGCAAGCGTGGCGCTATGCCTGTCCACTTCCATTTCCGCTCTCTTGAACACACATACCCACTGGCAGGGAGCCATGCTGGGAGCCTGTCAGACCTATGAGAGTGGGCCCATTAGCCCGCCAATCATTCCAAAGCAACTAGCAGCTACTAGCCCAGCTACAGACAGGGACTAGAAGCCACAGCAGCAGCAGCAGCAGCAGCAGCAGCAGAGCACAAGTTGCTCTTGGCGGGCCTACGGCAGGATCGGATCATCACCAAAGGGATGCGCAGAGCCGGTCCTCCGTAGGGGTGGTGAGCGATGCACTCTGACCAGCACTTGTGGCAAGGTGGCCCCTCTGGCATCCCAGGCCCGAGACCCGTCAATGGGAAACCTACCCTAACCTTGCACCGCTACACAAGCACCCTGATCAAAAACGACAGGGGAGAGGAGAAAGCAACCAGTCGGACAAGACACCAAATCAATCAGGAGATGTGAGGAGCCTCAGGGCCTGCTTCCTGAGCCTTGGTCAGGGAGACCAGAGAGGAGAGGCGCCTCGGCCTGCCATTCAAAGGGGGATGAACAGAGAGAGGATGCTGGCATTGCCAAGACTTTGCCTTCTACTCACAGCGCCTCTCTCACACAAGAGAACTCAGGAACAAGAGAGAAGAGAAGCTCATGCAGGCTGTTGACTATCTTTAGAACATGCTGTCCCTGGGCAGACCAGTATATTTTATTCAAAAACAGAATGCCCCTGATCTGATGCGTAAAGAGGCAAGGGATGCTGAGAAGAGGAGCCAACAGAGAGATGGATGGGCAGACAGAGAGCGAAAGAGTAAAAAAAGAGGGAGCAAAAAACAGAGATAGATAGAGCAATAGAGGAATGAAGAGAGAGAGAGAGACAGAGAGAGAGAGAAAGAGAGAGAGATAGAGATAGAGAGAGAGATGTGAAGAAAGTGAGAGCATTAGAAGGCATTTCTTTTTTATTTCTGGGCTTTTTAGTCTGCATTATTCAAAAGACCTCATAACTCAGAAAGAAGTCAGGAGACTCCATGCAACCTTTTCCCAGTCCTTGCACTTCTAATTACAGAAATATTATTGCACTTTTAGTCCTAATTAATTGATGCGACCTCTGACTATTACTTAGAATTAATTGCAGCATTAAAAAGTCACAGAGACTAAATCTGCATGAACGGTGACTGATGGAATTGGCTGCACACCCTCCGAAGGCTACAGTTTATCTCGGAGGCTTGAGCTTGTCTCTGGCCTCGGCCCCCCAGCACGCATTCATTAGGGCGAAAGGGGAGGGAAGAATAGGGGTCGTTCATGTACTGTTTCCATATGTGTCCTTCATTCCTGAACGCAGCCGCACACATCCCCGAGGGAAGCGCTGCGCAGGATGTCACAAATCATCCCCGTCTAGTTATGCAACCCATTAATGTAATTCACATTGTCACACAAGCCCTTCGGAGGAACGTTTGCACACCCATGCTCTATATGTTTAACAGCAATCGCTTCACATTTTTATGTCTTGACCTAATAGAAATTCAGCAATGCACACTGTTGTATGGGCTTATACAATAGAGTCACTTTTTTTTATTCTTTTTTTTTTTTTTCGTTTAAGTCAGGATAGAGGAAACCTTGACTTTTTCCATCTGCATTGCTCATTACTCACAACAAGGTCGTTTTACAGGATTACAGTCGATCATCCTCCCATATTGTGACTGCATGTTACTCTTCTCATTGGTCATAATAAATACAAATGCAATACCTCAAACCCATTAAGTTGATTTATTATTCATGAGTAGATTATTGCTTTCCTGGTTCACTTCCCATAATTGTCCTGACATCTCTCTCTCACTGATCCACAGATACAGGAAATGCAAAGTAAGAGGGATAAACATCATAAATAATCAATTAGCTGTCATCTTTGGCATCTACACAAACATGGCCTAGAAATACTGTCCTGTGAAATCTCTCCCTCAATCTCTCTCTCTCTCTCTCTCTCTCTCTCTCTCTCTCTCTCTCACACACACACACACACGCACACATACGCCTCTTTCTCTCATTTCCAATTTAACAAAAAACGAACAGCATTTGTTTGTCATTTTGCAGAGCTCAACCGGAGTTGCAACAGCAACAGCTTGTTTATTTCATATCAGATTGAATGATAGGAGTTGTGGAACAATTGGCTAGATGAATATTTCATAGCGCTGGAAAGGTGTGCCGCTAATAGCATATTACTCACCCAGACACTCACTCTGAGACTCAGCAGGCATACAGAGGGGATTCAAAAAATTACTGAATTCAGCAATTCCACAGATTTTGAATGTATTGCCATATTATCTTATCTACATATTTTAATGAGCCTTTTAGGCTAACTTTATAACATGGAAATGGCAGATACAATATGACAGGCATGTTCAGAAATCGTGTCGGCACATAGGGTACTTATGGAAAAGTCCATGCATAGGGACACTAACAGCCATGAAACTGTACGAACATCCAACAACACAGGTAAAGTCTTATATCTACATACCTAAGCTGGCCAGTGGCGTGTATATACTATGAGACATAATGTAGCCATCTCTCCAAGAAAAGGCCCGGCTTCCCTCCCACTCTCGCCTCCTCCTTCAGCCCTCCATGTTTGTTTGCTGAGCTTGTGGATAGAGCTCTTAGCCTTGAGGTCTTTATCCCAGACTCAGCCAGTGTGGTAATGTTGCTCTTCCCTAACCCGAGAGAGGTCTGCACTCCTGCTGAGACGAGATGGCCACATGCCTCCAGACTGGCTTAAGGGCAAGAAAATAACTGCAGATTGAGTTTTACAAGTTAAGCCCTGGACGAGACACAACTGTGATGGGCCCCGTACTTTTTTTTTTTTTTTTTTTTTTTGTCTATACAGAACCTGAAAAAAAAAACACACACACACACACAAAATCCCCAGACAAAAACGAAGGTGAGGAGTCAGGAGGTGTCAGATGTATGTTATCTTCAACCAACTGTTTGGTATCAACGTAGCCATAGGTGCCATACTAGTGGTCCACAACACATTTCACTGGCAAGGCTATTCTGTTTGCAACGTATGAAATGCCAACCACTTCAGACAGTGGCGTGCTGAAGAAAGGTGGAATATATTTGTGCTGAGATGTACTTTGACAGAATGTCTTACCTCTATTTTTGATAATATATACAGGTTTTCCCTAAGTAAGCAGCTAGGCTGTACGCCTCCAATCGCTCAGCCTAAGAATGCCTTGAAGAGCTGGGACAGCACTTTCTGTTGACGACGAGCAGGGGGGACGCAAGAGAAATGAGACCACTGTATCCCTGCTCTCTCTCTCTCTCTCTCTCTCTCACACACACACACAAACCCTGAAGCACACACTAAGCAAACCGTCATGAAAAACTCACACACACCTCACACACACAAGAGGACCAAACACCCAAACCGAATATCTTCCTCTACATCCAACTTGAAACTCATTACTTTTCTTCCAGGTTTGCAGAAATCTGAGGTTGAGATGAACAACTGTTGTGGTCAAATTTATTCAGCATGTTAATATCCAATACCTCAACTTTCCAAAGAAATTGATTAATCTGGTTGTAAGTTATTTCGAAAAAAAACATTAGGCTGACCTGAGACAAAGATGATAGACACACATAGACAGTCTATCCTGAAAACCCCAAATACAGAAAGTTTTCACAAGTCCTGAATACACTATACTGTACAGAGCACACAATGTTAAGAGGGTGTTGTGCATAGGCCTATTAACGTTTAACT
>JASCQY010000031.1:18694415-18708568 GCA_030264315.1 Sardinella tawilis
TTTTTGCCTGAATGTAATGGGCTAGAATTTCAGACAAGACATTATCTCATAAACGGTTATACTTTCATGATCGTTTTGTTGGTGCTGTTTGTTTGGTAGAACTTCAACTAGGCATCTTTTGGAGACGTCGAGTCTCAAGTCATAACATTAGCTAAGTTGGCACTAGCAAGATATCGAAATCGCTAACCAAACCCACAAATAGCTAAACTGCTCTTTGACACAACACCATGTAAACCCAGCTACTGTTCATCAACTCGAATGATTACAATATGAACTGAAGAGTCAGCGAATTTTCATGATTACACGTTTATTGTGATGGGCAATATTTGCCATCATCTGGCAACTTATCTTACTAGATGCATTGATGGAATACATGCCAACATTGGAAATAACTTTGTTTTGATTCGTTGTTGAATCTTGTGTTTTATAGAAGTCTTACTGTCACATCTTTTCTTCTACTCCATTACTTCAAATAGCTATCCATGATCGTCTCTCAAGCCATGGAGAATTGTAGCCGCTGATTTATGGTATTTAGAGTAGCCCTCTAGGTCCGCGACCCAAAGCCTCAAGTTACTTAGTGCAGTTTTGGCCGCAAGAGAGGAACAATGCTTTTGAAAGAGGCGTCATTAATCATGATGAGGCATACATTTGACATTAAAACGATTTTGGAAACATTATTTTAAAGTGGTAAATGATCTTTGCAGGGGCTTTAAGGCCTTGTTTACACATATCTATCCAGATCTGAACAGGTTTTTTAAGCCACCTTAAACAGGTATTTTTTATAAACGCCCTTCGAAGTAGAGTTTTCACACTGGATAAGTGTATGCAAAAAAATAAAAATGAATAAATAAATGAATTTAAAAAAATGGATAAAAGATCTAGATCTATCTTGATACGTGTAAACAAAAAGCCCTAAAAAAGAAAAGAGTACTGGCTATATACAGATCTCTCACTTCATTTGCTTTTCTTTCTCTCTAACTTTCTCTTTCTCGCAGCCTTTTGTTCTTCTGTGTCCTTGGGTCCTTTTACTCACTACCTCTCCTTATCCTTCTCTTTCACTCTCTCTTTCTCTCTCTCTCTCTCTCTCTCTCTCTGATCTTCTCTTGCAGTGTCTGAAGCTACGATAACACCTCAAAGTCAGGAGCCAGGGAATGATAGTCTCAATCTGCTGTGTCAAACACACCCATGCCATGCCAGCACCCTATCAGCGCTCTGGGCCTCCCTCCCAAGCTGCTCTCCTGACTCTCACACCTCCATATGCTTGGCACAGCTCCTTCCCCTATGACACCGTAGCCAAAAGCAGGCAGCTAGCCTCAGAGCTGGATCTACTGTGCAGCACCGTGAAGTAGATGCCATAAATCATGACTAGGAGAGATGTTTTGGCTAAAGCCAAGGATATCTCTCTTTAGAACTCAGTTTTAGACATGTTTATTTACAGTGCAATGTCTGTGGTCAAGACAAAAAAAGATATTGACATCTGGTATTTACCCACTGAAATCTCCCCTCATCTCTTAAAAAATAGATTTATAGGGCAGTATTTATTTATGTCAATCCCCAATCCTCTAATGCCAAATGTGACTTCATATCAGCAACTCTACCCTCTCCTTTGGTCTAAATCACCCTTGACATATCAAGCTTTCACTTTCACAGCTTAGTCATGCAGACACGCTCTATTGTAGGTAGTAAAAATGAGGAGTCAAAATGGCTGCCACCCTCGGATTTCCTTTAATGAAAGGATAAATCTGGGGCTCTCCGTGCCTCTGACAGTCTCTCCAGCAATGCTAGCATGCCCTCAGACACATTTACAAAGACAGAATGTGCCTACTTAAGGACGGCACAATTGATGATCTGGGAGACATGATGACGCATCCATTATTTTTGGTGTGCATAGCTTTACTGAATTTGAGTGCTTTGGGCAGACCCTCGGCAAAATTAATTTGAAAGTGAGGCAAATTAGGTGTCAGGCCAACACCATCCGTGGCTTAGGATTCTTTTTTATCTTGAGACATGCAGCTATTTCATGGACAAAAATAAACAAACTAAACTAACTAATAAACAAACAAAACAATCTATAAATGTCTGAGTCAGGCCTATTGGGGCTCCTATGAAATCCATCAACAAACCTGATTCAACTGCAGGATTCTTTCTGGGCGGAAAGCATAGAAAACTGATGTGATAAGTAAGAGTGTAAGCAGTTTCAAACTACAAATGTCAAGGTAAGTACTGACAAAAGAGTTTTCCTGTCATCAGGTAGAGTGCAAGGCTCAACACAGACTCCTCTTATCATAAAAGGGCATCAGTTTCAAAGGTCTTCTTACAAAGACAAACAACAGACCATTATTTCAAGGGTGTTGCAGGTACTGTCCTGTCACTTTCAAACAACCGATAAGTCATTCCATGTGATTTTTCTGGTGCATGGAGAATTAACGACAGAAGAAGACAACCCCCACTTGCAATCCCTCAAAAAGAGTCTCCACATTGGCAAGTCTTTCAGATCCCAGACAGCAAGCCTCAGAGGGGCAGGTGACTGTCAGATCAGCCCAGGTGCTACCTGTCAGACAACAAACGTATGCACACACCTGACGAACAACATGCTGACACATTGCTCCATACCATCTCCCAAACCACCAGAAAGGCCTGGCAGGCTGACTACAAGCATCACATTCATCATACACCCCTGAATGACTCCCTGTGACATCTCACCTTATGGATTCTCTAGAGCTGCTTGTCATAAAGAACACTTGCCAATTAATACACAGCGCTATGAATTTCAAGTGAGCCAATTTACGTCATTGATTTCCAATGGAAAAAATATGTCATTTCAGCTGTTTGTGTTTAGTCTTACAAGTGAGTTATTGTGCTTAATCATAGTTAATGTGTGTTGGCATCATGGCTATTCTATCTCATCTTTGAGAGGGGGACGTTGGGTCGAGGTCATATGGAATAATTAAACATAGCTTTGAGATATCACACCTAAATGCTGGAGGAATGAAACGGGGTTGTTGGAAGAAATAAGGGGATTGTAACGCATACTTAAGCAACTGTGAGCTATGCCCTTCACTGACGAGTATAATCCTCGTCGAAAAGCACTATCACTGCCTCTCGCTTCTTCCACAAAGAAAAGTTGGGAGGTTTGCTTTAATCACTCAAACACTGTGGACTCACTTGGACAAGCAGAATGAAAGGTTAAAATACTAATCGCCTTGGCCAACAAAGGAGGTCTTAAGGTTTTGGCATTACTAAGTCTCCAGATGACTTCCTCTGAATCCTGTTAAACAGTCATCAAAAGGTACGACAAGTTGTCAGAGAAAAGTGGGTTTCTTCTTTTTCATTTAGCTGCTATTCTATCCTTGGATGGCCTGATGCTAAGTCATCCATTACAAAATAGTATGGAAGACTAGACTGCTTAAACTTGGCTTGAAGTAGAGCTCAATTACAGTTTCTTCTGGTATTCAGATCGTGTTATCATCTGAGATCTATTAATTTCAAGTTTAAGTTGACTGATATTTATGAGACACTTTAGTGCCTTGGACAGTTCAAGGACAGTACCTAGGGCGGCAGATTGTCAGTCGATGGCATTAACTTTGCCCCTTTTTGGTGACATTTGTTTCAATTGAGGGCCTGATGAAGCAGAGTTATGTACCCATTAGTGATTGCCAAGTTTGCAAGTTTTCAATTTGAATAACATGCTGAGTATCTGCTGAATATGGTCATTGATGCAGCAGCACAGGAGAAACTAGCTAGTATAAGAAACTAATGAACGACCTGGGCTGCTGGTATGTACTGTAGATAGTAGTTTATTTATTTAGCTTTGTGTGTACTGAGAGCAAGAAACATATAGTAATATTTAACTGCCGTTCTTCTGAGTTGTTCTGTGATACACAATACCAAATGCTACAGTAGAGCACATTTGATGTCTAAGGGTCTATGGGTGATGACTTCATGCTTTTCTTTAACCACACAAAAGGAGACCTCTGTGCCAATGCCCTTTTGGTCAAGGTCAAGGTCAAGGTGTCAGTTAGTTGGTAACTACATGTACTACTAAACTACCTGGGGAAGTTTCCGCTTTTCATCTGCAAGTCCTCTAGTCCATCTATATTGTACCAACTTGTCATATCCTTTTTCCTGCATCAGAATTTAGTGAAGTTGGTGACAGGTAAAAATGGCTTCGATGTTTGATTTTGTTGTGTATTCATTTAGCTTACATGGAAGCCTAGTTTACCCCAGGACTCAAACCTGCAATTTCTCAACTGACAACAAAATGGATTGAAAGGCAAAAGCCAAAGATCATTGAATACTGACCAAGATAGAGCGATGCAATACATTACAATGGAAGCAAACATGAATTCCAGTCTGCATAAATTGATATGTCACAATAAAATTTTTTAAAGCAATATGCCACCATATGAGCAGCATTTTTTGGCTTCAGCTTAGCGCAGATGCTTTAACCCAAGGGAGCCAACTAGCATGCTAGCTAGCAAGAGTGGCTCCCTTGGTTTACAGCAACTGCACTAAGCTGCTGATGTGCAAATAGATTAGTAAAATAATATGGTAATGTTGGCCTACATTAAATAAAGAAAGCTTGCATGTCTGTTTTCTTCCCGTTTTGCAAGTTCAATAGCAAGTTTAAAACTCATCTGCTGATTTTACAAACCTGTCTAGAACTTCGTTCAGATCCAACAAAACTGAACAAAACAACAATGCCAAGGCAGTTTGGCCTGGTGGCGTTTAATGAGAATAGACACTAACTGGCGAAAATTGCAGCTCTTTCCACCGCTACACTGTCATGAACACCAGAGCAACAATCCCAGAGGATTTACCTTACATAATTAAAGAGAGCCCATTTCCATTTTCTTTAGAGCAAAAAAGCAATCAGACTAAAAAGTACACTAATTTAGCAAAAGCATGGTTCCACCTGTGAGCTCCGCTCGATTCACCCTCCGGACCTCGTTTTAAGCTCCACATGGCACTTCCCGCGACGGCAGCAATTAAATACTGCCGCCATTTGTGTGCCAGTGGTATTATGACTTATCCTGTGTCCCGTCCACCACAACTCGGGATGGAAATGAGTCAGACAGGGATATGAGAGTAGGAATTTTGTTTGTGAGTGTGTGTGTGTGTGTGTGTGTGTGTGTGTGAGTGTGAGTGAGTGTTGGGGAGGGGGGGGACTTGCTGCATCTTCTAATACACAAGGATTCGTCGAATTTCCAGAGAAGTACATCTCAATAAACTAAAGCACTCAAATCTGTCAGGAAATACTAGGAGGTTTTATGTATAAAGCCTCTCACATTACCGGATAAGGATGCCTTTTTCTGCAGTGGCAAAAAATGCATGAGGATGATTTACTGTAAGCACAATTGCAAAGGAATGCTACATCTTTCAAGTGGATAGTAACATGAAATTACAAACAACGCCGGGCTGGCAGCAGCAGTCAAGATGTGCTACGAAACGAAGAGGTTGACTAAGCCAGAATTAGAAAAGTGTTTCTGTTTGGTGGGCACTGCCAAGTCAGCACATACACCAGCTCCCCTTCTGGCAAGCCTTCTGCCAACTCTGCCAAGCAGGGGAGAGAGAGTGGATGAGGGGAAGCTCACAGGAAGTGAGATGGCAACTGCGGGCAGCTATTACTCAACTCTATATGGGCAGACCTGTGGTGGTCAAATCTATGTGAAAATCTGTCTGGTATAATACGTCTGAAAACTACTCTACTATACAGTATACTCTACCCAAGAATGGGTTGTTTTGATGTAAACAAAAACAATGCTTGAACGTTGGAATATGGAGTGCTTCACCTTTTGGGAACAGCTATCGAACTTGAACATGAAACGGTTTATGATTTGGCCTTGGCCTTTGTGTCTTTAGAAAGCGGTTTAGATCTACGCCCACAGATTTTCAGAGGGAGGAAGAGTAGGCTACTATTTTGACATGAACAGTCCTGCTGGAGATTTTCTACACAAATTAAAAGGAAGAACAATCTGAAATTCAAATGTGCTCATGCAGCCAAGGGGAGTTTGTGGATTAGTATTGATATTTGTGCCAATGTTCAAGTGGAGAAGAATGGAAATATGCTATTAAATATCCCCTCAATGCTATGAAAAATACATGGCGATAAACAAAACGCCTTAAAACCAAAAACAATCTTCTCGTTAACTAGACTGGATCCATCAAGTGAAACCGGCAACTTTTCTCACAAGTCATAGCCTGGCTTTCGCGACCATCAAAGCTCATACGAGCTTAGTCTGGCCAATCTGACATACAGAATCAATGTTAAACTTGTTTAGCCTGCCTCCTTCACCTTGGACTAAAAGCTCACTTCTCATTGGTGCCTGAAATTCGGGGACAGGAAATGCAGTAAATAGGCAGCTTGGCCATACTGACTTGAACACAAAATTTTGTGCAGTGGGCAAGCCCAGGCTACATAAGTCAGGCAATAGTGGCAAATCGCATGGATTTTACAGCCATTCTAAGTGATCTCATTTGCACCCAAGATGTTCTCGATGAACTTAAAACAATACTCTAAACTGACCAGTCAGACTTCTGCCAGCAGCTCCAGAGAGGAAGTAGAGGGCACTTACCTTGTACCGGAGCAGAGGATATTTTTAACACAGAGACACCAATTTGAAGACGCCCTACTACTACTACTACTTCAGTGAGTGTGAGAAACTCATGACACTAACACTAACTGCTGATACAGAAACACTTTGTATACTGATGTGTGTGTATACAACTGCTATCATTCCAATTAAAGTGATACGCGTGTTGAACTCAAATAGCATCATTTAATATAGAAGTGCTACTGTACTGTGTTGCACTGTTAACTACATTTGAAGGAAGAAAAAGAAGACATTAGACTATTGTCTATTGCAGTGTATCTACATTTGGCTACCAGGAAATTATGCTACTGTACAGTATGTAATGTATCACACATTTTCAATGCACCTCTCTTACCTGGCACAGAAGGCCGTCATTTGTTGATTCCATACCACATGATACACAAGCTAGGCAGCACATAGGAGCTATGCTGAGTCAAATCAATTGCAGCAGCACGCAGCGGAAAGACTTGAATTTCTTTTTGTGTGCATTTAAACATTGTTGATGAAGTGTCATATCCAAATACTTTGTTAATGTTTTAGCAAAAATGACCAGGAATTCAAGTTTTCCAGCATTATTATAAGCATGTAAGCAAGGACATTTGACTCTGAACCTTGATGTGACTTTAATTTCTTCTATCTTGTTGATGCAAGTTCAAACTTATACCAATGGCATACTATGCATACTATGCACAGAGGATCCAAGTAGCCGACTGTACATGTGAAGCTCTACTTCTAACCAATAGTCATTTAAGATGTTCTACTGTAGGCCACAGGAAAAGAGTCAAATGGTGATGTTCAGACAAGCACTTACCCTTAGCATGGGGGTAAAGTCTGAAGAGGATAAGAGATGCTCATCACCGACAGAAAAGGTTTCCACTTTCTTCCACACCCGTTAGGAAAAAGAATGGTTACCAGCAGTACCAGCAGCACCAATGGACAGGTTTGTTTGTCGACCAATAACCAAGGTCCCCACGTGTGAATGACATTTGTGATACACATGCACCAAGCAAGGAATGGGAGGGTTCACTCCAGCCATATGGACCCAATAAAAGCAGCACCTACCTTTCCACCGCACAGCACAAACATTGTGTATACACACCCAACCACCGAACACCGGAGTGACGTTACACCCACAAACATGTGCATTAAAGCCCAGACAGGATGAGCATTGCATTGCACTGTATTGCATTCATGTCAACAATTAAACATTACACAATGAAGAGGTAAGCTAAACAAAAGGAAGAAGAATGTTTTGTACCTCTTGTTTTACCTACAGAGTTGGATGAAATGAGTCCATGGAGAGAGCAGATTCCAGACACAAAAAATACAGACAAAACAAAGGGAGGGGGGTTGGGGGTGCGAGAAAAACACTAATAAGACTTATGGCCATGAGAGAGGTATAGGAGGGATGTTCAATATGGTGTGGGTATTACAAGAGGACACTCCATGAGAAGAGGGTGAGGGGAGGGGAGGAGGAAGGGGGGGGGGGAGCTGCCCTGTCTAAACATCTATCTGGATGGCAGAAAAGAAATCAATGGTGATAAGAGTGTGGGAGTATTGGGGTCTAGGGTCCCCCCCCCCCTTCCAGCTACATGCTAACACGCCCACCTTTGTTTTGGTGGTTGCAATTGTGGTGCTAATACAGTAACATAGCATGGGGCATGAGAAATGTCTGTCAAGCTCACTGGCACTTGCCTGACAGGCATCACAACAGTCAAGGTGGAAAGAAAAGAAAAGAAAGAAAATAACACAAAAGTACAGTGCCCACTGCTGTTATATAATTATGTTATTTCATTTCAAACCATGCTGTACAAATAAAATGGGCTCCCTCACTGTTGTACGCTAATACTATCAAAGGAACCAATGAATAATGAAACCATACCAACAGAAGAAACACACCAAGCAAGCCATTAAAGCTCAAAGACTAAAAAAAAAAATAGAATGGGGTTCTCTGAGAAATAATGAAATGCACACAAATGAATACGCCATACAATCCTTAAAGAGCAACAACAACAAAAAGAAAACATGAAATTGTAAACACCCTAGACTACAGCTCTAAGCCTGATTAGCATAGCGACAAAAGTAAAGAGTGAGAGGCAGCTCGAATTTGCAATAGACAGACATAAGAAGGGAGGAGGAGGAGGAGGAGGAGGAGGAGGAGGGAGAATGAAGGCAAGAGTGGAAAAGGAACAGAACCCATACCTTGGTCGCCCATCATCAGGTGCGCAAGACCTTGAAGGAAAACAAGAGCACAGTCAGCAAAGAACAGGGGATCATGGGAAGGAGCTGTCACATGTATCGCACAGGTATCGCGCTCGATGCCTGTGACACATCAGGCAGGAAAGACTGGGGCGGAGTGGTAGGAGGGGAAGGGGGAAGGGGGGAGACTGTTAGACAAGGGTCGCCCAATGAGCAATTAGTTTTGCCATCTCTAATTGCAACCTCTTGGTTGTAATTCCTCATTGGTCACACTTACGATAGAGATAGAGAGAGAGAAGTAGAAAAAAATAGATTGTTAAGAGTTCTCTATTATCAAAATCATCAGGAAGGCCCAACAGCAAACACCCAACCCAGTTTCTCCACATATCCCCTTAAAAGTGTTGGTCTACATGTCAAAATTTACTCTTGAAAGGTAAATTCATATTTACCAATATTTATATTTTTATAGGTGCTCTATAGCAGGGGCTGATCATTTCCCTATACATGTAGCATTTAAAATGTAGGAGACACTTGCTAACACATTGGGTCTGTTGGTAGTGAACAGTGTTTTGCTGCTTTTTTTGCTAGCATAATGAACAGCTAATGCTTTTGTCAATGCCACAATACATACCAAAGCAATATCTACTCTATAGCCCCAGAAAGGATGACCCATCATATATCATACATCGTATAGATTGAAATTACCACAGGGCAGTAAACAGCTTTGAAAACCACCTTGATCCAGCTTAGATCACAGCCATCAGTTACCCACATTGCGCCGGGTCAGCCAAATAACTAAATTGATTACTTTTATGGCTTCACTTGGAAATCATTGATTCATTTTTCTAGCTGTTTTTCTAAAAATATACTGTACAAAACAACTGCTTATAATTAGCTGATTAGCATCATTTCTAATTTGACCGTGAAACGATGAATGCATAGGCTACCGTATGTTTCAAATAGAGGAAGAGTACATACACTATTGACACTTACTGTATTCATCAACATGAGATGGACCACTTAACTTTCATTCAGGGCAGAGAAAGAATTGTAGGTACGGTAGGCAGAAAGGATCATCCCAAAAGCAAAATGCACGGGAACACATCATTTGTACTTACCTTGTTCTGAGCCCCACAAGCCACAAATACCACTTCCCCTGTTACCCCCACTGACACTATATAGGCCTAAACCACCCCTTGATGCAAAAGAGAGGAGTGATACCCACCTTCAACATAGTTGTCTTCTGGAAGCACATACAGGCAAGAAGAGAGAGAGGAAGACGTTTGTTAAGCAGCATGCATATCGGTACTGGCCATTGCATGACGTAACCATGCAAGGCATTAAACATCACATGCAACTATTCCTTCCAGTGCCTCAACAGCAAAGAGTTGTGAAGTATGGGGGGATGCTTATACTGGCACAATCTGACTACAATACTTGTTGTATACTTGTAATGTTCTTTTGTCTTCTTTTTGTGAACCTGAAGGATACATTTGTACTGTATATCATATAAAAGATCTGAGTATCCAGGTTCATGGTCTGATTTTATGTTATGATTTCAACACTTGGGGTTTTCAACAGTGTTATGACAACAATCAATATTTTATTTAAAAACAAAATTAAGTCCATGACAATGAATGAGATTATATTATGGCAGTGCATTTGGCTTGCAGCTCGACTGCGAACAAGAAATATGTATATATATATATATATATATTTTTTTTTTTTCTTTTTGAAGAACATTACGCCTAGCCTATATATTTTGCTGCACAATGATTAATCGCTTTTAATTTCAGTAATTATGCAATTATATGACATATATGACAAATGTAGGTATGTGTATGTCTCTGTCTGCCCATTAAGGTCTTTGATTACAACACAGGATTTAGGTTACTCGGTGTATCTTTCTTTTTCCAACAATGATGTGTGCTTCTCATTAAAGTGATATTTACAAAAAATAAACAGGTGACTTAACTGACATCATGCATAAGAAACATAACACAACATTAGGGTGAACATGTTATAAAGGCATGCATAACACAGACAAAATACACAGAGGAAATAGTTCAAGAACACACACACACACTCACACACACACACACACACACACACACACACACACACACACACACACACACAAACAAAAACTTTTCTTAAACAGAACAGGTGGCCAGTAAATGGAATTGACAATTATATGAGGCTGCATAAATCTAAAGCTAAGTAACTTGGACAGTTCTGATTAAATGCTAGACTTGGGCATTAAAAATTATGGGTGAGATCTAAGCATTTGACTCGACCATAAGATTAATATACTGTATTTCATAAATTCTATGAATTATGAATGTAGTACTATCAGAGGTCCTGGAGAAAAATCAGGGTTAATGCAAATGCCTCTCAGCCCAGTGGGATACAGTATGCATATATGTATTCTGCTACATTTTGATTCCATCTTCAAGGCATAAAATAGTAAAATAAAGTAAAGATAAGAAAGAAAAAAGATGTGTATTGTTATACTGTGAAAGATATACTGTATATATGAAGATGTCTGTTGAGAAATATAATTTTAGTAAACTGAGGTGTCGTTATAGCCTAGCCATTGTAAGGTAAATATATTTCACATTGAAAATCTAGGATTAACAGTTTAGTTGTGTGCCTTCATTTTTTAATGCGGAAGAACAGTGACATATAATGACAGACTTTCACCCCCCCCCCCCCCCCCAGTCTCTGCCAGGGGTCCATTCTCCGGTCCCATGGGACAGATGGCCAGACAGCCTGCCACCCATGAAGAAAAAGCAGGCTCCTACCTCGTGTTTGCTTTGGCCCCCACGCACGATTATGACCCAAAACTTACCAGTCGGAGTTGGCTCACATTCCCAAAATTCACACCATGCACCGAAATCAAACGTATGGAAGCAGCGTTTTGTGAACAAAATACATGTTAGGCAAGTGAATTCACGGATTCCAATTGGATTCAAATATAAATGAGATGTAGATGTGGCGCTCTTGTGCATGTGTGTGTGTGTGTGTGTGTGTGAGTGTGTGTGTGTGTGTGTGTGTGTGTTTGGGTGTGTACAGTTCATGCATGCATGTGTGTGTGTGTGTGTATGTGTGTGTGTGTGTGTGTGTGTTTTGAGTTTGGATTTAATAAGATCCACAAGAGGCATACATTCACAAACCTCACTGGTTTGCAGCAGTGAGAGTGAGAAAATTGGACACTTTGTTCACAAAAGGAGAGTGTGGAAAATAATGAATGGTCTGCCACTCAATGAGCATTCTAAGATGGCAGGAGACCAGCCAGCCGTGATGAGAGTAACAATAAATGAGAAAAATTAAATAAAAGTAAAGCCTGTTTGCAGACATAGTAGAGAAAATCTCAGGTAACATGAAGATTGTAAAAAGCATATAAAAGATGCATGCAAAGACTGGTAACCATCTGTTTTAGTAAATAGGTTTCAGACAGTGTCAATCAATATAATAATATCCATAAAGCAGGAGGTACCTAAGTGTCAGAGGCTAATCCTTGGAAACATACAATGCAGAACATCATATGAAGGGAGCACACTCTGTAGCCATACGTATTATTTTAAACATGTTCTCCTTATAAAGCAGGCTTTCAATTTTTTTGTCATTTTTAGGAGCACCAATATTAGTAATGTATGGTAATTGGTTGTCAGATGGTGGAGTCAACACCATCACTGGAAAAATTTGTGAAATCACTCGCATGAATGAAAATCACTACACCTAGCTATGGAGCTCAACAGTCTTTGCTCATAAGCAGAAAGGGAATTATTAATTTTTGGATTATCATTAATTTCATATTATGCCTTCATTACAATATTATGTGTGCACATTTCTTACTTTGAATCCAAAGACCTTCACTCAACCAACCCTCTCACACACACACACACACACACACACACACACACCGCAAAATATATATAAAAAATAGGACATAGGCTCAGCATGTTATAAATGGAAAGGCTATCTTTTCAGACTATCTCAAATCATCCATACAAGCCATCCGAATGGCCTTGTGCCATCAGAAAGAACCCCTGAGGGCCTGACACAGCAGTCTATTCAAAGGATCATGTGTGTCCTTCAAGTTTGCACGGATGGGACTTTGACATTTAGCTCCTCTTCATTTACCACTCTGTGAACAACAACCACAGCGTGTAGCAGCACCCCATTCAGGTTTCTCCCACTGTGTCCCTGTACTGTCTGAATGCACCAGTGGGACAATCCTTGGTGCTGCTGCTCGAAGCCTATTCTATACACACACCTTTCAGTGATGCTGTGTTGTGGAGATCAGCCTCAGCTTGAGCACTCTACTGGCTTAGCTTTTAAAACAGCAAAGAATATTGGCCCAATTTAACAGAGTCAGCCCAGAAAAAATTACACTGACCTGTTAATGTTCTTGCCTTCATAGCACCGCCACTTTGATAAGTTGCACCAAGTGTGGTTTATGGGGATTGCTTGCAGACTTTGCATACATTTTCAAGCAGCAATTTAATCATAATTAAATGGGCGTCACATCCTAATGGCTATATTTCCTGCTTAATTCATAATTAGGGACAGCTATGTGTAATACATATAAAACATGATATAGTCCATTTTGCATGCAACTGCAGGTACTGCAATGCAGAGCCAAGATTTAATGTTAGTTATGTATACCACATAAGTGAAAGGTTTATGCATTTTTTATTTATAGGAATAAATTTGCCACATCTAGAATTGAGTACAGAGACTAAAAGAAAACATTTGGTTCAATGGCTTGGCTGAGAAATGCACTGTAAATGAATACTAACCATATTCAAGTTAAAACAAAGAAATCTCATGAAAACATGAAATTCTTTAAAATGTCCCAGGCTTGAATGTGTTTCAATTGAAGCAACTGTACTGATCTTATAAAGGAAAATATATCACTGTTCCAACATGAGAGAGGTTTCAAAGCTGTGCTGTGCAGCCACAGGGGAATTCTTAGCCTACATGATGAACAATACACTTTCATATTTTCATGTTTCACACTGCAGGTTACAGGCTTTTTTCCCCCCATCTACACTAACGTGACACGTGACTCCCATAACCTGTCCAAGAAAGGCTTCCAAAGAATATGCCCTCTGGTATTACAAGGAGCCCTGATATTTCCTCCCAAAAGGTCTTCACAGTCACTCTATATTAAGACAAAAAACCCTGTCTCTATTCTGTGCTCACCATTTCAGCCATTGGAATCAGCATTTCAGCCCATTCATTATAAATGTTAACAGCCTTCTACCAGCACCCCCCTCCACACACACACACACACACACACACACACACACACACACACACACACACACACACACACACACGCACACACACACA